>OZ024740.1:380317816-380337816 GCA_964016885.1 Eledone cirrhosa | reverse complement strand
AGTTAACCTCGGCGGGATTCGAACTCAGAATGGCATGGGTCGTAACTCTATGCGTCAAAGCAAAGCGTCCGACCCTCTACCGATACTGCCAATCCACTAATCCAATCTTTCTAATTCAGACACATGGTAGGTAATTTTGGGGCTAGGAAAGTCAATTAGATCGGTCAAAGTACATTACTAATACTTTATTTTTTCGAACCTGGGAAAATGAAAGGGATTTGAACTAAGGACGTAAAGAGCCAGAAGAAATACCACCGAACATTTCATCAAACGCACTATCGATTCTGCCAACTCACCACTCATTACCTTTATTATGATTAATAATAATAATAATTTCTTTATTGGCCACAAGGGCCGACATATAGGGAGCAATACAACAGGACGAGATAGTGGGGGTTTTACACAAAAATCTAATAAAACAATATGAAAACAATAACAATAAACAAGAAAATAACAATCGACAGAGTTCCCCAATAGGGGGTTAACCACTAAGGGTTGACTCAGGTGCCCCACCAATCCTGAATCACCCAACGCTTTGGGGAAACCACAGGCGCATACTTAGAGTAGGCCCTTTCAAACGGGCCATTCTCGCGACATTCACCCACCTTTCAGGAAATGTACTGAGGGAAGCACTTCTCACACTACCCTCATCTTCCTTTCCAAGTGAAACTTGAAAAAGTTCATGAGGGATTGGCCAAAGAGAAAAGTGTCTGTCTTCAGTCTTTTCAACTTGATGCACCTTACAACATCTTTCGCTATTTCCACCAGACAGAGGAAAAATGCCTGCCCTTCCTGGCCAGAAGAAGACGGTGGACCGATCTTCACTATGTAGTCAGCCGATAGCCGGATCCGTTCTACACGCGACAACAGCTGTTCGACATAACTTCACAAGTCAATAATGCAGTGACACTGGACGAGTGCGTGCAGAACGGTTTCATGGCTCTCGGGCAGGTGCGTTTGACAGCACTCCCGTGCCTGTAGAGTTTATCTCGAATCAGCAGTGCCCCCACCCACACCCCTCCCGGTAACACTGCCAAGCGAGGGATTTCTGCAAGTTAGCCATCGTCCCCGGTTCGAACGTCCTCCGGAACAGACAAGTCAGCTCGATTTCGTCGACGCTCAGAGCCTCTCCTAGTGCATCGTCGCACTACCCCACCACTAACCCTCTATAGAACTCGAGAGTGGAAGTTCCACTGACCGTAGTGCCCGCCTGGTAGAGGGAAGTGAATGCCTGGCACCATTCCAGATGCCAGGTACCCAGTCTTGGTCTCTACTTGACCCAGGATTGCAGCTCAGTCAAAGAGACGAGCTGCGGAAAGGCCCGTCTGACAAACGGTGACCACACCTGTTCACCGTTTAGGCAGAATATCTGGAGATGCCGTACCCCAGCGCATGTTTGCGCATCATTAATCATGGAATCCCCAGCCCTCCGCGTAGAGGCTACTGGCAGCAGATGGACCGCCTCGCCAACTGAACCTGTCCCTTCCACAAGAATTTGAAGAGGAGCCATTCCAATTTGATGAGGCACGAACGGGGGCAAGGCACAACGGAAAGGCGTTAATAGTCACGGACGCAATGTATGCGTTCGCTACCTCCACCTGACCTTTCAGGGACAGCTTCCTCACGTCCCATTTCTGGGTGAGAGTGGCTACCCTGATCGTCACCTCGTCCCAATTCTTATCTACTTGGAGGTCTGGTCCAAACCAAACCCGAGCAACTTTACTGCTCATCCAGCACCCGTCGACGCTGTTGGACGGCATGGACTTGCCTCTGCAGGTGCCGAGCTGCAAGCCCACCGACTTTTGCGAGTTAAGTTTCGCTCTTGTCAACCTTTTATATTCCTCCATTAAGGTGCGACGACCTCGATTTCCGAGGTTTCCGACATCATCACGGTGATGTCATCCGCATACGCTGACACAGCCTTTCTGCGTCCCGGTACCTGCCAGACAGTTGGAACTGGTTGATCAGGTACTTGAGGCTTTTGCATCCCCACTCCTATCAGCTACTCCCACAGAATCCCAGCGTGCATCTAAGATGCCGACCCAGTCGCCCGCTAACAATAAAGAGTGAAATGTTTCTAGAAAGGTAATAATTGTTTCTACTTTTAGCACAAGGCCAGCAATTATCCTAGTGGATAATACATGCTCATTCTATATGCAAATGAGTTTCATTAGTCAATGTCCATCAGCTTAAATACTATAAGCCTTTAGCTTATTTTTGTTTTAGCATCCATGCGGAATTAGCCCCTCTGAAGTCGGTTAACGTAACAGAAACAGCCGTTAGGGTGATCTTCCTTGGTTGCTAAAGACCAGTGGTAAACTCCACCACTTCTAAAATTCATATGAAATGTACTGAGCTGAAATCTTGCTATTAACTAAAATTATACTTACTATCTTTACAACATGAAACAATAACAGAATAAAAATTGTTCAACATCTAAAAATATCATATACTCTGGTTCTTATTTTCCAAGACAGTACGATGTAATTTGAGCAAGACATAAATGGTGAACTTTGTCTTTCATCCTTTCGAGGTCGATAAAAAAAGGAGCAGTCTTATATCGGGGACGTTCCTTGCTCAATATCTTTTTCTTACTTCCTCGCTAACAATTTCTCTCCTTCCCTAAAAGAAATCGGCTGTGTCCTATTTTTTTGTCTAAAATACCCAAGAAACGCCCTATGTCACTACGGTGCCTTTACGACTCCACCATGTTTTACGTGTTATAAAAAAAATAGAAATAATAATTAAATCAGCTACGAGACGGAGGAAAGGAAAATTGGCCACCGTTGGATTTCAATGGTAAATTGAGAGAAATTGAAAGGAAATACGTTTTAAATTTTCTATAGACTTCACAACCCACTGACAATATGAAATATTGATTTTTAATATACGTACAGGGTTAACAATTTTAGTATAAGGGAAAACTTGATTATATCAACCCCACTAGGTGACTGGTATTTTATTTTATCGACCCGGGAATGATGAAATGAAAAGTTGACATTTACGGGATTTGAACTCAGAATGTAAAGCATCAGAGCAAACAATAACATTTTATACGACGCTCTACCAATTCTCCCAATTATCACTTCACAATGCTATATATTACTATTTATAACAATCGAAGGAAATTGTTTCCTTTCAAGGTGGTTTCCCGATGGTTTTCGTCTTAATCTGATTTCAAGTAAGATATAGTGAAAGCTAGACTAATAAATATTATAGATATTTTGGCAGTTTATCTTAGATCGATATCAAATGAGAAGTTTGATACGTCTGATACGTTAATATTCTCGAGAATAGACAGAGAATTACTTTAGCAATAGGTGAGAATAAGCTAATATATTTAATGCTTCTCTTGAGTGTAGGGAGGGAAATGGGGATGGAGGGTGACAATGTCGACAGTGTTAAAAGAAAATCTTGGCGTCATTACAAAAAATTCTGAGTTATATGCAGTACTAACAACGACAATACACACGCACACACACACATACATACACACGCACACACACACACATTACTAGCACACACAAACACGAACACACACACACACACGTGTGTATACACTCACGAAACTCTCACCTTTTCCCATTAAAAAAGAATTTAAGCAAATTTCTACGATAGGATTCCTTCTGTAACAAAAATATATCCTAGATATAATATTGCTGCACAAAAGTGAAGAAAAACGAGAAACAAAAACAAAAACAAAAACAAACAAAAAACAGCTATAAGCTACTTATATGGCACAGTTTTTCCATTAAAACACTTATATCAAATATATATATACATATACATATATATATACTTGCACTACTAATAACCCCCCCCACACACACACCACCACCACCACCACCGTCACCAGCACCATTACCACCACCACCACCACCAACAAAAGCAACAACACCACCACCACGACCACCACCACTACCACCAAAAACAACATCACAGCCACGACCACCAACACCACCACCACCACCACCACTACTACTACTACTACTACTACTACTACTACTACTACTACTACTACTACTACTACTACTACTACTACTACTACTACTACTACTACTACTACTGCTGTTGTCTAAGTTTTTATTATTTGCGTTTGCGTTTTTCCTCTGAGCTTCTTTTCTTGTCGAGTGTCTTCCTAACACCTAAGGCAGAGAAACTCACTGCATATATTGATAAACCAGACACACAAAAAAAGAAAAAATAATAATCACACTAGTTTATTCACATCATGCACTTTACACAGTTACAAGTATATCATTTGCTTTATACATATGCGCATTATCTGTTTAAAATGACATTTACAACAGAATAGTATTGAATCATATAAGAATGCTCGATTATTTACAACTTACATAATTACGGAATATAATCAAATAAACTTATGTAAAAACAATTACATAGATGATTATCTTTCTCATAGCAATAGTGCTCTTCTCAATACGTTTCCCGTATCAGTTAAAACAATTTGTTTACTTCTTGCAGTGATGGTAAGCTAGCGATCTTAAATAAATAATATAATATTTCTGCCCCATCATATTGGAAGATATACTGTAAATTTTAATTCCGTGAAAAAAAATCACTATACATATTTCAATAGCCCAGTTCCGTCATCCATTTATGATGCAAGACAGGACGGCCTTATCAGGTAACTTCGACAGAATTACAAAACAGGGTTTAACTTAAATGGTATACATATATAATTATATATATATATATATATATATATATATATATATATATATATATATATATATATATATATATATATATATATTAGAAAGTGAGGTTTTTTTTACAAAATGAAAAATAACTGGTGTCCTACACGAATGTAAGTATAAAGAAAAAAAGATGAAATCGAAAATGCAACTGGAGTCTTATTTAAAAAAATATATATATATTTATTTGGTTTCTTTACCGATTTCGCAGTTCTTCTGCTTTTCAAAAGTAGAGTTGAGATGGAGGGTCTGTGGTTTTTCTCACATCTGGTTAATCTTTGAATGTTACTTGTTTTATATGGAAAAAAGTGGTTCGAAACGCCAGGTTTTTAGAGAAGTAATTTGATTCGTTGGTCAATAATTATAATACATTTCGCGCCAGTTCGGGTTACAAAATTCTTCAAACAAAGGGGGTGGGGGTGGGGGTGGGGGGCTTTTCTGGTTGTTTTTTCATATATGAGTGTTTGAATTTCTTTTTACTTAAAAAAAAAGGGGCTCACGAAGGCTTTTTTTAATAAACGTAATTTGATTGGTTATAAATGAAATTACGCTGTCACGTGAACAAGTTTTCATTAAATTTCGCGCTCTTATTTGGAAATCTATTGTGTAGCCTTTTTAGAGAATTTTATGACAAGCAAAAGATAATGGTCAAGAGAAATATATATATATATATATATATATATATATATATATATATATATATATATATATATATATATATATATACATATATATGCTTTTAACCCTTTGTGTTTTCATTGGTCAATTTTGAACTGATATTTTGAATTGTTGTTATTATCAATAAATATACTTCATTATTTCTGAAGACGGCGTATATATGTGTTAGGTATGTATATTTAATCTTGATAATTTGTATAATTTTGTATAATTTTGTACATAGATCTGTTGAATATGCATACCAATTATAACACATATATACCCTAGAAACGATCGTTAAATAGTGAACTTTTTTTGTTTAATATAAGGAATTGTTTATTCATTATTTGTTTAATATTTTATATATATATATATATATATATATATATATATATATATATATATATATATATATATATAATATATATATATATGTATATATATATATATATATATAATATATATATATATGTATATATATATATATATATATATGTATGTATATATACATATATATATATATATATATATTTCTCTTGACCATTATCTTTTGCTTGTCAAAAAATTCTCTAAAAATGTTGAGTGGTATCTGTTTTCCTAAAGCCCACAGATACCACTCAATCTTTAACAGACATATTATAAAACTATCTTACTCTACTACTATTAACATAGCACAAAATATAAATAGAATCAATAATACAAATTTAAACCCTAACCAAAATAATCAAAATAGCAGTAATATCTCTAGCAATATAATAGTACCGTTCGGAATAACAAAACTCCGCAAAATGTAACTGTAGAATTAAATTAAACTGTCCTTTACAAAATAAGTGTTTAGATAAGGACGTGGTCTATAAATGTACAGCCAAAACAAGTGATAATATATTTAACTATGTAGGTGAAACTTCTACAGAATTTAAAAGTCGATGGAATAATCACAAATGCTCTTTCCAAAGATTTGATAAAAAATCTTCAACTTCTCTTTCAAACCTGGTATGGAACTTAAAATGCAAAAATATGCACTATTCATTAACTTGGGAAATAATTTCGAAAGCACCCGCGTACCGAAACACAGCTTTATCTAGATTCTGCAAATTGTGTTTTGAGGAATTCTTTTTCATACGTAAACTCTATAATATAGGACGAATTTATTTAGTTATTGTAGACATCGCCTGAATTCAACATTTAGAACTATATATAAATTATAATTACACTTATAATATTTCTACTTATTTCCATAACAATCTTATCCACTTGGTTTTAATATATTGATATCTCTAAATCATATCTATAACATTTGCTATAATTTCACTTCTTAAAGTTTCATAAAATATATACATATATAATTCTAATTTTTTAAAATTTAAATTAAAATTTTAATTGTAATTTTAATCTTAATAATTTTAAATTCTTTATATTTTATTTCTTTAATTTTTTTAATCTATTTTTAAAAATTACTTATTTTAAAAAAAATTACTTATCTCTTATAAATTATTTTTTTAAAACATTTTCTCGAATTTTTAATAATTTTTTCAATATCTTTTATTAGATTTATAAACACTAACTAATTCTGGCTAAATATATCTTTCAACATTTATACTTATTTTGACAAAATAGTCTCATACTAACGAATAAATAAACAAAACGAGTTTTTTCCGTATCTTCCCATTTTAAAATATATAAATATAAATATTCTTATTAACTCAGTTAACTTAATTTAATTTAATATTTACGTACATTAAATACAAAACCAATATCTCTCATAACTCATTAAAACAATTATCTATAACACGATATACCCATCTATTCATTTATTTATCTATTTATCTATTTATTTTAAATATTTATTTATTTATTTATTTTCTATCTATTTTTCTATCTATTTATTTTTCTATATACTTATAACAGAAAATATTATATTAGCAAAGAATTTTAAACAACTAATTGATCGTAAATACACGTACTATTAGATATATACTTAGAATATATTTCCCCCAAATTAACGTTATATCAGTTTTATTCACGCTCTTGTTAATTTCTTCTCTCTATCTCTCTCGTAATATTTTTTTATCTTTATCCACTTATATTTTTTCTCTCTCTTTTTCTCTAGTGTCATTTAAATAAACGGTTGTTTTTCAAATTTGTATATATTCATTTGCATATTCACACATAAGTTTGAATAATCCCTAATATATTTCCACTATCCAGTGAATTTCCAACCGATAAGGTATGATTTTCATGGGTATGTCTCTATTTATAAAACAAACTTTGTAGTTTATCTGATGAAAGCATACCAATGTTGTCTTGGTTACCCTTGAAATATATATAATAAAATAAATATGGTTTTATAAATATAGTTCCCATTTATTTAATATCATTGTATATATATATATATATATATATATATATATATATAATATAAGATCAAAAGATGGTTAAAGGAGTTCAATATATTTTATTATGCGCATTTCAAAAACAAACATCATCAAACAATAATATTTGTGTTTTCATCAGATAAAACAGGAGAACATGATATGAAGGCTAAAAAAACACTTGTTGATAGTGCAGTTTTAAATCAACATATGAAAAGTGGTTTTAGATTGATGTGTGATATTGGGAAAAATATTTTATTTAGAGAGGGGGGGAGAGAAAAGGATGAAAAGGGAAGGAGATGAGAGGGAGAGATGGGTGATAGAGAGAAAGAGATAGTTTTTATAACTGAGAGGAGATATATTTTATATAGAGGGGTTGAAAACCGTTGGAAGATACTGTATAAATTAAAAATTTTGAAAATTAACGAAGGGAGGATATGTGCGAGGAAAAAATATATTATATTTAGGGAGGGGGGGGGGGGTTGGAAAGGATGAAAAAAAGGGGAGGAGATGAGAGTGAAGGTGGAAAGGGAGAGATGGGTGATAGAGAGAAAGAGATAGTTTTTATAACTGAGAAAAAGATATAATGTTTTAATATAGAGAGGTTGGGAACCGTTGGAAGATAATGTATAAATTAAAGGAATTTGAAAATTAACGAAGGGAAATTATGTATGAAGATAGAGAGAAAAAAATAATAATTGTGGGTGAATATTCTAACGTCAAAAGAAGAAATGTAGGAATTTTAAAATTAGCAAAGAGAAAAAGTTTATGTGTAGAAGGATTTGAGAAAAATAATGTGAAGTTAAAGTTTGTATATTGAATTGATATTTATTAATAATGAGTTCGTTGATGGGGAGAAAAAAATAATAATAAATTAAGGATGAAATTGAGATTAAAAAGATTTATGATAGAGAGAAAAAATAATAATGATTGCGGATGAATACTCAAAATGTCAAAAACAAATGTTATTGTTTTACGAGGAGATAGAGTGAGGGTGATGAGTAAACGAGTATTATAGAGTGTATAATGCCCTTTAAAGTAAGGTAGATGGGTATATTTTAAAGAATATATGAGTATATATTAAAAAAAAAATATATAATAATAAATTAAGGATGAAATTGAGATTAAAAAGATTTATGATAGAGAGAAAAAATAATAATGATTGCGGATGAATACTCAAAATGTCAAAAACAAATGTTATTGTTTTACGAGAAGATAGGATGAGGGTAATGAGTAAACGAGTATTATAGAGTGTATAATGCCCTTTAAAGTAAGGTAGATGGGTATATTTTAAAGAGGTGTATGTATATGTGCCTTTGAGAAAAGATTCTAAATTGATAAAGAATTGAATATTAACTGTATACTTTGTGAAAAGTTCTATGGAATTTATGCAGGCAGATGGAAAACAAATCCGAGCGTCTATTTATTATGGATTCTAGGTTAGAGATAATGGTAAATTTTTCATTTAGGCAGAGATTACAGATTTTAGATAGAGAGCTGTTCAAGTACGAGGATGCAGAAGAAATCTTTTTCCAAAAGATGTTATATTTAATGTTTTTGTCTTTTAAGGACCATATGAGTTCTGAGAGAGCAGTGTTAGTTCTTTTAAGTTTGTATTTGAAAGATGAATGATGATTATAGAGACGAGCTTTAAAAGAGGTGGAAGTGGAGCCAAAATAGGTGAAGGAATTGGTGCTAGTTATAATTTTACATTCATAAATTAAGTTTTTATCGAGGCAATGGTTGTTGAGAGGACATTTATTTTTAATGCGGCAGTTGCAATTAGAGAGATTATTAATGAGTGATCTAGTGTTATCTATAGAAGGAATTGGATTGGAGAAGTTGTTTGCGATAGGAATAATAGGAATAATAGTTTCTTGATTTAGAGTTGGATTATGAACATTTAGCGAAGTTGTGTTTGACGTTGCATTTGGGTTTACAGAAGTTAGCCTAGGGTTTACAATGACGTCAGGAGTACTATTATTGTTATTATGAAATTCAATATTGGAAGGAAGAGATTTAGTATTTAATATTTTGTTGTTGTGTTTAGAGATGATGTTGGAAATATTGGAGGATGTAGAATACGAAAATTTGATGGTGTGTTTGTTAAATATTTTACTATAGATATGTGAGGGAGGGAAGCATTTATTTAAGGCACTAAAAAATAATTTAGGAATATTGTTATTAATAGAGATGGAGAAAGGAGCATTATACCAGATTATGTTTTTGTATCTAGGTCTTTTATTAAAATTATTGGAATGGTTATGATTAAATATTCTACTGTAAGTTTTCCTAGAATTTGTTTCTTTATTATATTTGATTTTATCTGGATAGCCAGCTTTAGAAAGTGCGTTATTATAGTAATTGGCGTTAGCATCAAAGATGTTTTTATTAGAAGATATGTTAGATATTCTATTTCCAATATTATTAACTATAGCATTCTTGATATTGGTAGGATGGTTAGATTTAAAGTTAACATAATTAAGATTCTCATTGTTTTTATGGTAAGGGTAATATAGGCCAGTGTCAAGATTAAGAGATACATCCAAGAAATTAGCTAGTTTGGTACTATTATCAAATTCAATTTTTAGGTTATGTTGGTTAAAGAGATTACGTATATTGTTCTTAATAATATTAAGTTTAACTATATTGCAATTTAGGATAGTAAAGAGTCCATCGTCACGATAAATTCCACCGCGAAGTTGAGGAATTTTCCGACTCAAAGAGTTCAAAATGAAGATACCAATTAAATCAGTCAATTGGGATGAATCGGATGCTCCCATTGTGATGTCGAAGTTGTTAGAGGTATCGGCTCTGGTCCAATATTCGTTGTTGAACTCTAGGATGGTTTTACGTGCGGTGAGGATGATGTGAGGTTCATCTGTGGTGATGTCAGAATATTTAAGTGCGAAAGATAGAGCATTATTGAGAAGTGAAGGCGAAATGGAGGAATAGTAGCTGGCAATATCGAATTGAATAAATTTTAGTTTGTTTTTATTATCCAATTTGTTGAACCAGCCAATCACTTCAGAAGTACCAAACCATAAATTTAGGTTTAAAGAAGAGCAATTAGAACTAACCTGTGGGATAATCCTATCCAAGATGGCTTTACTAACAACCCCCAGATCAGATTTAGAGGGGGCGATTAATCTAACAGGTAGTTCAGTGCGAAAATTGTTTTTGTGATCCTTGAGATTTATCCTTTAACCATCTTTTATATTATGCATACTCCAGTCCCACAAACTGTAGAGTGCTTCTTATCCGATATCTGCATTGCTTTATTGTACTACAATAAAACTCACCTCCTACATATATATATATATATATATATATATATATATATATATATATATATATATATATATAGAGAGAGAGAGAGAGAGAGAGAGAGAGGGAGAGACAGAGAGAAGTACAGTGATATACTTATCTGTTGACGGTAATGTCTAAAGTGATAAAAGTTCAAGGTGTAATTTGTTCCAGCTGCGGTTGACTGTTCATCGCTTTCATAGATAACCTCTCTTAAAGACAACAAAATCATCAAAGATGACTAAAATAGTGTTGTAACAATTTTGTTTGTTATGGTTTAAACAAATAGAAACGTTCAACAAAATTCGATTCATTAACTTGATGGTGTCACTGGAGAATATAGAATATTTATCTACGAGTGAACAACGGAGCAGTAATGATGTGGTTCCAAATACTAAAGATAATAACCAAATCTCAAGCAAATCTCACCTTTAAGAACAAATATAGGAACAGTCACGATTATCTCAGCTGGAGCGTTTTATGATGACACGTATTCTCAATTACAAGAACAACCTGGAAACCACAACCCCTTTTTATATATAACGAAGGAGTTGTGGTAAGGCACCAGAAAGACCATAACGCACCAGAGTACTCAATACTTAGGGTAGTAGAGTGGGTAATAGGAGCAAGTATGACCCGGAAGACAGAGCTCAAGCCGTTTCGACGGCTATTTCTGGACTAAAGTAAGAGTTTTTTTAGTCTGGTAAATAAGTAGCCAAACTTATCAAGGGGTACTTCCTTATATGGGAAGATTGTAGTTGTCAAGAGGATTGGTCAAAATTTGTAGCAGACACAGAAACGTCTATCATGGCAGTGGATGCGGGGTGGGGATGGCTGAACTTGCCTGTAGAACGATAGGGGTGTGGGTAGAGCCGGTCAAGCGTAGAAGGCGAAATCTACACGGCAAATTCTAAGGAATGTGTATGAAATTAGGCCAGAGGAGGTTGGCGAAGTAAGGTTTCTTTGGAAAGTGGAAGAGGGACGTTATAGAAATAGTAAAACAAAAGCGATTAGAGGACAAAGAAAAATATAATAAAAAAGAATATAATAAAAAATGAGAGAAAGATGTATCAGAATGTAAGGTTGAAAAGTGAGAAGTGAAATAAGACAAAAACTAAGGTTTCTAACACAGCTGCTATATTTAGTTGGTGCTGCTATATCGGCCAAAGCTATAGAATGAGTTGCTAGATGAGAATTATTGAAAATTTAGAATTAAAAATTAATACCACATCTCTGGGGTCTAACACAGCTGCTATGAATAGTTAGTATAGCGTAATCGGCGAATGCTATCTGTAAGTTACTGGGGTGGGGATACTGAGGCTAAAGAGGCCCGATGGGCTGCCTAGGGGTAGGCGAAAGGAGGAAAAAACAAAAAAACGAACAAGGAAGAAGTTCGGTGGTGGAAAGAAGAGATAGGGGGAAACAAAGGGAAGAAGAAAACATAGAGGAAGAGAAAAGAGGTACATCTACCTATATAAGACCGCGTTATACCAAAAGTTAAGCAAAACGCGAGACTTAGCCTATGGTTTAGCACCCAGGAAGTAATATCATGGTTCAGGAATATTGAGGACAAACAGGACACAAAATTCATCCAGTTTGACATAGTTACTATGCATCTATTACCTTACCGCTCCTTAGGGCCGCCTTGGACTTTGCCGAAACACTCACGCCCATCACCGACCAGGAAAGAAATATCATCCTCCACACCAGGAAGACAGTTCTATTTTTCGACAACTCCAAGTGGATAAAGAGAGCTCCCGACTCCCCCTTCGACGTCAGCGGGGGCGCGACCGATTAGGCCGAGGTCACAGATCTTATAGGATTATTCCTACTATTTAAACTCACCGAAATGTTTGCCGCATTCGGCGGTGGATTGTACCGAGACGATGGGCTTCTTACCCTCAAAGGGTACACCCTCAGTAGTACAGACCGGGTCCGTAAACAACTTATCAACTTTTTCTGGGACTGAGGATTTAAAATCACCCTACAAACGTCCCTAACACGAGTAAATTTCCTGGACGTTACCCTCAACCTCGAAAATGACCTGTACCACCCATACAGGAAACCAAACGACAACCTGCACTACATCCACCGCCGCTCTAACCATCCTAGAAACATCACCAATAATCTGGAAAAAAACATCTCCCTCCGCATATCTCGTTTGTCCGCTAATGAGCAGATATTCGACGAACATGCGCCTCATTACAACCAGGCCCTCAAGCGGAGTGACTTCCGGGAGGAAATATCCATTTATCCAGCTTCCCTTAGCAGAACGAGCAGGCGACGCGCCGCTCCCACCACGTAACGTGGTTCAATCCGCCCCACAATGCCGAGGTGGCAACACCTATCGGGAAAATCTTGTTTAGGCTCCTCGAAAAACACTTTCCACCACAACACGGCTACCACAATATAATCAACAAAAACACTATCAAGCTATCCTACAGCACCACACCTAACTTCGCACAAAACATCATCTCCTCAAACAACAAAAAACTCAACCCCTATGGAAGAAACAACCTAGAAATTAGCGGAGAGCCGACCAGGAGGTGTATCTGCCCTGATAGATCTACGTGCCCCCTCAACAACAGATACCGAGAACGTAACGTGATCTACCAGTGCAACCTGAGGACGGACACCTCCAACAAAGCTTTTATAGGATTAACCGCTTGTGACTTTAAGACCCGGCTCTACCAACACCGACATACGTTCCGAAACCCAGTCCGGCGACATGCCACCACACTTTCGGTCCATATCTGGGACCTCCAAGATAATAATATAACTTACCATCTTACTTGGAGCTTACTGTCCAGAGCTAACTCTTACACGGGGGGACGCCGTCCGTGTAACTTATGTACGGAGGAAACATTACAAAAGCTGTTTACGAAGGAGCAACTCCTAAACAAAAAAGACGAACTGGTAGCTGCATGCAAACACAGATTGCGGAAGACTTACCTCGCCCGCAAACCCCCTAACGATCCGGGTGGGTAAACTAGGGCTGAAATACCCCACTTGCCGAATAAGATAGGGAAAACCCCTACTGATATAGGTAGATGTACCTCTTTTCTCTTCCTCTATGTTTTCTTCTCCCCTTGTCTCCCCCATCTCTTCTTTCCACAACCGAACTTCTTCCTCGTTCGTTTCTTTGTTTTTTTTTCTCTTTGGCCTACCCCTAGGCAGCCCATCGGGCCTCTTTAGCCTCAGTACCCCCTCCCCAGTAACTTACAGATAGCATTCGCCGATTACGCTATACTAACTATTCATAGCAGCTGTGTTAGACCCCAGAGATGTGGTATTAATTTTTAATTCTTAATTTTCAATAATTCTCATCTAGCAACTCATTCTATAGCTTTGGCGGATATAGCAGCACCAACTAAATATAGCAGCTGTGTTAGAAACCTTAGTTTTTGTTTTATTTCACTTCTCACTTTCCAACCTTACATTCTGATACATCTTTCTCTCATTTTTTATTATATCCTTTTTTAATATATTTTTTCTTTGTCCCCTAACCGCTTTTGTTTTACTATTTCTATAACGTCCCTCTTCCACTTTCTAAAGAAACCTTTTTTCGCCAACCTCCTCTGGCCTAATTTCATACTCATTCCTTAGAATTTGCCATGTAGATTTCGCCTTCTACGCTTGACCGGCTCTACCCATTCCCCTATCGTTCTAAAAGCAAGATCAGCCATCCCCACCCCACACCTACTGCCACGATAGACTTTTCTGTGTCTGCTACAAATTTTGACCAATCCTCTTGACAACTACAATCTTCCCATATAAGGAAGTACCCCTTGATAAGTTCGGCTACTTATTTACCAGACTAAAAAACTTTTACTTTAGTCCAGAAATAGCCGTCGAAACACCTTGAGTTCTGCCGTCGGGGTCATACTTTCTCCTATATATATATATATATATATCACCTTGATCACCTTGATCGACCAGTCATTCGGGCGTCTGTTTGGCGCCGCTGGTTACAGCACGCCGTCCATTCCTCTCTGGATCGTGCTTTCCTCATCCATATATATATATATATAGTAGTAGTAGTAGAATAATGGAGGGTTATATCCGTAGTAGTAGAGCTGGGGTTGTTATTTCCTTTTCCGTACAACTTTCATTCAGACCGAGCTGAAGATCCGCATAAGGTGAAACATTTGTTTCTACGTATGGGGAATTAACTGTTGTGAAACTACTTCCATATATATATATATATATATATATATATATATATAGAGAGAGAGAGAGAGAGAGAGAGAGATGAAAGGTATAGAGATTGTTTTAGCGAGAAGCTAATAGTATTCTATATATATATATATATATATATATATATATATATATATATATATATATATATATATATATATAAACTAGAAATAGATTGACATATATATATCTATAAAATAAACATATGAAACAATCACAGGGAATAATTTGTAAAGAATGTAAGCACACATAGCTAGGTAGGTAACTAATTAAAGTTTAATTAGAACTTCAAATATAGATACCGTTTAAAATGATTAATCTCCTTTGTATATATGTCAATCTATTTCTAGTTGATATGTAATGCTCGGATCTAATATTTGAGCTTATTCTACAGTGGATATGGCGCATGTCTCTCAGACATGACAACCCTTAATTTTAATTTTGGATATATATACAGCCCCTTGATTGTTGAGCTAATTCAGTTGAATAGGCTCGGCTGCTATTTCTGGCTGTCGATGGTCCTATTCACGCCACTGGGATGACGCTGTGCAATGTGTGGATTTTTAAAAAAATGCAACACGTGGTTCGAGTCATTCACAAATTTGCATTTGCTTTGTAAACGCAGATGGTTATCTTCTTCTCCTTTGGTGAACATCAAAGAATTTAACTGCTGTTATTTACGGATTAATAGGTGAAATATATTTCTTACTTAAAGAAATATATACAAAGGAGATTAATCATTTAAAAAGGTATCTATATTTGAAGTTCTAGTTAAACCTTAATTAGTTACCTACCTAGCTATGTGTGCTTACATTCTTTACAAATTATTCCCTGTGATTGTTTCATATGTTTATTTTATATATATATATGTCAATCTATTTCTAGTTGATATGTAATGCTCGGATCTAATCTTTGAGCTTATTCTACAGTGGATATGGCGCATGTCTATCAGACATGACAACCCTTAATTTTAATTTTGGATATATATATATATATATTATATTGTTATACTTGGGGGGCGTCACATTGTTGTAACATTGCCAGAAATAATAACAGAACACACTCACTGTTTGGTTGGCTTTTGTTTCTGTATCTGTTATATCTCCATAGTGGATTTGGCAGGTTTGCTCAACAAATAAATAATTTGATGATAAATATAGAGAATTAGTATATCTACCAACATATGCGTACAGATGTACACTAATGCTAGCAAATACATAAGTTATGTCATAGTACCTAGGTGGTTCAATGCAGGAGGATGCAGAACAATTATATGAAAGACGTAAAATAAGAAAATTTTAAAAATTAAAAATTAACTTACTTACTAAAATTTTCACTCCAACTAATTAGTTTCTGTAATGGGATAAAGATAGTTACGCAATGTAACCATCGAGAATTCATTACGTCATCAGGGAGTCTATTCTCAGCTAAGTCTCCAGGCAATGCGCGGACACTAGGGACTCATATAAAAATAATAATTCGGTGGATGGAACAGCTAGCGGGGACCGAATTCCATAGCACTGAAAAAGTTCACTGTCTCTGGTCAAATGGCAGATTCTAAAGAATCAATCACGTGACACTGAGGCTAGTCGGAAGGAGTGGGGTGGTAAAATGACAAAAGCCTACTACCATTACAATGAATTAGTAGTGGATTTGGCAGGTTTGCTCAACAAATAAATAATTTGGAGATAAATATAGAGAATTAGTATATTTACCAACATATGCGTACAGATGTACACTAATGCTAGCAAATACATAAGTTATGTCATAGTACCTAGGTCGTTCAATGCAGGAGGATGTAGAACAATTATATGAAAGACGTAAAATAAGAAAATTTTAAAAATTAAAAATTAACTTACTAAAATTTTCACTCCAACTAATTAGTTTCTGTAATGGGATAAAGATAGTTACGCAATGTAACCATCGAGAATTCATTACGTCATCAGGGAGTCTATTCTCAGCTAAGTCTCCAGGCAATGCGCGGACACTAGGGACTCATATAAAAATAATAATTCGGTGGATGGAACAGCTAGCGGGGACCGAATTCCATAGCACTGAAAAAGTTCACTGTCTCTGGTCAAATGGCAGATTCTAAAGAATCAATCACGTGACACTGAGGCTAGTCGGAAGGAGTGGGGTGGTAAAATGACAAAAGCCTACTACCACTACAATGAATTAGTAGTGGATTTGGCAGGTTTGCTCAACAAATAAATAATTTGGAGATAAATATAGAGAATTAGTATATTTACCAACATATGCGTACAGATGTACACTAATGCTAGCAAATACATAAGTTATGTCATAGTACCTAGGTCGTTCAATGCAGGAGGATGTAGAACAATTATATGAAAGACGTAAAATAAGAAAATTTTAAAAATTAAAAATTAACTTACTAAAATTTTCACTCCAACTAATTAGTTTCTGTAATGGGATAAAGATAGTTACGCAATGTAACCATCGAGAATTCATTACGTCATCAGGGAGTCTATTCTCAGCTAAGTCTCCAGGCAATGCGCGGACACTAGGGACTCATATAAAAATAATAATTCGGTGGATGGAACAGCTAGCGGGGACCGAATTCCATAGCACTGAAAAAGTTCACTGTCTCTGGTCAAATGGCAGATTCTAAAGAATCAATCACGTGACACTGAGGCTAGTCGGAAGGAGTGGGGTGGTAAAATGACAAAAGCCTACTACCATTACAATGAATTAGTAGTGGATTTGGCAGGTTTGCTCAACAAATAAATAATTTGGAGATAAATATAGAGAATTAGTATATTTACCAACATATGCGTACAGATGTACACTAATGCTAGCAAATACATAAGTTATGTCATAGTACCTAGGTCGTTCAATGCAGGAGGATGTAGAACAATTATATGAAAGACGTAAAATAAGAAAATTAAAAAATTAAAAATTAACTTACTAAAATTTTCACTCCAACTAATTAGTTTCTGTAATGGGATAAAGATAGTTACGCAATGTAACCATCGAGAATTCATTACGTCATCAGGGAGTCTATTCTCAGCTAAGTCTCCAGGCAATGCGCGGACACTAGGGACTCATATAAAAATAATAATTCGGTGGATGGAACAGCTAGCGGGGACCGAATTCCATAGCACTGAAAAAGTTCACTGTCTCTGGTCAAATGGCAGATTCTAAAGAATCAATCACATGACACTGAGGCTAGTCGGAAGGAGTGGGGTGGTAAAATGACAAAAGCCTACTACCATTACAATGAATTAGTAGTGGATTTGGCAGGTTTGCTCAACAAATAAATAATTTGGAGATAAATATAGAGAATTAGTATATTTACCAACATATGCGTACATATGTACACTAATGCTAGCAAATACATAAGTTATGTCATAGTACCTAGGTCGTTCAATGCAGGAGGATGTAGAACAATTATATGAAAGACGTAAAATAAGAAAATTTTAAAAATTAAAAATTAACTTACTAAAATTTTCACTCCAACTAATTAGTTTCTGTAATGGGATAAAGATAGTTACGCAATGTAACCATCGAGAATTCATTACGTCATCAGGGAGTCTATTCTCAGCTAAGTCTCCAGGCAATGCGCGGACACTAGGGACTCATATAAAAATAATAATTCGGTGGATGGAACAGCTAGCAGGGACTGAATTCCTTAGCACTGAAAAAGTTCAGTCTCTGGTCAAATGGCAGATTCTAAAGAATCAATCACGTGACACTGAGGCTAGTTGGAAGGAGTTGGGTGGTAAAATGACAAAAGCCTACTACCACTACGATGAATTAGTAGTGGATTTGGCAGGTTTGCTCAACAAATAAATAATTTGGAGATAAATATAGAGAATTAGTATATTTACCAACATATGCGTACAGATTCTTTAGAATCTGCCATTTGACCAGAGACAGTGAACTTTTTCAGTGCTATGGAATTCAGTCCCCGCTAGCTGTTCCATCCACCGAATTATTATTTTTATATGAGTCCCTAGTGTCCGCGCATTGCCTGGAGACTTAGCTGAGAATAGACTCCCTGGTGACGTAATGAATTCTCGATGGTTACATTGCGTAACTATCTTTATCCCATTACAGAAACTAATTAGTTGGAGTGAAAATTTTAGTAAGTAAGTTAATTTTTAATTTTTAAAATTTTCTTATTTTACGTCTTTCATATAATTGTTTTGCATCCTCCTGCATTGAACGACCTAGGTACTATGACATAACTTATGTATTTGCTAGCATTAGTGTACATCTGTACGCATATATTGGTAAATATACTAATTCTCTATATTTATCTCCAAATTATTTATTTGTTGAGCAAACCTGCCAAATCCACTACTAATTCATTGTAGTGGTAGTAGGCTTTTGTCATTTTACCACCCCACTCCTTCCGACTAGCCTCAGTGTCACGTGATTGATTCTTTAGAATCTGCCATTTGACCAGAGACAGTGAACTTTTTCAGTGCTATGGAATTCGGTCCCCGCTAGCTGTTCCATCCACCGAATTATTATTTTTATATGAGTCCCTAGTGTCCGCGCATTGCCTGGAGACTTAGCTGAGAATAGACTCCCTGATGACGTAATGAATTCTCGATGGTTACATTGCGTAACTATCTTTATCCCATTACAGAAACTAATTAGTTGGAGTGAAAATTTTAGTAAGTAAGTTAATTTTTAATTTTTAAAATTTTCTTATTTTACGTCTTTCATATATATAACAAAGGAATTGTGGTAAGGAACCAGATGGACCATAACGCAACAGAAT
>OZ024740.1:380312816-380315316 GCA_964016885.1 Eledone cirrhosa | reverse complement strand
ATCGTGCAATGGCCATGCTCTAAAACGAGAGGGCAGCCATCATGTAAGAATTTAGGCAATATGAACTCAGTCGTTATGCATTATGTGTGTATGCCTATATGCCTATATGCGTTTGTGTGTTTGTTATTACATATGTAGGTATGTTTGTTATTACATACGTAGATCTGAATCGTTTGAGTTATATCATACAAGGTTAGTCATAAGTATGCAGGCAGTAAAACATTTATATTCTAAATGATCATAAAAACTAAACTTTTGGTCATACATTACGGAATTATAAATACATCGAACAAAAGTAGTTAAAAAAATATAATTAAAGTAAGTGTTCGGAATTTGTCCCCGTTTCTCACACAAATAAGTGGTTTTTCAAAACATTATCCGTGAACCTTGCAATAAAAATGCATTGATACTCCGGTTACATATGACTCCCCCTGTATATGCACATACATTTGTTTCTATAGTTATGTATATATATATATATATATGTATGTATCTGCAGTTATCTCTAGAATGTTTCACTTATTTTCATAATTCCATTAATTGACTGTACTTGCAATTTCCTAATTAGCTGTGCTTTTGCTGGTTAAGTGAAGGTTATCTTTACAAGATTTGTACTGAGCAGTTAGTAACATATCCAAGTGCGCAAATCTAGTGCACGGGTACAAATTTCAAAGTGTACTTAGAGTGGATGATTAGTTTTGTATAAATATTCTCCTTTTCGCTAAGCTTTATCGCTATATCAATAAATGCTGCGTGGCTGATTTCCACATCTGTCCCATAACAATGTATATGATATGTTATGTTTACATTTTGTTGGCGTTTTGACTGGAATCTTCTAACAGTATTCTTTCTTATTAAGTTGGCGTATGTTCACCCAATCGCTGTAACTTTTTATATGTTTATCCCCAGGACTATCTTTCTACGAATAACACTGTAGATTGTTTTGGTTATTACATCATGTCTCATGGGTAATCAGTAACGTGATGGCACCTTTGAACAGCTGCTTAAGAGGTGGGTGCCATCGTTGATATTTATTCCACAGAATTTGCATCTGTTGTCACATCTATGTTTTACTTGAATCTTTATCTCCGTTGTGCATTAGGTATTTCGTTGCTATTTCCTGTTCATGGATTAAAAAAGCTTATCCATCAAACTGATAGCTAATATACCTGTTGTTGGTCCAAGATAGACTAATTTTGTTATCTATATTAATCTCAACTTGAAGCTCACTAACAACATTTACTGATAAACATACAGCTTTTCTCCCACTGATTCATTACGGTGATAACGTGAAATTTCCCTGAGTGCGAGATTCAGGGCGTATTTCTTATGAAGCTCCTTCCTAACTCTTATGAAATTATCTATCTCGTGTAGACAGATTTGTTCCATAGATGGTCTTCTACCCTTGATGATTAGTCAATGTTGTCGGAAGGATATGATGCGACATTCACACGCTATTTCTCCCATATTTGAGTGACGTGAGATGGCGAGTCGGAAGTGCCTGACTGGAAATAGCAGAAGATCAGCCAGTATTGTAGAAGCAACTGAAAAGACAGAATGACATGTCAATAGTTGAAACCTGTTGGCTGGTAATCTTTATTTGGATGTACATAACAACAATTAGAACTACGATTTACTCAATCATTACTTCCAGTTTGGCGTTACTGCTTTCTGATACGTGGCAACTTTATATTTAAATTACAAGCCTTTAAGGTGATAGATACTTGAGCAAATTGAGTTTTGTCAAAACTTAGATACTGTTATCTAAAACTAAATATTAAACATTTAGCGGTTTATAATACATTTAAATAAATAGATTGGAATAGAATATATACATTGATAAAACACAAAAAAAAAAAAACAACCTGAGATAAAAAAAGGAAGCGAAAAGAAAGAAAGAGAATAGTAACAGAAACAAAAAGTGATCTCGCGTTGTATAACACTAAATATAATGTGTTCTGGTGCATAACACCTTTCTAATTCTTAATTTTCTTACTATTCAACCGGAATTTATCCATTAACCCCTCTTCTCTGCTCTGCATCTTTCTATCTACATCCAGTAAACCTTATTCCTTCTTATACATTTCCTCACCCACTTTTAATAGTCGCTAACTTTCCATATAAAGCTTGTTGTATCCACCCGTATAGATGTAATTCTATCATTAATTGTTTCCCTATCATCACTCTATATTTATTTACACTTCCCTTTCACGTCCTCTTATTCTTTGTACACCGTGTTTATATACACCTTGTTGTGCTATTGTTCTATCCGTAATAGTCCAACCATTTTAGCAAAACTGTTCTTGTCAAATGGTGACTATTTCAAGGGTCATAAAAAAAATGGATTTGAATATTTACTAAGCTCAACATAATTACCATATCTATATAATATTTATCATATATATATAAATAATATTTACCATATATATAATATTTATCATATATATATATTTACCATATATATAATATTTATCATATATATAAGTCTTTATCTTAAAAG
>OZ024740.1:380287816-380310316 GCA_964016885.1 Eledone cirrhosa | reverse complement strand
TAAGTATGTAGAATATAAATTCAAAGGACAAAGACCATATATATATATATTACATTTCCTTCATACGTATTTTAATCTTTTTTGTTCTTTTTTCTTCTATAGATAAAATAAAATACTTTTAAAAGAAATATTTAATGTTAGAACGGAAGTCATGCACGCGTGTGTTTGTATATATATATATATATATATATATATATATATATATATATATATATATATATATATATATGTCAAAAGCAGGAAAACAACTGTACCAGGGAACACACAATATAAATAATTCAACGCTTATAAGAAATTGGATAGCGGAAAAAATGAGAAAAGAAAGCACGTGTTTAGACAGTCATTTTTAGAAAAAAATATACAATGTAATATAATATATAATTGTTTCTACTTTTGGCACAAGGCCAGCATTTACCCAGTGCATTACTGGTACTTTATTTTATCGACCCCGTAAGGATGAAAGGCAACGTTAACCTCGGCGGGATTTGAACTCAGAATGGCAAGGGCCGTAACTCTATACGTCAAAGCATGGCGTCCGACCCTCTACCAATACTGCTAATCTACAATAATATATAATATAGCAGCAACAGCATCGTCCAAGATGTGGATGCAGTACCCCATTGTGTGCATCATCTGAACTTTGTAAAGATGAAGCCCTCTGTTTTAGATATAGTTTTGACTATATTGAAGTTGTGCGTCCGTAAAGATAGATGCTCTGTGGTAGTTAGGCATTGTCTTGATGATTTATTTTGATAAAAGCTCTAGGAATGGACGATTTTCTTTAAGTATTGTAGTTAATGTCGAGTATCGGTCGAGTATCGGACAACATGATTTGCGGCATATAATTCTGGTTCTTTACTTATTCGGTTAAAATCACGTGGAGACTAGCTTTACTCTTCATTCTTTCGGGGTCGATAAAATAAGTATCAGTAAAGAACTTGGGTAGCAGTAATTGAATTTCTTATTCCCTTCAAATTGCCGGCCTTGTGCCAATTGTAGAAAACATTATTAATCAGCAGTTAATTACAATTAATTAATAAACGATCAATTAGCTTTCCAAAAAATTAGAAATATAATACTAAGTTGATTTAACCGTATGGCTTCCAGTTGGATTCCCCCCAAACACCTTCATCTCGAAATTAACTAGACATTTCAATTTAATTAAGAAAAAAAGAATGCAATAAAAAGCAATTAAGGTGTAATAAAATGATGTATAATTTAGGCGAAAGACTAGCAATTTAATTTTTGGTGTAGTGGTGGTGGTGGATGAGTGAAGTAGGGGTAGTCGATCAAATCAACTCAAGTACTTGACAGGTACTTTATTTTATCGAACCCAGAAGGATGAAATGTAAACTTGTCCTCGGCGAGATTTGAAATCAGAAGAAAGAAAATCATAATCAAATACCACAAAGCATTTATCCAACACCCAATCTGCCGTCTTAATAAAGATGCAATATGGTAGTGTCTGATGTAGACACAAAAACAGCAATTTTGAGGAAAAGGAAAAATCGATTATATTGACTCTAACACTTGGTTGGTACTTTATTCAACCGACCTCGAAAAACTGAGAAGAAAAGTTCATTTCGACGGGATTTCAAATCAGGACACATATTGCTACATGTTTGTTCAATACTCTAACGATTCTAGAAATAGCAGCCATATTCTCTTAAATCTTACCCTACCGTCTTCTTTTATCGTTTAGTTTGAGAAGAAAGGACAGCATTTATCAGCCTATATTTTTTTCAGGACCTTCTAAACTGGTGTGAGGAAGTTATCCTTAATCCGGATATTTTGACCAAATGCTTGCAACAGAGTAAATTAAATTGATCAGATGATGGTACTTAACCAGGGTCTACTTCGTCTTGCATACGAGATGTTTCAGGTTGTTGTAGCTCACCTGTATTGAGATCAGAAATCAGTGATAAATTTCCAGGATGTCGACAAACTTCAGCTCTACTAAACCAGGTGAAAGATCAAGTCTATCTCTTAACAACAAGAAATAGACATAAAAATTACATAGTGGAAAAAACCCCAGAAATATTAAAAGACTGGAATGCATCTAATCATAGGCCTAGTTGATCAGGGTTGACATGGGGCTAAACAGTGCGTGTTACATGAAACGGAATAAGTTTGTGCAATTTCACACGTACGCACCACACGCGCGCTTGCGCATTTTTTGCTTCATCAATCTTTAGATCATTTATTCTTGTGTTTCAGATAGTGCACTGCAGTGCACTATCTGTTTTTTTTCTTTATTTTTCTTTATGTCATTTTATTTCTCTATGTGTCATTTTCATATGATTAATTTTACATTGTCTCAGTTTTTTTTTCTTTCCTCCTAATTCCATGATACCTTTTTGTCTATATTACACGAACGGAGAGAGAGAGCGGGGGAGAGAGAGAGCGAGCGAGAGAGAGAGAGAGAGAGAGAGAGAGAGAGAGAGAGAGAGAGAGAGAGAGAGAGAGAGAGAGAGAGAGAGAGAGAGAGTATGATTCTCTAAATACCAGAAGTCATTTTCAAGTTGTTAAGCATGTCTTTCACCAATTTTAGCCTGTGTCCTTAAGAAAGTTTTACAAAAGCTTACTAATACATGAAGTGTGTGTGTATACATGTCCACCTTTCTCTCTCTCTTTCTCTCTCGCTCTCTCTTTTCACTCTCTCTCATCTCCAACCTCTTTCTATCTCTCTCTCTCTCTCTCTCTCTCTCTCTATATATATATATATATATATATATATATATATATATATATATAGACATAGAACACCCGAAAATACCCTGTATGTTTATAATAAACACCCTGAAGACCTAATCGCTATAGAATAGAATACGCCACGTATTACAATTAGATTCTCGATAAAAGCAAGGGAAGTAATCTACGCGTTTCATTCTTGTTAGAATTCATCAGGACTACATATCCAGTGCTTTTATCGAGAATGACACAGCCAGAGACTTATAGAACACTTAGCTGTGTACTGGAACTGGTTTGAAAGAGCGGTTGCCGGTCCGGCAGAAATTAGAAATTGGAATAAATGCTCTGAAACAGCGATACACATGTGAGTATAGACATAGAACACCCGAAAATACCCTGTATGTTTATAATAAACACCCTGAAGACCTAATCGCTATAGAATAGAATACGCCACGTATTACAATTAGATTCTCGATAAAAGCAAGGGAAGTAATCTACGCGTTTCATTCTTGTTAGAATTCATCAGGACTACATATCCAGTGCTTTTATCGAGAATGACACAGCCAGAGACTTATAGAACACTTAGCTGTGTACTGGAACTGGTTTGAAAGAGCGGTTGCCGGTCCGGCAGAAATTAGAAATTGGAATAAATGCTCTGAAACAGCGATACACATGTGAGTATAGACATAGAACACCCGAAAATACCCTGTATGTTTATAATAAACACCCTGAAGACCTAATCGCTATAGAATAGAATACGCCACGTATTACAATTAGATTCTCGATAAAAGCAAGGGAAGTAATCTACGCGTTTCATTCTTGTTAGAATTCATCAGGACTACATATCCAGTGCTTTTATCGAGAATGACACAGCCAGAGACTTATAGAACACTTAGCTGTGTACTGGAACTGGTTTGAAAGAGCGGTTGCCGGTCCGGCAGAAATTAGAAATTGGAATAAATGCTCTGAAACAGCGATACACATGTGAGTATAGACATAGAACACCCGAAAATACCCTGTATGTTTATAATAAACACCCTGAAGACCTAATCGAGAATCTAATTGTAATACGTGGCGTATTCTATTCTATAGCGATTAGGTCTTCAGGGTGTTTATTATAAACATACAGGGTATTTTCGGGTGTTCTATGTCTATACTCACATGTGTATCGCTGTTTCAGAGCATTTATTCCAATTTCTAATTTCTGCCGGACCGGCAACCGCTCTTTCAAACCAGTTCCAGTACACAGCTAAGTGTTCTATAAGTCTCTGGCTGTGTCATTCTCGATAAAAGCACTGGATATGTAGTCCTGATGAATTCTAACAAGAATGAAACGCGTAGATTACTTCCCTTGCTTTTATCGAGAATCTAATTGTAATACGTGGCGTATTCTATTCTATAGCGATTAGGTCTTCAGGGTGTTTATTATAAACATACAGGGTATTTTCGGGTGTTCTATGTCTATACTCACATGTGTATCGCTGTTTCAGAGCATTTATTCCAATTTCTAATTTCTGCCGGACCGGCAACCGCTCTTTCAAACCAGTTCCAGTACACAGCTAAGTGTTCTATAAGTCTCTGGCTGTGTCATTCTCGATAAAAGCACTGGATATGTAGTCCTGATGAATTCTAACAAGAATGAAACGCGTAGATTACTTCCCTTGCTTTTATCGAGAATCTAATTGTAATACGTGGCGTATTCTATTCTATAGCGATTAGGTCTTCAGGGTGTTTATTATAAACATACAGGGTATTTTCGGGTGTTCTATGTCTATACTCACATGTGTATCGCTGTTTCAGAGCATTTATTCCAATTTCTAATTTCTGCCGGACCGGCAACCGCTCTTTCAAACCAGTTCCAGTACACAGCTAAGTGTTCTATAAGTCTCTGGCTGTGTCATTCTCGATAAAAGCACTGGATATGTAGTCCTGATGAATTCTAACAAGAATGAAACGCGTAGATTACTTCCCTTGCTTTTATCGAGAATCTAATTGTAATACGTGGCGTATTCTATTCTATAGCGATTAGGTCTTCAGGGTGTTTATTATAAACATACAGGGTATTTTCGGGTGTTCTATGTCTATACTCACATGTGTATCGCTGTTTCAGAGCATTTATTCCAATTTCTAATTTCTGCCGGACCGGCAACCGCTCTTTCAAACCAGTTCCAGTACACAGCTAAGTGTTCTATAAGTCTCTGGCTGTGTCATTCTCGATAAAAGCACTGGATATGTAGTCCTGATGAATTCTAACAAGAATGAAACGCGTAGATTACTTCCCTTGCTTTTATCGAGAATCTAATTGTAATACGTGGCGTATTCTATTCTATAGCGATTAGGTCTTCAGGGTGTTTATTATAAACATACAGGGTATTTTCGGGTGTTCTATGTCTATACTCACATGTGTATCGCTGTTTCAGAGCATTTATTCCAATTTATATATATATATATATATATATATATATATATCTAAATCCAAAATTAAGATAAAATAAATTAAATGAATTTAATCTAAGTCGAAATTATGGGTGTCATGTCATAATGCATGCGCCATATATCCTGGAAATTAAGCTCAAAGATAAATCCGAGCATATTATAATAACTAGAAATTGATTAACATATAAATATACATGAATAATCACAGGAGATAATTTTTGCTCGCGTGTAACCACGCATAGCTAGTATAGGTAATATTTACCTTTAAGAGTGATTAACCTTCCTTGTATATATCCCATTAAAGAAATATATTTCACCAATTAATCAGATGGTAAGTCACGGAGAGTGGATATTATTGGATTGTCAACAAGGAAAGTGTAATAATGTCCAGCCATTCGTCCTTACAGAGTGAGTTCAAATCTTCATCTAGCCGTTACCGCGGTTTCGTTTCAGTGGCGTGAATAGGTATTCGACAAGGAAGGTTAATCACTCTTAAAGGTAAATATTACCTATATTAGCTATGCGTGGTTACACGCGAGCAAAAATTATCTCCTGTGATTATTCATGTATATTTATATGTTAATCAATTTCTAGTTATTATAATATGCTCGGATTTATCTTTGAGCTTAATTTCCAGGATATATGGCGCATACATTATGACATGACACCCATAATTTCGATTTAGATTAAATTCATTTAATTTATTTTATCTTAATTTTGGATTTAGATATATATATACGGCTCCTTAATTGTATAGCTATTTCTGTTGAAGAGAATTTGACTTCTATTTCTAGTTGTCGAATATCTATTCGCGCCACTGAAACGAAACCGCTATCTTGTGTAGACACAACACGTGGTAACGGCTAGATGAAGATTTGAACTCACTCTGTAAGGACGAATGGCTGGACATTATTACACTTTCCTTGTTGACAATCCAATAATATCCACTTTCCGTGACTTACCATCTGATTAATTGGTGAAATATATTTCTTTAATGGGATATATACAAGGAAGGTTAATCACTCTTAAAGGTAAATATTACCTATACTAGCTATGCGTGGTTACACGCGAACAAAAAATTATCTCCTGTGATTATTCATGTATATTTATATGTTAATCAATTTCTAGTTATTATATATATATATATATATATCTAGGGCGGGTAAAATTCCCGAGATCCATGGACGAGTTCTCTCCAGCGGTCTCTGTCCCTCATTATCGCTGCCATGTCCTGCGTCTCCAAGAGACCAGTGTCTGTCCTTAGGGCATCAACATATGTTAACCTCTGTCTTCCACTTCCAGTGTGTCCATGCAGGGGCTCCCACAGGAGCACTGAGTGCTGTGTCAACTTTAGATCTCGGTGAGCATGTCCAGCTAACCTTAGTCTCCGCTGTGTCACTTTCGAGCTTACTTTTGGGAGGCTCCCGTACAGATCTGAGTTCTTCATCCTCAGTGTATACTGATTAATGTTCAGAGCCATCCTCAGCATACTTGTATTTGGGAGCAAAGATTGGAAATACGGAAGATGATGTGGTCGAGAGGAAGAGCAAAGCCTGGGCGGCGTACCATGGTTTGAAATCAGTGTGGAAGTCGGACCTTCATAAAGACCTGAAGATCCGTTTCTTCGTTGCTGTACGGGTCTGAGACTTGGACACTGACCAAGAAACTCACTCAGATGGTGGATGGGAGCTACACGAGAATGCTGAGGATATATATATATATATATATTATGATGTTTAATGCGATGAAATACCAATGATGGTTGGACAATCACTGACGAAGGACTATTTTTATCATATGTAACCCATGTGCAACCACGCAGTATTCTTCTTTCTTCTCATGTTTTTTATATATATTTACCTCGGCTGCGTTTGTCTGTTTCTCTCTTACTGCTTCCTCGCTCTCTCTGTTTCTCTCACCTTCTTTCGCCCTCTCTGTCAGTTACACTTTCTCTCGACTGACCTCTTCCTCGCACTTCCACTCACTCACTCTCTGTTTCTCCCCTTTTCACTTCCTCCCGTTTGGCTTGTAGTGGGTCTCTTCTTGCTTACATCTCACTCACGTCGGACGGTCTGTACCTCTCTCGCTCATGAAATCCACCCAGCTTATGCTGACCGGACAACCATGTTGCTTGTTTATTTTCCTACCTTTGGTTTGCTTTTATCCTTCTATGTTGTTTACTTGTCCCCCTCGCTTTACGCGATTTACTGGTCCCAATAACTTTTTTTAGTTATTGCTCGCACCAACCTGAGGTATATGATTTTTAATGCGATGAAATACCAATGATGGTTGGAAAACACTGACGAAGGACTATTTTTATCATATGTAACCCATGTGCAACCACGTAGTATTCTTCTTTCTTCTCATGTTTTATATATATATATATATATATATATATATATATATATATATATATATATATATATATATATATATATATTGTTATTAATCACCTCATTTACACAGACGAGAAAACTATATATTCTCGACTATTTTCAAGTCCAGCAGTAGCAAGCGGAGGGAGGGACCGTCCTGACGAAGGCCAGTAAAGCCTGAAATGCATAGACGGTTGCACCCCCCCCCCCTTGCTTCTGCTGGACACCACCAGAGGATTTTAGCCCCCCGGTGTTTGCATAGCTGCGGCTTCCTAAAACCGTATTTTTTTAGAAATACGAAATTTCTATACATATTGTATAAAGCTATGCTTGAAGCGAAATCTTATTTCTCCTTATATATTGTTATATTTGGGGAGGGTCATATTGTTATAATATTGCCAGAAATAATAAAACACACTCCCTGTTTGGTTTGGATTGGTTTTCGTTTCTGTATATTTTATATCCTTATAGTTAATGTTTATCATTGATTAACTAACGGTTAAAAATGCAGATATAAATATATATATATATTTATATATATATATATAGTCTATTGAATTCTTTCATCACACACCTGTGACATCATCAGTGGTACTATTATGTTTCCTCCCGTTATATTGTAATGTCTATTCCATTATTATTTTTATTTATTTATTCTTGTCTCTGTTTGCGCATGCGTTTGTGTGTGTTTGCTGTTTGGTGTGTGTTCGTGTCCGAGCCTGTATGTGTTTGTATTCTATCTTTGTTCACTAGTGTGTGTTTATGTGTGGTTGTTGTTATTGTACCTGTGTATATTTGTTTATATTTCTCTGAGGTCACTATTGTGTGTTTGTTTATGGTTGTTGTTGTTATTCCATCTATTTTTTTCTGTTCAGCTTCGGTTTTCTTAGTTCTATTTCAGTTGCTTCTCTGATTTGTCTACCTGTTCAGTCATTTCTATGTTTAGATATTATTTTAATTTGTATGTTGTCTATATTACCACCGTGTCTCTGTCCGGAGTGTTCATATAGTACCGAACCATTTTTTGTCGTTTTAGTTCACTCCAGTGTTGGTCTATCTTCTCCCCTATGATCCGAGCTGTCTCACCTATGTATGTCGTTGTCATGTTTCTGCAAGTGCACTCTGTACATCTGATATAGAGCACATTTCTAGTTTTACAATTTATTTGTGGATTTATTCTACATATAACACGTTTCTTATTAGTAGAGTGGGTTTTCTTAAAGGGGTATGTTTTGGTGATCTGGGATTTTATGGTAGTTCGCGGCTTTTCTACGACTTCAATCTTTAAATGCGTCGTTCTTGGGGCCTTTCTAAATTGGTTAGCTAATTCATCTCCAGGGGTTGCATCCACGAGCATGTCACTCTGACATCTCTGGTTGTCGTACAGTGAAGTGGCTTTCCCTATCTTATGTTTAGTCCTATCTATGCTATTCCATAATTTGCTCCTGTACAATGGGCAAATACATTTCATATCCATCTCTATGAGGGTCTTATATTTCTCTGTGGCTCCTTTGTACATCCTGATTCTGTCTCTTTGGCTGTAGCCAGAGGACTGCATGCGATTGATGAAGTGATGTATGTGTCTTTCCATTTCAGTTGGATCGCACATGCAGGATACATTCTTCATCACTCTTACCAAGTCTGCGATCAGAATATTAAAATTAGCACTATTGAACATTGCTGAATTTTTGTGTATAAGGTATTTGGAGGCCACTGGTTTAGCATAATGTGAGTGGAGAATTTGGGCTTTCTCGTTTATAGTGTTTAACCAGAGTTCAGTGTCTAATACTGGTAGTCTATTGTTAGGGTGTTTGGAAGGGTACTCGATAGTTGCTGTTATGCTCTGGAGTATGGAATTAGCTATCTGCTGGATGCTCTCCATTATGTTAGTTTCTAATTCGGGTTTATTGGTACTCTCTTGTAGGGGTGTTTTTATTGCTACATTGATATCATCTACGTAACGTGAGTACATGACTAGGGCTATTGAGTTCTCTTCTAGGAGTTCTCTGAGTCTCCTTTCCCTCCATACCATAAATAGGTTGGCAACATCGCCAGCTATGCTGACGCCAATGGCTGCTCCTTCATCCTGGGTGTAAATTTTCTCATCTCACTAAATTTAAACTTGTGGTCCTTTAGGATAGTTTTAATACTAGCCCCTACTGCATGTGTGATCATTGAGAACGTACAGAAATGTTGCGTTTACTGTTGATGTAATTAAAAGAATTAATGAAAGTTTAAATTATTTTATTCATCTCTCTATATATAAAACGGTAGATGTTTGTCTGTGTGTGTATGATTTGTATGCATTTCCACATTTCTCTACCGATTTTGATGATTTTTCCCCAATGTGCTCCAAATTCACCAGGGCAGGTCAACGCGTAATTATTTTTGGCAAAAATGTCCTGCTTCTATGAAAAAAAATCGATAAAACTAAATACATGCTGTAACCCTCTCTCTTACACGCTTAATTCCTCTCACTACTACCATAAAAAATATATGAAACTACATACATATTGCAACTCTCTTTAAAAGGTTCATCCTTTCCTCTACTCCACTCTCAATCTCCTCTGCAACTCTCTTTAAAAGGTTCATCACTCTCTCTACTCCCCCCTCAATCTCCTCTGCAACTCTCTTTAAAAGGTTGCTGCCTCCGTCTACTACCCTATCGCCATTATAATTTAGAACAACGACAAAACTTGAAGGAACGCGACACAAACTTTGAAACCTAAGCATCACAACAACCAGAACTTTACTCTCTCCGTCGCTCTTTCCTCTCTCTACAATAGATTATTCCCCCTCCCTACAGTCATAACGACACTCATACATCAAATATCAACATTTAAAAAGCCGATAACACTAAATACATACTGCTCTCTCAACGTTATATTTTACACACTTACATTTTACATCAAATAACAAATATTCAAAAGCAACAGGTGAATTTATAAAACAACAAACGTAACAATAACGACGCTTAAGCATTTATTTACATGATTCTCAACAAAGACATTATATTTTATTGTTGTCCTTTTTGTAATTTTCTTTCTTTGTTTTTCTCAATATGAGACAAAAAATTAATGAGAAAACCTTTTTCACGGGCTTCTATTCAAAGTCGGGACAATTATTGCTTTTGGTCAGGAGAAGGTCATGAAGCAAAAACATTTCAAATCAATCAACAATAAGGGCAAAAATCGATCATGATCATTCCCCCTCTCTATAATTTAACTGCTTTACACTCTCTGTCGCCCTTCACTCCCTATATGACAACACTGCAGAGAGAGAAACAATGTATATGATCAAATGGAGCGTTCCGTATATTCCCCCTCTCTATAATTTAACTGCTTTACTCTCTCTGTCGCTCTTCACTCCCTATATGACAACACTGCAGTGGAGCGTTCCGTATTGAACGTTCCGTATTGACATACGGCTTATCTGGGGCATTTTTAATCGGCTTATTGCAAATAACAACCCGCAAAATATCACTTCATATAACAGATTAATGCTGTAGACATATGAATCGGAATGTAACCCGTGAACCTTTTCCTGGGCAAAATTATTCAAACAGACATGACCTCATTGCCAGAGTGTTCAGACTGAAACTGGCTAAACTCATGACTTTAATAAAAAAAAGTCAGGTATTTGGAGCTGTAAAATGTGACATGTTCACCGTCTAATGGCAAAAACGAAGGCTGCCACATGCTCACATTTTGATTTGGTTAACTGATAAAATCAATTCAAATGCCATAGACAGCTTCATTTCGGCTGAAATCCCTAACCCAGCAACTGACCAGGAATTACATGACATCGTCAAAGCTAACATGGTCCGTGTGCGTCGGGTCCTAATGAGCATCAGACGTGTCTGAAAGGGGGGGGGGTCGTGCAGTAAAGGATACCCCCAAAAATGTGTTGACCAGACTCAGACTGGTGGCGACGGGTACCCCCTGTACAGGCGGCGACGGCCCGAGAACGGTGGCTTCACCACAACAGTAAGAGGAGGTCAAGTCGACAATAGATGGGTGGTCCCTTACTGCACGCTTCTCTTGAAGATGTTCAACGCCCACATCAACGTTGAGTTTTGCAACTCCGTCAAGTCGATAAAATACATATGCAAATATGTAAATAAGGGCTCTGATGCCACAATGTTCGCATTTCAAGCTGAAAATAGCAAGGACGAGGTCACAGAATACCTGGCGAGGCGGTACATCAGTAGCAATGAAGCTTTTTGGCGCCTATTTGGTTTACCCCTACACCAACGTCACCCCGCCATCGTACAGCTTGCGGTACATTTGGAAAATGTGCAAAGGGTTTACTTTACGGACCAAACCACCGCCAAGTTGGCCGCCGATCCGAAAGAGACCACTCTGACGGGTTTCTTCAAACTTTGCCAGTTCGATACATTTACGCAAACAATTGTGTACTCCCAGGTTCCACCCTACTTTATATGGTCGAAAAACACTTGGGTGCGAAGAAAGTCAGCTCAGGCTGCTGAAAGACATCCTGGTCTAAAATTTGACAGCCGCCTTGGAAGGGTTTACACTGTGCCCCCCCAAGTCAATATGAGTGCTTTCATCTCCGCCTTCTTCTGCATGAAGTTGTAGGCCCACAAAGTTTTCAGGACCTCAAAACTGTTGATGGAGAAATATGTGATACGTACCGGGAAGCCTGCTTTAAGCGTGGTATTTTGGAAGTTGATTCGCAATAGGATTCCACTTTAGCAGAGGGTGATTTGTTGAAATCACCTAAAGGTCTACGGGAACTCTTTGTCATTTTGCTTCAAAAGTGTGAATTGGGTGATCCCAAATCTTTATGGGTCAAGTACAGAGACTTCATATCTGAGGACTTCCTGCGCCTGGCTCATCTGCAGTATATTTTAGTGGAAGTTGGTTACAGCGACATTATCTACAACAGGGCACTCATTGATATCGAGGACGCCCTCCTCGACATGGGTGGGAGCGAGTTGGCGACGTATGGCTTGCCGTCAACCGTCAGAGAGGAAGCTAACACGTTGGCCCCGGATTTGTTGCGGGAAACAGCATGACATCGAATCTCTTTCCCAATACTTAGAGGAAAATGAGCCCAAACTTCTGTCGGACCAAAGGTTGGACTATTTAACTATCATTGACGCGGTTCAAAATCAGACTGGGGGTATTTACTTTCTCGATGCTCCTGGGGGTACCGAAAAAACTTATGTAACGAAATTGATTCTCGCTAAGATTCGTCAGGAGAAAAAATTTGCGTTGGCCGTTGCATCTTCCGGGATCGCTGCTACTTTGCTGTCGGGTGGCAGGACAGCACATTCAACCTTTAAACTCCCCTTGGATTTAGTAAAAACTGAGACACCAACATGCAATATCAGCAAGAGTTCACACGAAGCTCTGGTTCTCAAAAAATGTTGCCTCATTGTTTGGGATGAGTGCTCCATGGCACACAAGGGTGCCCTTGAGGCATTGGTCAGGACCCAGAAAGACATTAGGGATTCTACGGCTCCTATGGGTGGCGTAACCCTTCTGCTATCAGGGAATTTTCGGCAAACGCTGCCTGTCATCCCCAAAGGGACAAGAGCTGATGAAGTGCGTGCCTGCCTTAAGTCGTCCATGTTGTGACTCCAGGTGAAGAGTTTGTACCTGAGCACAAATATGCGTGCTCATTTGCATGGTGACAACATGTCTTCAGCATTTGCTCAGAATATTTTAGCACTTGGTGAGGGCAAGATCCCTGCGGATGACAAGGGCCGCATAGCAATCGACTCCCTGTACAACATTGTGAGCAGCCCTTCTGACCTTTGGGAAGCAGTTTTTCCTAATGTCTCATCTAACTTTAAAAATCTTGATTGGCTCAGCGAAAGAGCCATCCTTGCTCCGAAAAATACCATGATTAACAAGCAGCTGATTGAGAAGATTCCCGGTAAAGAACACATCTTCAAATCTATCGACCGGACGTCAGATCCCAACGATATCGTTAATTATCCGGTTGAGTTATTTAATTCCCTTGAGCCCCCAGGGCTCCCACCTCAAATTCTTAAGCTTAGGGTTGGCTGTCCCATTATGCTAATAAGGAACTTGCGTCCACCAAAGCAGTGCAACGGTACTCGCATCGTCGTCAAGTCACTGACGCCGCATTTGATTGAGGCCACCATTGTAACTGGGTTCGGGAGAGGGGAACACATTTTTCATTCCAAGGATGAACCTTTTCCCCTTGGCGTCAGATATCCCGTTCGATTTCCGGCGATCCCAATTCCCGGTTTTGCCATGTCCATTAACAAGTCACAAGGGCAAACATTGTCAGTGGCCGGCATCCATTTGGGGGAGCCATGCTTCTCTCATGGCCAACTTTATGTTGCCTGTTCCCGCCTAGAGAGCAGGAATGGACTTTTTGCTTACACTCCTCAAGGGATGACACGCAATATCGTCTACAAAGAGGTGCTATAGATGTTGCTGCAGGTGTTGGAGGTGTTGGAGCTATGCCGTGTGGAAAACTGGTAGGGTCACCCATAGCGGACAGATCTGACACCCAGCGGCATCAGGGCCACCATCTTGCAACTTTGGTCTACTAAATTCGCTATTGGAAGATTATTAACCCATCATTGATTGTGCAAAATGCTAATTGGTTCGTAACTATTAATAACCGGTTCAACTGCTTTATGCACTTAATTGATAAGCTTATGCGTTTTCAAGCTACGTTTACCTGAATATAACTTTTCATAGCAAATGAACAAACCCGAGCAACGCCGGGCTAAACTGCTAGTGAACTGATATTTTCTTTATTTCTTGCCTCTAATCTTACATTGAACTTATATATTCTAATAATTAAATATGCTTTCACTCACTTAACTGTTAATCCCTATGCAGATGATATCTGAGAATAATGTAATCTTGTTGAGAACGTTCACTAATTTAGTACGTAAATATATACATATATATGTAATCTGATTCATAAACTAAAGTTAGTTAATAGTACCTAACAGAACATCTGTCATATGGCCTAGATAACGACAAAAGATAATCACAAAGTAACACGCATACACATCCTCACACACATACACACGCCCCCCCACACACATATATATACATACATACAAATACATATGCGTATAAATATACATATATACACACACGCACACACACACATATATATATATGTATATGTATATATATATATATATATATATATATATATATATATATATATATATATATATATATATATATATATATATATATATATATATATATATATATATCTATCATCATCACCGCTTTACGTCCGTTCTTCCACGCTAGCATAGGATATATATATATACATACATATAATAAGAAAATTCGAAGTAATTTCAGATGTTAAAGTCTATTACTGTCAAGGCTGTGATACACATTTTAATGACGACAGTGCGCACACGATTCCGCCTAGCCAGTGCCATGATCTCATCAGACAGCTTCTTACATAATAAGGTTACATTCTCGAGGCAATCCACATTAAAGCGACAAGTGAACGGACAAATATGATGTTCTTGAAGCCATTGCCCGTTCCCTTGTGAGCTCTAATTTTGCCTCCACAGTTCTGCACACTGGTTAGGTGGAATCGCGTGGTCACAATCGTCATTGAAATATGTATCACAGCCTTATCAATAAAGGACTTTAACATCTGAAACTACTTCGCATTTTCTAATTCTAAATATACTCCGTCATTCCTATAAAATACGTAGAGTGCTTCAATTGAATTGCATCAATATTACCGAAAGTATATATATATATATATATATATATATATATATATAAATGTAGAAGTTCTATTTAAATTGTTGGGATACAACAAGCAAATATTTTTATAACTGATATAAAGCACTCAACAAATTATTGGAGTAAAAATACGATATATTAACAAATGGAAACTATATTTATAAAACCATATTTATTTCATTATACATATTTCAAGGACACCAAGTTAAATTATGGTGCGCTTTCATCAGATAAAATATAATATAGATCAGTTTTATAAATAAATATTGACATACCCTTAAAGAATGCGACCATTTCTGTTGTAAGCTCCCGGATAATCATATATATATATATATATATATATATATATATATGCAGTGGCGGACTGGGTCTAAAAATATTGGTTGCCAGGAGATGAAGGGGGCCCACCTACATATAGAATGCTATCATTTAATATCTTACCTTCTCCAATGAAAAATATTATGTATTTTGCGAAATCCAGAGATTTTCAATAATGACCAGAAGTCGACCCTAATAGCTCTAGGAAAGCCATGAATGACACCACATGTTTTTACTTTGATTTTGAAAGTAGGTTTATAATTATCAATTTTTGCTATAGTTTTGTATCTGTCTCGGTGGCCTAGTTGGAAGAATCATAGACGGTGGCGTTCCTGGTCTGAAGTTCGAGCCCGGTCGGGATTAGGGCTCCCTGTAAACCTTTTCAGTTTTTTGTATTGGTTGTAAAATAAAAACTTGACCAGGATTGAACCGAAGACTAGGATCTCCACCGTCTCTAGTACCTACCGCTAGGCCACAGAGAAAACTACGAAAATCTTATGAAAATTTATACTTATAAACCTACTTTCCAAATTTTCAAAAACAAAGTGTTGTGGTGTCGTTCATGTCTTTCTTAATGTTATTGCTCCTACGTAAGGTCGACTTCTAAATCATTTGGGTGTTCCATAAACTACATCCTCGTTTTGTTTGATATCTATCTAGACTATATTTTAATCCATGTTTATGTTGCACCTCCTCTCTCTCTCTCTCTCTCTCTCTCTCTCTCTCTCTCTCTCTCTGTGATATTTGAATCTACTATGATTTGGGCTTACTTTATTCATATATATATGATTCTGCATGTCAGATTCAAACTTACAATGATTGACATTACAATGGGAGGGAACACATGATAATAGTACCACTGATGATGTTGCAGATGTGAAACGAAAGAACTTTCTTAGACTCTCTATATATATTTATATCTGTATTTTTAGCCGTTGGTCAGTCAATGATAAACATTCATTGCCAAATACATTAACTATGGAGGTGTAAAAGATCCAGAGGCGAAAACCAACCAAACAGTGAGTGTGTTCTGCTATTATTTCTGGCAATAATATTACAACAATATGACCCTCCCCAAGTATAACAATATATATATATATATATATATATATATATATATATATATATATATACATTATTTGTTTGCTAAAATAATCAAATTAATTTTAATTCAACAGTTAAACACACATGGGAATAATAAGGTTGTTACCAAAGGGCCAGAAGATTGACAAGTCTACCCTAAATATTACTAATAGCTCTAGGAAAGCCATGAACGACACCACAACTTTTAAATAGTGATTTTGAAAGTAAGTTTATCATTATCAATTTTCATTATATTGTTGTATCTGTCTCGGTGGCCTACTTGGAGGAATCATAGACGTTGGTGATCATGATTTGAAGTTCGAGCCTGGTCGGGAGTAGGGTTCCCAGTGAACTTTTCCAGTTTTTTTTCTATTGGTTGTAAATAAAAACTGAAAAAGGTTACATGCACCTCTTGACCAACATTGAACCCCAGGCCAGGACCTCCACCACCTCTAGTACCTGCCGCTAGGCCACAGAGACAACTACGAAAATCTTATGAAATTTCTTACTTATAAACTACCTTCAACATTTTCAAAACAAAGTGTTGTGGTTCGTTCATGTCTTTCTTAATTTTATTGCTCCTATTTAAGGCCGACTTCTAAATCATTTGTGTGTTCCATAAACTACATCCTCGTTTTGTTTCTCATCTATCTAGACTACATTTTAATGTGCAATCCATGTTTAATTTCTGTTCCACCTTATTTCTACCCCCTCCTCTCTTTCTCTCTGTGATATTTGAATCTACTATCATTTGGGCTTACTTTATCCTACATATATGTTTTTGCATGTTCAGTTAGATTCAAACTTACAATGAGTGGCATTATATATATATATATATATATATATATATATATATATATATATATATATATATATATATATATATATATATATATATATATATATATATATATATAGTGGTGGAACACTGGAAGGTAATATCCGTAGTGGTAGAGCACTTAGTCCAAAGGACGAGTTACGTAGAAGTGGTTACACAACAGTTAGTTCACCATGCCGAGAACAATTGTTTCATCTTAGCGGATCTTCAGCTCGGAATGGGCATGGTTATAGGAACAGGAAGGACAACCGTACGAACGCGCATGCGCAGAAACCCGGTCACTTCACACAGGCAATACTAGACTGCTGGTGATGTGGGCCTTCATGTTCTTAGCGCAGGAGTATCCTATTTTAACTAGAACATGAAGGCCCACATCACCAGCAGCCCTAGGAGCAACACCCCACCAGGGTGCTCTTGCTGTAAGCCTGAAGCTTTCCCCCTTCAACAGCAATGCAACACACCAGCTGTAATCTATGAAGCTGTGGTCACTTTTAACCGACCAAACGAACCACAGGAGGTCAAATCCTATGTGGGCATGGCGGAGGGCCGATTCAAGGAACGTTTCCTGAACCATCAGTCTACCTTCAGATACCCGGACAGACGTTCATCCACGAAACTCGCGAGCCACGTATGGTTCCTCAAGGACTCAAGTATAGACTACTCCATTCAATGGAAAGCCATCACTAAGTCCAAGCGATACGCAATGGGAAATCCGACGTGTGGCTTATGTATTGACGAACGAATAACTATTCTCTAAAGAGATTACGCAATAGTGATTGCCTAAACACGAGAGTGAATTTTTCACACGTTGTCCACACGTCGCCAAACAACTATTGCATAACTACAAGGCTCCGGACTGATTCTTTGTAATTTTATTTTCAACCTGAAAACTTTTCGAACTTTCGCAGTTATCTCCCTTACACCTCTCGCACGCAGTCTAGTATTGCCTGTGTGAAGTGACCGGGTTTCTCCGCATGCGCGTTCGTACGGTTGTCCTTCCTGTTCCTATAACCATGCCCATTCCGAGCTGCAGATCCGCTAAGGTGAAACAATTGTTCTCGGCATGGTGAACTAACTGTTGTGTAACCACTTCTATATATATATATATATATATATATATATATATATATATATATATATATATATATATATATATAAAATATATATATATTTCGTTTCTGAATTTGTTTAGCAAGATTCTTTATCTGAAAACGTGTGTTGAAACCGATATTGTTATACTTTGGGAGGGTCATGTTGCCAGTAAGAAATACACGCACCAGTTGCTTTCACTTCAATTTATTATAATAAATTTATAAATTTAGGAATTTATAAATTTCCGGTTGGTTGGTTCCGCAACCAGATGATTGTTTATATATTGTCAAAATTCATTTCGTCACACGTTCTGTGACCTCTTCAGTGACTGGGGATTCTTTTCTTTGTTTTTGTGCCTCTCCTTTGTTCTGACCTACGCCATCTTGTTTTTGTGTGTGTTGTATGCTTAGCTTGCGCATGTGTTACATCCGGGTGTCTGTGTGTGTTTATATTTGTTTATTTACATGTTACTGGTTGGTTGTTTGTTCTATGTGCGTGTGTGTTTCATTTTGCCCTTAATTGTAAGTTGTGATGTTGCTGTTCCATTCATGTTTTCTATTTAATTTTGGTTGGAGTTCATTTATGTTTAAACATCCATTTATTAATATATTGTGTATTTACTCCACTAAACTGTTGAGTGCTTTATATCAGTTATAAAAATGTTTAAGCTTGGTGTATCCGAACAAATTAAATATAACCTCTGCATATATATATATATATATATATATATATATATATATATATATATACACCACCTTCACCACTAATTGATTTGACAGATGTGTTTAACCCATTGATGCCAAATATTATTAGGTCAGTAGTTCGTGTGTAAGTATATATATATATATATATATATATATATATATATATATATATATATATATATATATATATATATATATATATATGCTTGTGTGTCTGTGTTTATATATGTTTGTTTGCGTGCATGAATAAATACACCAAGCTTTAGATTTAGTAAAATGTACAACCACTGATTCCAGCTATTTGCACTATCGTATATTTTAGTTCGTAGTAATTCCCTGGGGAATTGGTTGACCAAATGCTTTGCTTAATTGTTTTATTTATTTATTTTTTTTATTTTATTCTTTCTGTTAGATTTCAGGTATTTTTTGAAAGCAAAGCATTGGCCCCTAAAATACTACAATGGGCTCTTGCAATGCTACCGTGGCCCCCCTGGGGTCCACTTGCCATTGGGCAACCTGGCAACCTGGCCAGTCCACCACTGTATATATATATATATATATATATAACAAAGGAAATGTGGTAAGGAACCAGATGGACCATAACGCACCAGAGTACTCAATAATTAGGGTAGTAGAGTGGGAAATAGGAAAAAGTATGACCCCGACGGCAGAGCTCAAGTCAAAATGGCTTGAGCTCTGCCGTCGGGGTCATACTTTTTCCTATATATATATATATATATATATATATATATATATATATATATATATATATATTTATACACTAAGACATATCAAAACACAGAACTAGAGACAATCTATACCGAAAGTAAGACTACATAATTTGTTGAGTATCTTATTAAATCTAATAAAAAATGTAAAACATCAAATATATTTCCCTCATATGTATTCTCCACAAAATCAGAATAATTTCACCAAATAACGGCGAAATTAGATATTTTGAAACAGATCATCAGTGAGGGAATTTCAAAATCATCTAATCTCACTCAATGCAGGGTTGAAAGTGGCTAAACACACATGGTATCACCGCATGAATTTTAGCACTCACAACGACATGGAGGGTTCTCCTTCGCTAGAAATAGCAGTCCAACCTCTCGACATAAATAGCTCACCACATAAGGAGCAGACATATTATTATTATTACTTTAGCCCTGAGTTCAAATCCCACCGAGGTTAACTTTGCCTTTCATCCTTACGGGGTCGATAAAATAAAGTACCAGTCACGCACTGGGGTCAAATTCATCGACTCCCCCCCAAAAAATTGCTGGCCTTGTGCCTATATAAGAAACCATTATTACTTTAGCCCTTTAGTATTCACATTACTCTATATATACTAATATATTTTCATGGTAAATGCCTTACCTCACATAATTATTGCACATAATATCGAATCTATGAGATTTTGAAAGTATTTATTTTAAGAACAATACCTTAACATCAGTTTGAGTGACCATTTACAGCCAGTTTCAACAGAAAAGGGTAGAGAATTCTTTTGGCCGGTTTGAACATTAAAGGGTTAAGATACTCAACGAATTATGTAGTCTTACTTTCATTGTCTCTAGTTCTATGTTTTGATATGTCTTAGTGTACACTTAACTGGGTATGAATATATTTCAATCACTTTCTTATAATGATTAAGGGTCGATTTTATTCTCTGAATTCTATCTTGAGCTGTTTTTAGAGACAAGACATATGTTTGATTTTGTATCATTCATGACACCCTTTACTTTGAAAGTAATAATAATAATATATATAGATACACACACACACACACACACACACACACACACACACACATATATATATATATATATATATATATATGAATGAAAAAAATGGTGTGCTGCGTTGTTGCGAATGTGATACATATGAATGAAAATAGACCGAGAAACGGGACTGTCCATCATCAGTAGTCTGCTGATTATCATTAAAGACTAGATACCTAAAATCAGTGCGAGCGATAACTAAAATAAATTATCGGGACAGGGCGAATTGGAAGGGGAAAGTAAACAAACAACATGGTAGTAATGAGTAATGCAACGTAAAGAGAGGAAAAGAGAGACAAGTCAATGATGCTTGTGGACTTAAGTCCGAACAAACCAATCGACGAGAAGAGGCAGAGACGTCCGAGTCACGCGAAAACATTCATATGTATCACATTCGCAACAACGCAGCACACCATTTTTCATTCACATATATTTTTATATTATATGTGCATGTGCGTAGAAATTAGTGTGTGTGTGTGTGTGTGTGTTTTGAATGTGTTCATGCGTGTGGGTGCATAAGCTTTTATAGGTATCTGTAATATATATGTATATATCGGAAACACACGAACAAACAAGAAACAGATTCTGATATATGAGTGCGAGATAATATCAGGAGGTGACAACTAACCCACTAATAAAACTACTAAAACATATTGTCTAAAGTATTCTGAGACAAATTATATTTGAAAAGAGGGGACATTCTAAACTAAATTCATGACTAAAAGTCCTTTTATCATAGGTTTAATAAATAAAGATCACAGTGTAGTAAAATCAACAATAACAACAACAACAACAATTTCTTCCGGTTTTCTGCACTCTGGGCTCAAACCCCTCAGATATTAACTTTGTCTTTCCTTCTTTCGGGTTCAGTAAAACAAGGTACCAATCCAGGGTAGTAGACTATCGGAATTGTCACAGTTTCGGTCGAGATGACGTCTTGTGAGAAAAGTTTTCGCTTTCTACGCTCTGAGTTCAGATACCATTGTTTTCTATAATAGATGACTTTAGCGAGTTTAACGACCAAGTGACCGATTTGAGGATACTTACTTACCTCTTTCCCTCACGCCACTATTGGAGACCCCTAAGGTGTTATGGCCATTGCACATCATTCCCTGACTAAACAGTATAACGAAACATAAACCGTTAAGTCACTACTATAAAACTGATAGCGTATGGTCTTCTAAATGTTTTAATTAAACATATGCTATATTGCCAAATATACTATACAAACATTCGTGTATACATCGCCATTTCAGAGCACCAATCCTAATACCTAATTTTTGCTGGACCGGCAATCGCTCTTTATAATCAGCTCCTGATTATTGCTGGAATTCTATAAGAATCCAGTTTCTATAATTTTCGGCGAAAGCAGGAGAGTACGTGGGTCTGATGAACGCCAGCCAGCGTGAAACAGAGTGTCAGCTTCTCTCCCTTCTTTTGCCG
>OZ024740.1:380275316-380282816 GCA_964016885.1 Eledone cirrhosa | reverse complement strand
GTGAGTTAAGGGTGCCAACTTCACCGATGTTGCTCAATGAATGACTGGGACAGACCAATTCAGTTTGAACTAGACTGAACCAGTATCAGAGTTAAAAATACATTATGAAGAGAGAAGAAACATTTAGATATAATTAGTAATAAAATGTATCATACCTAAACTGTTCCTAAATTCCTCGACTACGTAGTTTCGTGGCATAAACAAAAACAATATATCAAAGATATAGAGTCCTTGCGAGGTCTGCCGACTTATCAAGAGGATACCTCATTTTACTAGTCTCAAGAACGCGTCTACACGACGTGAGAAAGAATCCCAAAAGGCGGAGGGGGAGATAGTCACGCGATATAACGGTCGAGAAACAGAGCTAAGCCTCTTATAACCACGAAGAAAATACCACGGAGGCGGAGGGGGTATTCATATCGAGGCCGCAGAAGAGGTAGTGAAGAAGGCGAGAAGTATGAGTAATGGAAGCTTTCCAGTTGTCCCTCTCTCTCTCTCTCTCTCTCTCTCTATATATATATATATATATATAGAGAGAGAGAGAGAGAGAGAGAGAGATGAAAAGAATTAGGTCCCCGACGGCTGAGCTCCCGCCGTTTCGACAGCTAGATCTAGTTCGGATCTAGCTGTCGAAACAGCCGGAGCTCAGCCGTCGGGGTCCTTACTCTTTTCCTATTACCCACTCTACTACCCTAAGTGTTGAGTATTCGGGGGCATTATGGTCCACCTGGTATCTTACCACACCCTCTTTGTTATATATATATCACAGCCCCCCCCCCCTTCAGTCACGAATGCCCAAGGTTTTGTATCTAGAAAGTTCTCCAAGCACAAGCCTAGGCAAGGTGTGTGTGCGGAAGACCAGCAGTCGCCCATGCATGTCCGCCTCTCCTCTCTACGCCACCGATGTTGCCCAGGCGAAAGGCAATGACCGATACAGCTTGGCACCAATGACGTTGCAACTTATTTCTACAGCCGAGTGAATAGGAGCAACTTGAAATAAAGTGATTTCTGAAGAACACAACGACGGCATTCGAACGTACGGGATTCGAACTCACAGCATTACGATTGTAAGTTCAACGTTCTAATTAGTGTGTCACACACACACACACACACACACACACACACACACACACACACACACACACACACACACACACACACACACACACACACACACACACACACACACACATTGTTTCTATCAATATACGGTGAAATGCTGGGGTACTATCTTAATGTTTTTCAGTTGATCTTATCAATCCTGTACTTGTTTCTGATTGGTATTAAAGTCATAGCTCAGCATTTTGTTGATACGCCAAGTTATGTATTTCATTTTGATATTTAAACGTATAAACATGCACAATGGCATATACCTGACCAGATACACATGTTCATATGTATGTATGTATGTATGTATGTATGTATGTATGTATGTATGTATGTATGTATGTATGCATGTATGCATGCATTCATGCATGTATGAATGTATGTATGCATGTATGTATGTATGTACGCATGCATGAATGCTTGTATGCACGCATGTATGTATGTATGTATGTATGTATGCATGCGTGCGTGCAGGTATGTATATTTCTTTTTCTTTATTTAGAGTTTATATTGACCAGCTACCTTCCCGGGGGTAATGCTGTAAAGAAAAGGAAATTCCTGTCGTCCCTTGCAACATGCTTTGAATGATAAGAAGGTTCCAAGCAACCAAAATCTTGTCTAGGCGTGTTGGTATATAATCTGTAGCTCCAACAATAATATATAAAAACGGAGCGTGTATTTGTTGTACTGGATTGGTAAACTCGTAAATAAATGTCCGTTGATATCCTCCTCTTTATATCTCCTTCACTACATTAGCATCGATCGAGAAGCTGAATTCTACAACTGAGTATCGTCTCAATTGTGGATGCCAATCAACAATATCAGGCTGATTGTGTTTTTATTTGTAGGCAGTTATTTTTAGTTTCTACTAGTATTCCTTTAAGTAATCAGTCATGATATGTATGTATGTTCTTCTGGTTTTATAATTTCACAAATTGTTTCCCAATAGAGAGAGAGTCGGTTTCTAACATAGACACAAGACTCTCTCATTGGAATTTACACAACATCAACTAGGTAGATATGTATGTAAGTCTGCATGCATGTGTAGATATGAATGTTATTGTAAGTGTGGATGTGTATGTTTTGAGTTGTATGTGTACATGTGTATATGCAGTTATTAGATGCACAATTTTTGGAATGTTTTACATATTTTTACTGTTCCATTAATGGATTGTACATGGATGTCTTCCCCATTGCTATAGTTTTTAATGTGTTTATTATCGGGGCTATCTTTTTTACGAACTGTATTGTACATTGTTTTGGCCACTACATCATGCTTCATAGGTAGATAGTACCGCGATGACATCTTTGGACAGCTGCTGATGACATGGGTGATATCCTCGATGTTAGTTCTGCAGAGTCTGCACTTGTTATCACATCTAGGTGTTTTGCCTGCATCCCTATCTCTTTTGTGTATGTATGTATGTATGTATGTATGTATGTATGTATGTATGTATGTATGTATGTATGTATGTATGTGTGTATGTATGTATGCATGTATGAGTATGTATGATCGCTCGTGAATCATATAGGTAACATGTTACAAAATACAACCTATTACATGTTTGAGACGTCCGCGACAACCCCAGGAGGCCTGAATGCTTGGTGAGGAAGAGGATATCTAGACATCTTGCTACATGAAAATCAAGCCTAAAGCAAGTTAGAGGCCTTCATGCACCAACCTATATCCTTATATATATATATATATATATATATATATATATATATATATATATATATATATATATATGATGATGATGAACCGTTTACCGATTTCCACCCATAAGGTATGGGCCAACAGCGAAACTATAGTAGAAGCGACACAACTACTGTAGAAGTTGCCCAACCTGCCGCACAATCATTGAAAAATCACAACTACACCTGCGACAAAAGTAATAAAAAGAACCCAATACCTAAAGCAGAATTTATATAATTTTATATGAAACTAGGATGCCCTTTCGTAGTAATCAGATTTCTATGTATACCGTTTGGCAACGCATTCAGAAGCGATGAAAGGAAGATTCAGTTTCAAATATATACATAAATGTTTGTTTGTATGTTTATGTGTATATACATTAACTACTTCTTTTAGAGTATACGCTACAGGACATACCTGATTAGTGGTATTTCTTTTGTTTTCTTTAAACATAAAAACGTTCTAGAAGAGTTTATGCAATGAATATTGATTGTGCGGCTTTACATGCCCCAGTTTCTTTCTTTAACTGGTTATATTTCAGGTAGTTGTCTTTATACTTTACAAATCACTAATCTGGCGAATTTTTCTTAACTCCATTGTGGCATAGGGCTATCAATGAAGTTCATATAATAACTTCATATAATATCTTCGGACAAATCAGTTAAACATTCCTTGCTACAACTCTACGGGGTTATGCTACTGCTTCAACTAATAGACCATTGCTTTGCACAGGGTGTTGTTCCTACAGCTGTGGTATTTAATTACAATTGGGTAGACAGGATTTTTGCAGAGACATTACTATATTTTATTTATTTCATCTGGAGGAAAGCGCTGTGTTGGGCATTTCGCAGTAGACATCGGAAGGATTTGAACTCAACGAAATAGAGACGTAAACAAACACTAAATTTATCCGAAGTTTGATTTTGCCATCCAGACGCTACATATGGTAAATAAATTTATTTACAATTTAGTCATAATAACTAAGAGACCATAATACCTGTTGACACCTCAGGCGTCCTCGGACCCCGAACTGCCGAGCTTCTCCGCAAAATTGGAACGTCACCAGCCCGTCTGAGGAAGGAGCCGAGGTGGGCTGGCTGTTGCAGTGGGTACCTTTGCAGTTTTGTCCACGGGGTGCAGCCGAAACACCACCCCGACAAGGCGCGAAGCCCATCACCCTCTACCTTTCTTCTGTGACCCAAGAATCCTTGCTTTTTCTTCTCTTTTCCTCTCATTTATGGCCTTTGTAGTCTTTTCCTCTACTTTCCCATACAGCCAGATTAACCCTTCTTTGTTCTTTCCCCTGTTACTCATTACTTTTTCTCATTACTTAATTTTGATTTTATCTTTCTTTTTCATATCTATGTTTTTTAAGTCAACTTTGTGAGAGAAACACGTGTATTGAGAATAAACAAAACATTATATGACTAAAACACTAAGTCCAAAATGTGAAAAAGAAGCTTTATGAACCAAATGATATTTTGATAAACTATCACATTGGTACACATGAGAAGATGACCTCGGTCAGAAAGAGACGTCGAGCTTATCTGCTTTAAGACACGACGCACAAATATACAACGTACGATGCTGAGTGTACAATGATATGAGACACAAGTTTAAACATGTGCGCGATATATAGTAGTTAACAAAGGGATAGATAACTTTCTATTTCTCTTCTTTCACACGCTTCATATGTATATATGTATGTATGTACGTATGTGTGTATCTATCTATCTATCAAATATATTTCTATTTATATATACCTAGCTAGCTATCTGTCTATTTATGATCCTACATATACACTACAGGTCTTTTCTGTCAAAATGTTACTAATTTTATGCTCTCTCTCTCCCTCTCTTATTGACTAGCTTAGCTCTTTCTTTCTCTCTTGCTCTCTCTCTCTCTCTCTCTCTCTCTCTCTCTCTATATATATATATATATATATATATATATATATATATATATATATATATATATATATATATATATATATAGAGAGAGAGAGAGAGAGAGAATTACCCGTCGAAACGGCTTGAGCTCAGCCGTCGGGGTCTTACTGGTTCCTATTACCCACTCTACTACCCCAAGTATTGAGTACTTTGGTGCGTTATGGTCCACCTGGTTCCTTACCACATTTCCTTCGTTATATATATATATATATATATATATATATATAAAGAATGAATAATAACAGGTAGACATCATAAAAAGGTAATTTATTCCGTGTGCTTACAAGTGTTTCCACGGTGGTACTGCAGCCTAGTTATGCTACGTGCAAATTCACAAGTACTTGCAGAACTCAAATATCCAATGCTGTGACCACTGTTTCCTCAGAGCAGAATGGTAAAATGTACAATGTAAAAACCCTTAAGTGGGGTTGTTGGGGAAGATAGAGTAGAAAAGGAAGAGAGAAAAGTAGGGAAGAGGGAGAGAGAAAGAAAGATATGCAGGGGTTGGAGAAGTAGGAGAGAGTGGCTTGCAGATATCTTAATCAAAATGTTATGGTAGGGGTTTTATTATACTGGTTACTTTTGGAGAGATGCGTTGATAGTTAAGGTCGGAATTATTTATTGCCCCAGAGGGCAGGTTCATAGATGTTGAGAGGGAGGTAGGCCAAAGGCGAGAGAGAGAGAGAGTGTAATGGATGTAGAGAGAGATAGGTAGAGAGGGAACAGACAAAGTTTGTGTGGTGAGTGAACTTTGGGTTTGTAGTAGTAATCTAGGAATTGCACTGAGTTACCATGTATAGTGATAAGCAGTGTATTGTCTTGTAATGTGGGGGGAAGAGAAGGTTGTTAACTAGAAAGCGGTGTTATAGTTACGGGTTCGAATGTTAAGTTATTTTATAGTGAGAGAATTTAGCTTTTAGTTTGTGGTTGCAGTATAATGATCGTTCAATTCTATCGTTAAGTAGTTTGTTTTTGGATTTTAATATGTAAAAGAGCTCAAGGTTACATAACCTGCAGTACTTCCATCCACTCCGATATGCACTTGCGCTGGAAAGTATATCCCATTTTAAGGTGAACTGTTGGTTGTGTTCACGGAGTTGCCAGGTCTTGTTGGCGAGCGTGGTCACAAAACGGTGATTCGGATGTTTGATTGAGAATCGATGACGGTACCAGCGAGATTTAAACGATGTGGTGGTCGATCCGATATAATACCATTTCTGGTCGTTCGATTCAACCGTACATTGGTAAACAATGTTGGACTTTAGGCATTCATTCCTCAATGGACATCTTTCAGGTAGATGGCAGTTACATTCTTTGTTGTGGGTAGCGGGTACACCATGGATAGGTTGTGATAGCGGTACAGGTGGGTTGTGTAATACCCGTCTCCCATTTAGTGGTTGGGAGGCAGATATTGCGTTCTGCCCATCTGTTACTAAAATGTTTTGTTTTGTAGAGTTGTTTAATTGCCTTAAGTTAAGTTTTTTATGTATGCTTCAAGGTTTGATTAAGATATCTGCAAGCCACTCTCTCCTACTTCTCCAACCCCTGCATATCTTCCTTTCTCTCTCCCTCTTCCCTACCTTTCTCTCTTCCTTTTCTACTCTATCTTCCCCAACAATCCCACTTAAGGGTTTTTACATTGTACATTTTACCATTCTGCTCTGAGGAAACAGTGGTCACAGCATTGGATATTTGAGTTCTGCAAGTACTTGTGAATTTGCACGTAGCATAACTAGGCTGCAGTACCACCGTGGAAACACTTGTAAGCACACGGAATAAATTACCTTTTTATGATGTCTACCTGTTATTATTCATTCTTTATATACACTCCGGAATACTGAAGGATCAGGAACTAAGTTTCTTCAACAATTCTTCCATAACTCGTAGAGTAACCTCTTACCGTACGTCAACCATATCCAGTGTAGTAATTAACCATTACTACATCTTGGATAATCCTATACCTAATATATATATATATATATATATATATATATATATATATATATATATATATATATATAGCTCTGTTGAGCTCTGCTGACGATTGGAATCCAACCGTGACCATCTCCACTGAAAGTTTTCATGAAATAGTCTTTTAAGACTATACAGAGCATTTGATGCTATTCCAAATTGAAGGATAAGTGTTTTAAACTTTATTTTATCATGAGTTAAAGGTCTATTGATTTTTCCCTGGATTTCACTAAATTCTGTGGATGAATTTGTATCCTGATTCTCTTTTGAGATGAGTTTGAATTATTTTTCCTAAATCTTACGTTAACTACTTTTCCCATCTTGACGATATAGTCGCATATATATTATAGAATACTATTAGCTTCTCGCTAAAACAATCTCTATACCTTTCATTTATACTTATACTCGGATTCTTTTCCTAGAGTGCTTAAACTATCTGTGACTAATCCCGTTTTTTTTAATAAAAACTGTGATAATTATTGCTATTTGCTGAACTCCTTTTGTAGAGTTTTTTTTCAGAATGTATTTGACTGGTATTTCTTGTAAATAAACATTCACTTTCATCCTGACGTCACTAGCCCCGTTTTTCCTCATGTGCGTTTTCATAATCACGCATGATGGCGAACTAGCCAGTTTTAGAATTCCCCTTTCGGCTTATAATACTGTGGTAGCTCTGGTTATCTGTTGAGCTCTGCTGACGATTGAAATCCAACCGTGACCATCTCCACTGAAAGTTTTCATGAAATAGTCTTTTAAGACTATACAGAGCATTTGATG
>OZ024740.1:380255316-380270316 GCA_964016885.1 Eledone cirrhosa | reverse complement strand
TACTCTTAGCAGAGTTTGCAGCCACCATGTATGTATGTATGTATGTATGTTTTCTCTTTCTCTTAATTTCGAGTATATTTTTTTGACCGGCCACCTTCCTGGTGGCAAGGTTGTAAAAGAAAAGAAATTGTCATCCCTTGAATCGCAAGAATGTTTTGCATATTTTGAAGGTGCCAGCTATCGCAGCCATTTGTAGACTATGAATTAGGGAGCTGCGCTTTTTGTCCGCAAATCCAAGTTCGGTCATACTTTGGTCCAAGCGGGTTGGTATATAACCCGTAGCACCAATAATGATGGGTATGAAGCTAAAGGTGTATCTTGGATACTGGATTTGTAAGCTCCTCATCAATGGTCCGTAGATGTCCTCCTTCTCCTGTATTTTTCTGACAACGTTTACATCAAGTGGGCAGCTGATCTCCACAACAGAACACGTTTTCAATGTGTGGTCTACAATATCAGGCCGGTTGTGCTTTAATTTGGTGGCAGTTTTTATTTTCAGGTTCCACCAGTATTCCTTAGTGCCATCTATCTCAATATATTCTTCCTCGTTTGTTGTTAATTTTGTTTTCCGAAGTGCGTTCCAGATAGTTCTAGCTATCCCATCGTGTCTCATGGGGAGGTAGTAGCGAGATGACATTCTTTCGCAGCTGACAACAATGTGGCTTACATCCTCGATCTTTGTTTTACATAGCCTACATTTATTGTCAGCTGCTGGCCCTCCTCTTTTGTGCAGCAGATATTTGGTAGGGAGTTCTTGTTCCTGTATTGCATAGAGATATCCCTCAAGGTGTGATGTCATAAACTTGTCGGAACTCCATGCCAGGCTTTTTGAGTGGTTTATCCCCTCTATGGTCTGTGTTTTACGCCTCAAGTATCCATGCACAACTGTCTCTGTAAATTGGTCAATTTTTTTTTCTTGTTTGAACATTGAATAGGATCTTCCGATTTCTCTGGGTGAGAGATTTATATCAGGCTTTATTCCATATCTCTCCTCCAGATCAGTCGCTATTCTAATGATATTTCTTTTTTCATGCTCATAAACCTGAGCAAGATGGTCGCCAACCTTTTTCCTCTGTTGAAGGTGTTGCTTCAGTGTTACTATCCGGGTCTCATATGTTGTTAATATTGATTTTAGACCCCGGCCACCTTCCTTGCGTGAGAAGTATAGCCTATCCACATCACCATTGATGTTAAAGTTCCCAGTAACACTGAGAAGTTTTCGAGTTCTAACATCCATCTCACTTAGTTCTTGCAATGACCAGTTCAGTAGGCCAAATGTTGGCGTTAGAATTGGCACAGCATAGGTATTGTGGGCAATGTATTTGTTGTATGCTGACAGTTCTGATGACCATATTTTTTTTACTCTTCTGAGGTATTCAGTTCTGGTTCTCTCCTTATTTATGGGTCCATCATATCTGACATTCTCATCCTGTCCAAGATATCTGTAGTTGTCACCTGACTGCAGAGGTTGTATTGTCAGGCCGTTCATATCTAGATTTCTAGAGGAGGGCACAGCTCTTCCACGTTTTACTGCCAAATATGCACACTTGGACTCACCAAATTTCATTTTGATGTCGGTTGAAAATTGTGTAATGAGGTCCAATTGTTTCTTGATGTCATTGATATTTGGCCCATACAACTTCAGGTCATCAACAAAGAAACGATGGGAGATACTTCTGGGCCCACTTCTTTGTCCACCTTGTTTCCTGAGTAGGTAAGATAGTGGATTCAGTGAGCGAACGAAGAGTAGTACTGACAAGCTATCACCCTGAAAGATGCCCTTCTGGTAATGTATCCTATCAGTCTTAACCTGCTCCTTCTCACCTCTAAGGATCAAATTGGTGTACCAGTTCTTGGTCAGGCATTCAACAGCAGCTACTAATGGTTGTGGGACTTTAGCTAACTGTAAAGCCTTAATAATCCACCCATGAGGTACACTATCAAATGCTTTTTGATAGTCCAGCCACACGACAGTCATGTTTCTGCGATTCTTTGTTGTTTTTTCCTGAATCATTTTATTAGTTAGTAGGTGATCTATGCAACCCCACACCTCCCTCTTTCCACCAGCTTGCTCAGGTGTTATGATGTTGGTAGCACAGTTATCCTGTAAGAACAGGTTAAGGCACCCAGTATATAATTTATACATGATGTTTTGGCAGGCAATTGGGCGGTAATTTTTAGCAAGGGTGGTTTGGCTATTTTGGGGAATGAGGAGAGTAGTGGCAGTTGATAACCATCTGGGCAGTTCTTGTGTGCCCTTAATGGTTTCTGTAAACAGCCGTATGAGATCTTGCCGATAGAAAGTGAAATTCTTCAACCAGTATCCTGTAATGAGGTCTGGGCCTGGCGATTTCCTATTCGACATTTTCTGTAGAGCTGTTTCCAGTATTGACCCATCTATGTCATATTGTTTTGTCTGGACATGTTGGCAGTAGTCCTGTTCCAGTTGTTTTAGCCAATTAGCTTGTCTGTTGAATCCGTCATCCGTTTCCCATACAGATCTCCAGTAGTTCTCAACCTGTTCTTTTGAAGGGGTGTCGTTTACAGGGATTGAGCTTTTGCCACCGAAGCTGCGATAAACTGATTTAGGATCTCTGGCAAACAATCTATTTAGCACTTGTCGTTTATGGGCTGTTGACTTATATTTTAGTCTTTCTGTTGTAGCTGTGAGTTGTTGTTTCAACTGGTGTAATTTGGAGTTCAAAGTTTTAAATTTGGTATCTCCAAATCGTCTCTCTAACTTTTTCTTTAGGTCTTCCTGGTGTCGTGTGAAGTTTCTCTCTATGTTGCATTTCATAACGACTGCGATGTGTGAGATACTTCGTCTCAGGGACAAAATTTTGGTTTTTAAATTTCGCATCCACGCTGGTTCAGGCTTTCTGTTTGTATCTTGATTGCGTGGTTTTAGATGTGTGTTATATGATAGCAATGTGACAGCTGAAACATATAACAAAACATTGAGCGTTTCAAATGTCGTTTCTACACCTTTAGATCGTATAGCCTTCAGATAATTGCCAGCTATTTCGTTCACCGCTATGTATGTATGTATGTATGTATGTATGTATGTATGTATGTATGTATGAATGTATGTATGTATGTATGTACGTATGTATGTATGTATGATGTATTTACAGATTGCTTTCAAAATCGTCGCACGTCTAGCTTACTGCCCCGCTTGTGATGTAAATTAAATATTTATTTGTGAAATGATTCTTTTTCACAGAATAAAACATTTCTTTCTGTATATTCATATATATATATATATATATATATATAGGAAAAAGTATGACCCCGACGGCAGAGCTCAAACCGTTTCGACGGCTATTTCTGGACTATTTTTTAGTCCAGAAATAGCCGTCGAAACGGCTTGAGCTCTGCCGTCGGGGTCATACTTTTTCCTATTTCCCACTCTACTACCCCAAGTATTGAGTACTCTGGTGCGTTATGGTCCATCTGGTTCCTTACCACAATTCCTTTGTTATATATATATATATATATATATATATGTGTGTGTGTGTGTGTGTGTGTGTGTGTGTGTGTGTGTGTGTGTGTGTGTGTGTGTGTGTGCGTGCATTCCGCTCGAATCAGTGACATTAATGAATTATTTTGAGATGTAGACATAAAAAGCAGCTTATATTATTGTTGTATTTCAGCTAGATAGTGTATGAAAACGGGAAGTCGTAAACTTGGATTTTATTAGAAATAAAATGTTTTAAAAGAAATAACACAAACCTCAAACATTTGGATTGGCAGTATCGGTAGAGGGTCGGACGCCATGCTTTGCAGCAAAGAGCTACTTCCCTTTACGGACTAAGTTCAAATCCCGCTGAGGTTAACTTTGCCTTTCATTCTTACGGGGTCGATAAAATAAAGTACCAGTAATGCACTGGGATAATTGCTGGCCTTGTGCCAACAAGTAGAAACAATTATAATTTATTTGCTATTGGGAGAAAGCGTATATACCCCGGCGGTAATCGTTAATCACCATCTTAGAGAAGAGGAGATAATATTAAGTGTCTAAATATTTATTCCTCAAAGCAAATTCACAAGCCATTGCTGTCATTAGACTTCTGCCAGTCTCTTAGTATGGTGTACTATAACCAAGCCTGCTGATCAGTTGAAATTGCTTTTACATGTAGAAAAAGAGTTACGCATATTTTTTGGCGAGTATGATTTGTATAATTAAAAATGAAATGAGCTAACTCAAATTGCGATTTGCATGAATTTATATAATTAAATTAAAATGTGATTTATTGAATGCTTTACGTGAAAAAAACAAATAAACAAATTACAACAAACAACAACACACAATTTATTGGTATTCTCCACTTAGAAAGAAGACAAAATCCTAGCGGCAATTGTTAGTGTGTAAGATAAAGAAAAGTAGTTTTTAGAAATTATGAATTAATCTCTGAAAGTTAACATGCTCAAAGGAGGGAAAGATTGTATTCTATTAGTCTGGTGCTAAGAAAAACCTGGTATCACACTAAGTGTGGTACGAAAGGCTTTCTAGGAAGAAATGAATCACAGACAGCCAACCGCCCTCTAAAATAATGTCAATAAAAGCAGGGGAACGGCTACTACTTGGTTCGGATGAAACAGGATCAAAGTGGAATTATCTTAAATTGACTGAGAAAAAATTGGTGGGGACAATGTAGTAATCAGCACTTAGAGCTACAGCTCCTCAAATGACACCATGTGTGATTGTAACATTAAGCCAAATGCTATGGAATACCGGTTTAGATACCCTCTTTTTCAAGAACACTTGCAATTCTGTAGACAGAATGTACAGTGAAGATACACAGAATTGTATTCAGCATTGACTGGACCAAAGCTGAATGTGAAGTGAGCCGGATAAGACGTGTGTAGCAACATATTGGTTTCTGATTTGGGGGATGGGGTAAGTCGATTAAATCGACCCCAGTGCATTGCTGGTACTTTATTACATCGACCCCGTAAGAATGAAAGGCAAAGCTACTCTCGGTAGAATTTGAACTCAGATCGTAAAGGGCCATAAAGCATGTTGTCCGACGCTCTACCGATACTGCCAATCCACCACCCTTATGTAGCTATGTATTAAAAGGTTCTAAGGGTGGTAGATTGGCAGAATTGATAGAACGTCGAATAAAATGACATTGTGGTATATATTGAAACTCTTTACATTCTGAGTTTAAATTCTGTCGTGGTCAACTTTGCTTTTCATCCTTTTGGGGTCGATAAAATAAAATACTAGTAAAGTACTGGTGTTGATTTAATCAACTTTGCCCTTACTCCAAATTTGCTGCCCTTGTATTTAAATTAGAAATCAATATACTAGAAGACTCGTAACAAGGTAGGAGTCCTACGAGGTAGAATGGTTGATGCGGTGGACATTGCTGTCTCTTCTCTGTGCCAACACTTTACTTATCTTGTTCATGGAATATAGCTTAGGTATACTGTCCAGCCAAGGATGTAGACGTTGTCACCCCTCACCATTTCATGATTCTTTCTCTCTTTTTTCTTCCATTCTCTCCTTCTTTTTAGTTTTCATAAATAAAGTTTCCATTAATTTTTTTCTATAATTTTAGTTTACGACCTCTGAGTAGTTTAAATTTTATCTAGATTACAATCTACTGATCCTGGTTTATAACCTTTGCGTGACTTACTTACCAGAGTAACTTGTGTGTGTGTATATATATTTTTGTGTGTATGTATGCATATTATACATATAGTTGTATGTATATATTTATAAACAAATAAATATAGAAAACCAAAACCATATGTAATTATTCGGTAGGGTTTTCCACCAGCTAGTAAATGCGCGTGGTTGAGTGTGTGTATGTTTGTTTATTTATTTACTTTATATATATATATATATATATATATATATATATATATATATATATATAAAGTAAATAAATATATATATATATATATATATATATATATATATATATATATATACCTTTTCTTCTTCGCCCGTTGTTTCCTCAGCTTCACTTTCATATTTCTTATATTTTGTTTTCAAATCGACATTTTAATAAAAACACCATGTTTTATTCATTCTGACAACTGAAAGCAGATATATCAGCTTTCAAGAAACCACTGGTAAATGAAATAATTATCTTATGTTGTTTATTACATAACTAATAAGCTCTGTAACCTACATAGAGCACTCTTTTTTCCTGTACCTTTCCGACGGAATTACTTTATATATATATATATATTAATAAAAGGAATTCCAACTTTGCCTGATTTACTCGTTTTATTTACAATCCTTTAAAATGTATAATGGTATTAGAATGAAATAGTATGGTAGAATATTATATGTTAAGTGTTAATTGAACAAGTACTTTCATGCTTTCGCAATCTTCAGGTTCATATTGTGTGGTGACAGTCAAGTTTGCAATTTTCAACTGTAAAGAGATGGGTAAATTTTGTGCCTTATATACAGTAAAAAGTGGCTCCAGAATGCTAAATCTTGCAAACTGTATTTCGACCAATCGGTGTGTAGTTTCACTGGATTACTAAAGCTGATTGGTTTAGGTGACACGGTTGGTTGAGCATGTCTAACGATTACTAATTGACCCTATCCAAAGCATCAATTGTTTTGCTATTTTTAGAAATGATGAAAATAGCATTTTCTAGTAATCATCACCATCAACATCACTTTTATTATTATTATTGTTGTTGTTGTTGTTGTTAGTGGTCGTAGTCATAGTCATAGTAGGATTAATACTCCATTATTATTGTTCATTTAGCTTGGGTTTGAGTTTATCAATAAAATTCTTTTCTTTGATTTTTCTCTTGATTTCACTTGGGCTGTGTAATTTGTAGAATGGGAATATTATAAATATTCCCTGACCACAGGTTGCTAGATGGTTACTTAGGGGTATCTGACGGACATTTTGGTCTCTGGTTTGCTGTCGGTGTACCCGTGCACGTTCCGATAGTGCATTTCCAGTTTGACCGACATATAGTTCTTCACAATTCGGGCATTTAACGCAGTAAGTTAGATTTCTGCTTTTGCAGTTCATATTTGCATTTGGGAATATTTTTCCAGTTTTTGTTTTCATATATTGACCGGCGTGTATGGATTGACATGTGCCACATCGACTATCATTGCATTTAGATACAGTGAATGATTGGTCTTTGTTGTTAAGGTCAAACTTTGCTTTTGTTAGTAACTGCTTCAAATTTTTCGACTGTCTTTTACTAAGAGTTAAAGATCGATCTGTGATTAAGCCTTTTAATTCATTACTTTGAGCAATGATCGGTAGGTTTGCTTTGGCAGTGTTGAAGATATTCTGGTGACATGGGTTGTGTGTCATTATAAATGGTATGACTAGTTCTTGGTTTCTTCTTCCTTGGGTTGTCCTAAGTTGTTGTATAGGTATTTTTATAGCCGGCTGTATGCCATTTTCTATAAGTAGAGATGGGTATTTTTGTTTGAGCAAGAATTCTCTTAGTTCTGTTAGGCGTTTGTACCTGGTATTCGTATCTTCTGCAATGGTACAAATTCTTCTGGCTAGGCAGAATGGGATGTTGTGTTTTGTATGAGGTGGATGGCACGACTTAAAATTCAGATATTGATGGGTGTCTGTGTGTTTATAATATATATCCGTGGTAATGGTGGTGTCGTTTTTGATTATCATTATATCTAGGAATGGTAATTTGGTACTACTCATCTCTTTTGCGAATTGGAGAGATGGGTGTAGGTTATTCAGTAGGATATTGAACTCATCCAGAGTATCTCTCCAATTCACAAAAGAGATGAGTAGTACAAAATTACCAATTTATTAATATAATCTTCTATACACAATCATACACACCCGTGTATATTTATCTATCTATCTATCTATCTATCTATCTATCTATCTATCTATATATATGGGTTAATCTAGCTGTCGTCTGTTCTACAGTGTGGATGTAATTCACTTCGCGCAGAAGTTTTGTTCAAATTTATTGCGGAAATTTTGTGAGTTCAAATTTAATTTTGATACTATTGTGTAGCTTCACCCCCCGTCTGAACTGTCAGACGGTGGGTCAGCTCATCTTTACCCCTCCTAGAGGTGAAAAACCTGTTTTTAAAAATTTTGTGGCAAAAACAATTTCAATCGTCTGACAGAAATGTTAAACGAAGCGAACGAAAATAGTGGTGGGGGGACAATGGTAAGAGTTGTAAGCTCGCACGCTTCAGTCCCCCCTTCCTTCCCAACTAACGTCATAGAGAAGGAAGGAAAAAATAAAATAAAAACAGACGAATCTGCGGAGAAAAATGACGAAAACACAAATCTGGACATGGATTCCAACAACGAAAAAAAAAATTTGAAAAATTGCATGACAATATTAATACCACAAACAAATACACAACAAACACAAAAATAACATTTGAAAACAACATCATAACAGAAAGCAAAGCAGACGACAAAGTCAACAAGATTTCATTTGCAGAAACAACAAAGAAATCTTTGACATATATACCTGAAAATATTTCAGATGTGGCACGAAGAATCACAGACGCCAAACAATACATAAGTGAAGGAGAGAATGGTATTTTATCGGTAAAAATGCCTCAAGGACTCACCAAAGACATTGAAAGTCGAACGGTCGTGTTCCGAACCATCAACAGCACTTCAAAAAAAACCTGAACAGCCAACTCAAGCAGAAACCAAAACAGTACTCACAAAAGTACTTAATGAAATCACTTTCATAAGAAAAGACAGACTGTATGGAAGCCTAGCAATTATCATTAAGAACGAATCGGCGGTAAAAAAATGTGCTTTGTCACCGATTCGTTCGAAAAATTTTACCTTTTATCCATCTTATATGGGTAAAAGAACTCAACGCATATGGCTGGATGCAATGATGCCAGATGTGGACTACTGCTGGCTCATAGCTGGCTTCATCGATCCAGTGAATGACAACGTGATTTCCATTGGGAAAACCACAGGCAATGCGTTCAGTGGAACAGGTATAGAGCTGGTAGTGCAAATGAAGCCTGAACGTATCGCCCAAATACCCGACAGAATCCTATTAGAGGGCCACGGGTATATAAACATTAGCGTGGAGGGGAGAAGGCCGTCCTGTCATATCTGTGCAGGCAGAGGGCACCTGAAGGCCGCTTGTCCCCAACTCAACAAAAAGAAAACCCTGCTACCAACACCAGCTCCACCACCACCACCACCACAACAGATAAACAAACAACAAAACTCAGTCCCACCCAACCCGTCGCTCAGTAAAACTACACCACCACCACAACCCAAACAGCCACAACACATTACCTCAAAACAAAATACAGGCCCACCCAACCCCTCACTCAATAAAACAACACAACCACCGCAGCCACAACACACAACACAGTCTAACATAGTGACATCCATCTCCCCCACAAAGAAAACCAACACGGAAACATTACCAGCAAACATACCTCTTCCCTCCAACACTGAAGATAACCCAACGAATTCGGAGGAAGAAACGGAGTCCTTCAGACAGATTAAAAGGAAAAAAAGAAAACATGTGCAAAACACACAAGGCCAAACAACCCCCACCCAAATGTCAACACAATCCAACAAAACACAAAACACCCCTCCAGCAATAAACAAAACCAAACCTGCCCCTTCCCTCTTCGAAACACTCACACCATCCGAAAAAAAGACATTACACTATACTTACATCAACAGAAACAATAATAAATTAAATGAACTCATATACAATAATCCTTCGGTACAAACCGAAGGTGTAAACTTTGTTTCTTCAGAAAACTACCCACATTTAAAATTAATAAAAATCCCAATGAACCTCTACCAAAAACTAAAAAAGGATTTTAAGGAGGACGTAGGACCACCCTCTGTCAAACCCATAAACCGCGTCCTACTAAAAAGCTTTCCCCCTCCCCTTCCCCTCCCCAACACAACTCCAAACACCCCAACCCCACCACACACTGACGACCCCACACCACCACAAGACACCCCTTCACCCAACACCCCCGACCCATGGAAGTCGTGCGACCCGAACCCCGGGTAGCGGAAAGGTAGGTCTCTACACTCTCCTTTGGCTCTGCCGCCCACATGGATGTGTTAAGAGTAGGATGTTTGAATGCACGTGGCCTGGGCTCAACTTGGAAGCAAGCAAAGCTTCTAAATGACCTCAGGTCATGTGGTATAAATGTAATGGTTATCTGTGAGACTCGGATCAGCGTCGTGCGGCAGCTGGCCCTACCTTCGATGACTTTGAGGTGCATGCATCTCTCTGTCAACCTGGAGGTGGGGGTGGGGTTGTCGTACTGCTGCAAAAACACCTGGGTCTTGCCGTACAGGTTGTGCACTCGGACCCGGAGGGTCGTTTGTTGGTGCTAGACGTTGGCAGTAGTGAAGGTGCGGCCTTGAGACTGGTCGCCGTCTACTCCCCTTTCGGAGCTGAACGGCCCGACTTCTTCCAACGTTTGGAGACTTTTCTGGGAACGTCGCGTTCCCTGCTTCTAGCGGGGGATTGGAATGACATCCTAGATGCACGTTGGGACTATGCAGGAGCATGTCCTAATAGAGGGGGGTGTAACAGCCTCAAGGGGTTACTCGACCGTTTTAACTTGGTCGATAGATATCGACTAGATTTTCCAACTGTGCCTACCTGGACTTGGAGAAACCACAGTGGTCAATCTAGATCGTACTTAGATAGATTCTTAGTTAGAAGTAAGGATAGGGACATATTAAGCTGTCCAGAAATGCGCACGGTTGGCTACACGGATCACAAATTAGTGACCTGCGTAGTCAATCTCGAGAAAACACATAAAAAGGGTCCCGGTTACTGGAAACTTAATTTGTCTTTGCCGGCAAAAGAGACTTACAGAAACCGGATTAGCAGATTAGTTAAGGAGAGCAGATTGGCCAAGGTGTTAGCAAAGAGGTTTGCGCTTGTCGTGGGTTGCCTGGTGGGAGATGCGCAGACATGTGCTATCCCATCCAGGTCCATTCACGATAACCTCCACCTCATGCGATACATCATAGAGAGGGTTGGCCACAAACCCGGCTTCGGTGGGGCCATGATCAACTTGGATCAGTCTAAGGCCTTCGATAGGGTCGACCATGGTTACCTGGATACGGTGCTAGCGGCGGCTGGGTTCGGTCCTGTTTTCAGAGGCTGGATCACTGCCTTACATAGCAACCACATCTGTTCTAGGATCAAGGTGAACGGCTACCTTTCGAAGCCGTTCGAAATCACACGATCCATTCGACAGGGGTGCCATCTCTCCTCCCTTCTGTACGTATTGACTCTCGAGCCTTTACTGAGGAAGTTGGAGTTGTTGCAGGGTATCCCCCTAGAACCAGGATTGAGCAAAGCGGTGTCGGCCTACGCCGATGACGTAACAGTAATGGTATCGATCGACTCGGAGATCGAGGCGATCGGTTCCTTACTGGAGGATTACGAAAGGTTGTCAGGAGCGAAACTGAACCGGGAAAAATCCATCGGGCTGCAACTCGGAACGTGGAGAGGCAGACCGATGCCTCCCGACGGTGTCGTCGGACACTGGACGGAGGGCCCGGTGAAGTTGCTTGGGGTCTGGTTTGGACCGGACCTCCAGGTGGAAAAGAACTGGGACGAGGTTACGAACAAGGTGTTTGCACTAACCCAGAAATGCGCCAAGTGTAAGCTGTCCCTAAAAGGTCGGGCGGAGGTGGCGAACATTTACATAGCGTCCGTCACTTACTACCGCCTGACTGTCGTGCCTTGCCCTAAGGAAACACTCACCACCATGGAACGCATGCTCTTCCAATTTCTTTGGAAGAAGCGCCCTCCTATGGTGAGAAGATCCATCTGCTGCCAACAACCTTCGAAAGGAGGGCTGGGGTTGCCGGGGTTGATGATGCGTAGGCACGCATTAAGGCTACGGCACCTACAGGTATTCCTCACTGGTCAACCTGTGTGGGCTCCGTTCGTGAAACGAGCCTTTCCGAGACTCGTCTCGCTCACCGAGCTGCAGTCCTGGGTCAAGAAAAGATCCGGAAAACTGGGAGACTGGCACACTGAGTGTGCTCAGGCGCTCAGGGCTCTCTGGCAAGCGGGCCCGACCATCGGTGGAGAATCTACCTCATCATTCTATAGAGGGCTGGTGGCCAGCAGGGGCGATGACACCCTTGGAGAGTCGCTGGACATGGAAGAGGACGAACTGGCCAGCCTTTTCGGTAGGACTTCGGCCCGGGACCAATGGACAACTTCCAGAAGTCACTAGCCTGGCAGTGCTACCGGGGGGCTCTACCCGTTCGAGAGAGGCTCTACAGACACGGGCGCCCGGGCAGGGATCCCTCGAAAAAGATTTGCCTTAGATGCGTGCGTCACGAAGAAACCGTTGCGCACGCATTGGTGCAATGTCCGGGCGTGGCTGATCTGTGGGGCTACGCCGAACGACTGCTGTCGCGGGTGGCACCGATTCGATTGACCGCCGAGTCCGTGATGACAATCAAGCCGCCTCCCCTCTTCACAAAGGAAGCAAAGGCGGTTTTTCTGTGCGTAATAGCCATGTTGAAAGAGGTTGTTTGGTGGACACGATTGAAAGGTCTGAGGTCAGGCAACTTCCTCTCTGGCCATAGTCTGGTCTACTTCTTCCGATATCACTTCGGAAGAAGGATAAGAATGGAGAGAGAGATGCTTGGCCACAGGCAGTTTTATGAAAGGTGGGTGATAGTGGCGAGAATGGCTCGTGTAAATGGGCCTTCTCTGTATACCATCCTGTAGGTAAAGAAGTGAAGGAGAGGGGAGCACCTTCTCCATGTGCTCCCCGGGCAAAGGATTTCACACTTTTTCGGGGGTGTGTGCAACCCCCATCACGTCCCATCCCTTTTGAGGTTGTTTTCGATTATTTTCATTTTATACCCTTTTTACTCGGTTTTATGTAAACTCCCCCTTTGTATTTGTCCCTTCTTTTTATACCTTTATGGTAAATAAAGAAATATATCTATCTATCTATCTCCATCCCTCTTTTTCTCCTTTCTCTTCAATCACTCAATACATATACATATACTCTTCCACTTTGTCCTCTCTCCTCTCTCACATATATAATGTATATATACATGCAAGGATATACATGTAAAATTGAACCGTCACATAAACAGCAGTTCGTAAATCAGGATATATGACTCAAAGTTATTTATTATTTAATCAGTTCTATTTACCTTCAACAACTAGTGTAAATTTATTATACTTACTAATGCTCTCATGATTACTTCGGCATGTGCAGAGACATCTATTATTCGCTCCTGAGTTTATAATAAGATCGAATCTTGTCCAGAGCTCTCTCCCATATTTGCTGAAATAATCAAAATAACTGACTACTATTGTTTTCCCCACACCACATAATTATTCATAGTTAATATTGTAAATAGTCACAGCATTAAATATCTGAATAGTAACGTAATAAGGACGCAAATTTCATAGCTGTGTGCAAATGTTTGGAGAATCCAATTAGAGGATGAGTCATAGAGCAGCTGTTATCTTGTTCATGTCAGACGAGGTGTATTGTGATGTTCTTTCCGACTCCTTATATTCTGTATTCAATACTGATGTGGTTAACTTGGGTAGTAGGTTTAGTCAGTTACGTGGTTTAACATCACCACATGCAAATTAAGGACATTTGGTGGAGTTCCCCTTGTTTCAGGCATTCGGGTTATGTTTTCGATTTGAAGATACTTTGCTCTCACTCAGCAGTCTCGGGAACTATTATTAAACAGTTCAAAAATATATATCCAGGTCAAGATCAAGCGGTTGACTCAACACTGAAGCGCAACAAAACCTTCCTCCATTATACAATACTTTAATGGCAGTGATATATTGTTATTTACTTCCATCTCAAGACTGGTCAAACAAACCTATAACCTTGACCACCCGTGTTTTTGGATATAAAAAGCTACATTGTGTAATTTCTTATTTTAAGACAGTACAGTATGATTTGAGGAATATTTTGTTGTTATTTTCAGCAAATCAAGCTTCCTTCATTGACCCGCAATGAACTATAACTAAGCATGATATACAGTACACAACCATACAACTGAATAGATTCAAACTGTGCCATGTCAACTGCTTAACAACCGATGCAGGATATGGGACACAATATATTGACCCTTTTACCAGTAGTCTGATATATTATTTACTCAGTCAGGTACAAGTTTGATCTACAAACATATATACAGCAGTGATCTAAGTCAATAATGGTTGATGTTTAACCATACACTACTAATGTACATAGTAAACGGTAAAGTCGTTACAGCGTAGGATCAAATGTTTTATGGTATTCATTTTTACTCTCTACGCTTGGGGTTCAAATACCACCGCGGATACCTTTGCATTTGACAATTTCAGAAGTGATCCCCCCCCCCCCCCAAAAAAAAAATGTCCCTATAAATATGAAACACCTTAATGCACATACATATATGACGTAGTGATTTGTGAACTGGAAGAAAATGCTTTTCATGAATATGGTAAGACAATGCTGGGAGGGAATAGCAAATCCTCAGCGAGTAGTAATACAAAATAGATATTATATGGTTTGAGTAGTTTGACTCACTCACGGTTGGTGTGATAACCTAATTGATTACGTAAAATAAAAGCGTAGCACTCTTTAGGCCAAAACGTCTATTGTGTTCCCCAGTCGACAGCTGATTGAGGGAATATCCTGAACTACAATCTGTATGCATAACAAAATATAATATAATATATATAGTGAAAGCATATCGAATGACCCCCAAAATTGCGGGCAAAAAAACCACTGGACCACAATGATGTACTTATCTAATGTTCCATTTGGGGATTGGAATATAAATGCTTCGCTAAAGGCTATTACTATTAAAATGATGAAAAAAGTAAGTGTTTGCAGAGATACCATAGCGTGGCGCCTTGTTGATAAAGCTTCTCCATATTTCAACATATCACGAAAGTGCAGGCTTTGTCTATCTGAGAAATTCCAGATATTGTTGTAACCTGTAACATATCTCAACAATTGCTCTGGCTGATTATTGAAGAAAATCTCTC
>OZ024740.1:380232816-380250316 GCA_964016885.1 Eledone cirrhosa | reverse complement strand
CCTCACATATAAATCAATTTATTTGGTTCAACTTTTATACTACGATAGAACCTATCATTACACATCTTATAGTAGCTTTACACTTTGCATTTTTGGTTCAGGGACGGCGTGGCAGCCGTTTAACTCTTCAAAATACGATTTTTTCCACCTCCCACATATTCCATACGATTTCACTCAACATTTCGCCATTTGCTACACATTACGACCGATTTTCAAGAAACTCACAGTCGCTAAGATCAACACCTTTTCATCAAAACAGATATTATTTTACCTACCCAGGCAACGTTGGGTACTGCTGCTAGTATATATATATATAATTACAGCAGTATATATATGAAAAGAGAGAGAGAGAGAGAGAGAGAGAGAGAGAGAGAGAGAGAGAGAGAGAGAGAGAGAGAGAATGGAGATGCACTACTTTATTTTACTACTTTCATCATTGGGACAGTGATGATACTGAACCCAGAACTAACTCTACTTTAATAAACATATTTTATCAATCTCCATTTGTTGCACCACTACGTTGCAAAACAGAGGAACGCTATAGAAGGAGCAACAGCGAAACATCAACAGGCGCACACATACATACATTAACACTAACGTACGTACGTATATATATATATAGAGAGAGAGTTCAGAAAACGTAAGAGAAACACAAACATAAGGACAATTGCCGCTCTTCAGCTGTCTACTGTGGGTCTCTGATATATATATATATAAATATAACTATAAATATATATATATATATATATAAGTATGTATACAGGCGTACAGTAGTATGTATATCTATATACATACATGCACACATATATATGTACGTATGGGTTTACCGAACATTTATTATAATGTTCGGTTTGTTTGTAAACAAACAGCCCGAATTACGCCGTACAGTGCTCGGCAACCATCGTCGCCCTTTAGTTCAACACTGACACAAGAACGATGTACTAGTTTCAAGCTTATTAGCTATCGTCAGGATCGTATACCTTTCTGTCAGATGATTGAACGTTTGAAAGTATATACTTTCCTTATGCATATTAACGGCTGAGCAGCCTAATTTGCATATCGAGTGAGTTAGTCGGCCGGGCGTACCGAAAACGATAAATAGAAAAGAATGAAACGAAATTTCATGTCTCACTCTTAGTACGGCTGATACCTAAATATAAGTATGTATACGTAATACATATATGCGTACAGACGTACAGTAGTATGTATATATATATACATACATGCACACATATTATGTACGTATGGGTGAGAAATGAAATTTCGTTTCATTCTTTTCCATTTATTGTTTTCGGTACGCCCGGCCGACTAACTCACTCGATATGCAAATTAGGTTGCTCAGCCGTTAATATGCATAAGGAAAGTATATACTTTCAAACGTTCAATCATCTGACAGAAAGGTATACGATGCTGACGATAGCTAATAAGCTTGAAACTAGTACATCGTTCCTGTGTCAGTGTTGAACAAAAGAGCAATGATGGTTGCCGAGCACTGTACGGCTTAATCGGCTGTTTGTTTACAAACACACCGAACATTATAATAAATGTTCGGTAAACCCATATGTACATATATATATGTGTGCATGTATGTATATATATATACATACTACTGTACGCCTGTACGCATATATGTATGTACGTATACATACTTATATTTAGGTATCAGCCGTACTAAGAGTGAGAAATGAAATTTCGTTTCATTCTTTTCCATTTATATATATATATGTCTTATATTTCATTCTTTCTTCTGATGAAGGGCTAGCGTCCGAAACGTTAAGACCCTCTTCCTGCTATATCAAGCGTTAACCTAATATATCCCTTACATATACTGTACCGATTGTGTGGTTATTTCTGTTTACCTTTTACATACACACACACATACACACACAGACACATACACACACACACACACACACATATATATATATACATATAAATATATAAATATATATATATAAATATAATATATATATATATGTATATATATATATATATATATATATATATATATATATATATATATATATATATATATATATATATATAGGAAAAGAATCAGGACCTCGACGGGTGAGCTCTGACCGTTTCGGATCTAGGTGTTGAAATGGCCGGAGCTCAGCCGTCGGGGTCCTGACTCTTTTCATATTAGCCACTCTCCTACCCTAAGTAGAGTACTCTGGTGCGTTATGGTCCACCTGCTACCTTACCACACTTTCTTTATATACAATCACAGATATTTTTTATTTGTTTGACCCGAATTACTTGATCCTTTTTTTGGCTATGCGAATGATTGTTTAACCATCGTCTCAGTGTGTTTGGCCTTTAACGTTTGTTATAGCTCTGGTTCATCTGAATCATTGAGCATTTGCCACACATCTCGGAGGTTGTTTTTCGTTATTTCGTGGGCCGAAATGCGATTCTCGATAATTTATGTTTGTATATATATATATATTAATTCAAAATATTAACAAAATAGATATTCTTGTGATCAATTATATTTTATTATACATATTTCAGAGGTACTGAGTTACGTTCAACACTACGTCCTCATCAGATAAAATAAAATGATACATGACATACCCTGACATAGTAAATGGTTAAGATTCAGTCATGGTAGTGATTAACTTATGACAAAACTCAATATTTATACCCTAATATGGAGAACATGAGATAACATAATACAAACAATAGAGAGAGTTTAAGAAATACATGGCATCCATACATATATATATATATATACATATATATATATATGTATGCATGTATATAAGTATATATATATACAGGGTTTCCCCCAGAATGTATACACACTTCAACAGCATTCTTATAAATATTATCTGTACAGGTAATCAAGATGTATATATTTTGGCGGGATACACTGTATATATATATATATATGTATAATATATATATTATATGTTATAAATATTATATATATTATATATATATGTATGTGTGTATATATACACCCATATATGTATATATAAGTATATTTATATATATGTATATATACAGCATAAATTGTATATATATTTCGTCCCCAACCCCTCCCGTATACAGTTTACATATAAACAGTTTAATTAACTTATTTATTTATATACTCTCTTCTTGTTTATTTGTTTGTTTTCTTTGGTGTTTACATTATATAGTGCGTTTTTTTCTACTTCCTTCATTCTACATTTTAACACGTGTCCCCACAAACCTCATCTTCCCCTCAACCCTCACTTTGGGTAATATATTATTAGGGGACTCCCTCTTCCAGAAAAAGCAGCCAAATTTCTTCAGTAGTAAAATGTATAAAGTGTATTACATACACTATATATATATATATATATATATATATATATATATATATATATATATCGCGAGGTTGTGAGTTCGATTCCCGGACCGGGCGATGCGTTATGTCCTTGAGCAAGACACTTTATTTCACGTTGCTCCTTCTACCTGGGGTTGCGACGGATAGAGAGTACTAGCAATTGGAAAGACCAACGGAAACATTGTTTCCTTGGTCCGATTTGACGAAAGTCGATCGACTGAATATATATATGTGTGTGTGTGTGTTTATGTGTGTACACAAACGCAAACACGCAGAGTTCTTGTCTGGATGACCCTGGGATAAACAGGTGAAACTCCAGAGTAATAAGACTTAATAAAACGTAAATTTAAACTCTACTTCGGTATTGAGTACTCTTTTCTCTCTGCCGTTAACCACATACCGATATACACACATATATATATATATATATATATAAATATAGGGTGGCCCAAAATGTGTATACACACTTCAACAGCATTGTAATCAAAGTGTGTATATAATTTTCTGTATATATCCTAAATAGTGTGTATCTGAATAAAATTAATACGAGATGGTCATGGCACTAGAACATTTAAGCATGTTAAGCATATCAGTAAAAGATGCCTAATCAGGTTTTACCTGTGGTTAACCAATAAGAACGCATTGGAATCAACAGTGTAAGGTTGTATGCTGTCTTTTTATCTGCTAGAAATAGTAGCTCTCAAATAACATATTTACTATCTTATAAAAAGAAGGTCACATTGAAATATGGTGTATATATATATATATACATACATGGTGTGTCCGGCAATGAGGCGTACACACTCGCCACGAAAGAGATAGTCAGTCAGATCATCAATGATCCGAGATCGATTGAAGGTTGATTGAGTTGTTGAATTACTACTACTACTACTACTACTATTACTACTACTGCTGCTGCTGCTGCTACTACTACTGTTACTACTGCTACTACTACTACTACTACTACTACTACCATTACCACCTCCACCACCACCACCACCACTACTACTACTACTACTACTACTACATAATACTACTACTACTACTACTACTACTACTACTACTAGCCTTCACCATTTCTCCTCCCCCTTTCTCCTCATTCAATCTTCTTCACCCCCCCCCCCTCACGCCACCTTTCTACACATATTTTTACGCGTTTCTCCAATGTTATGTTTTCACCTTTCCAAGCCCTATTCCAATTTTTCTTTATCTTTTTTACTGCAATACCACATCGTTTATCTATCTATGTATCGGGATTTCGATTGATATAATTGTTTGTTACAATATTTTTACACGACTGAATGTAAAATCCCTGGCATGTGTCTTTGTAGTGTCCCCTTTTCTTGTACGCCCTTGTGGCAAATAAAGAAATATATCTATCTATCCATCTATCTATCTATCTATCTATCTATCTATTTATATACATACTGTATATATATATATATATATATATGCACGCGTAAACACACACACACACACACGCGCTTACACACGCACTACACACATGTACTGACACACACACAAACATATACACAAACATATAGACGCATATATATATATATATATATATATGTATGTGTGAGTGTGTGTGTGTGTGTGTGTGTGTGTGTGTTTACTGGGTGCCCCCCCCCCCCAAAAAAAAAAAAAATGTATACACTCTTTGATAACCTATACAGGTAATATTTATTTGAATGCTGTTGAAGTGGGTATACATTTTTTTTGGGGTGGGGGGGCACCCTGTATGTGTGTATGCATGAGTGAGTGTGTTTGTGAGTGTGTGTGTGTGTGTATGCCTGTGAGTGTTTGTGTGTTTCTGTATGTGTGTGAGTGTATGTGTAAGTGTGTGTATATGTGTATGAGTGTGTGTGTGAGTGTGTATGTGTGAGTGTGTGTGAGTGTGTGTGTGTGTATGTGTGTGAGTGTGTGTGTGAGCGTGTGTGTGAGTGTGTGTGTGTGTGTGTGTGAGTGTATGCGTGTGAGTGTGTATGTGTGTGAGTATGTATCTGAGTGTATGCGTGTGTGTGTGTGAGTGTGTGTGTGTGTGTGTATGAGTGTATGTATGTGTGTATGTGTGTATGAGTGTGTGAGTGTGTGAGTGTGTGTATATATACATATAAATACATATTCGCACGTACACAAGATATGAAGATTTAACAGTTAGATAAACAGTAGCAGCTAACTGTTTATTACCTTTCATCAAATCTATCTCCATCTTTTCCCCAGTCTCCCCGTCTGCCCCTCTCCCTTTCCTTATTTCCTTCACTATGATCTATCTCTTAAATTTTTGATTTTCTTGTAAGTTTTATTCAATGTTTCTTCTCTCTCTCTCTCTCTCTCTCTCTCTCTCTCTCTCTCTCTCTCTCTCTCTCTCTCTCCTATTATTTATGTATCTATCTACCCGTCTAACTCTCTCTGCACACACACACACACACAAACACAGACACACACACACACACATATATATATATATATATATATATATATATATATATATATATATATATATATATATATATATATATATATATATATATATTACCTGACGAGGACGTACTGAGAAAACAGCACAGTACCTTCGAAATATATATAATAAAACATATATCTTGATTATGTGAATGTCTTCATTTATTATTATTCTGAATAATATATATACAGGGTTTCCCCCAAAAATGTATTCACACTTTTATTACCTGTACAGGCAATATTTATTAGAATACTGTTGAAGTATGTATACATTTATTGGGACCTCCCCCTCTCTCTATTTAGATATATCCATCTGACTGTCTGTCTCTATATCCCAAGCCAAAATGGCCAAATTCTTTGACCTCATCACAAAAAACACATCAGAGAATTGTGGAGATGGGCTGTTAATCTCACCTTCCACAGTACTAGTAACAGGTGAAGGCTACCTGCCTGCTGCTATCACCAACAACAACAACAACAACAAAAACAACAACAACATCAAAACTGTCAGCCAACAATTAGACAGTGGAGGGACGGTAAAAGCCAACAAGCAGCTCGCACCGCCCCATTGAAACACTTCGATATGTTTAAAACACACCCTGATAACAACACCAGCACCACCAACACGAAAACTGTGAATGGCACAAACCAAAACAACGCCATCAACAACAACAGTGACTACGAGAACAAGAAGAACAACAACGACAACAAAACCACAACAAACAACAACAACAACAACAACACCAACAACGGAAAAAACGGAAACAACATCAACAATAAGAACAATAATAACAACAACAAAACCAATAACTGCAACAAGGAAGTAAACGACAAAATATCATTTGCGCAAACCGTAAAGAAAACGGTAAGCTACACTCCGGTAGATATTTCAAATGCAAATGAGCTTTTGAATAACGCCAGACAATATGTAACTTTTGGGGAGAACAGATCATTCTCCATAAACTCTCCCCCAGATTTGCGAAGAGAAGCTGCCTTGAAAACTGTGATTTTCAGGACAATCTCAAACAAAACACGAACACCGACTCAACTTCCACAAGGCGAAATTGAGTTGGCTTTAAAAAATGCCTTAAAAGACATTGCTTTTATTCAGAAAGGTAGACTCTACGGGAGTTTATCCATTCTAATGAAAGACCAATAGACAGCACAGAAATATTCTGTGTCGCCAATTGTGTCACCGCTGTTCACCTTTTTCCCCACTTACATGGGGAAAAGAACACAGAAAATAAAAATCCAAAGTATCACACCAAATATTGATATTTGGTGGGTACTATGTGGATTTCTAAACCACGAAACAGACTATATAATATCGGTAGGTAAGTCCTCCGGCGACCTGTTCAGCGGAACTAGCCTGGAAGTTCTGGTCCAAATGACACCAGAACGAATAGCTAGGATCCCGGAACGTGTGTTGCTGGATGGGCTTATATTTAAACATTTCGGTCGAGGGTAGGCAGCCCTCATGTTACCACTGCTCAAGCAGGGGTCACCTGAGAGCTTCCTGTCCTCGGCTAACTAGCCAAAAAAAGGCACTACTGCCAACACCTGCAACACCAGCACAACAATCACCACCACCACAACAACAATAACATAAAAAAATAGTGACAACAAAACAAACGACAAACACAGTCCCACCCAACCCCTCCCCACATAAAACAATTCCAGAAACACCCACACACATAACAGCTCCCCAAAATGTACCCCTCCCCAACAACACGGATGAGGCCTCATTATCGTCACCCAGTGACGATAAGGGAGAGCCTTTCCGACCAGTGAAAAGAAAAAAGAAAAGACATAACGCAAACAAAAATGCAACAAACACACAAATACCAACACAAGCGACGCAAACAGCACAAACAAAAACACCCCTTCCTAAAAACAAAACACCTACTACAAAAGTGTAAACACACACAAGAACCACAGACAAAAAACAAACCAACACAACAAAAATGTTACATCTACATAAATACTAACAATAAAACTTTAACAGACACCATATATAAAACCCTTCGGTGGAGACCGAAGGGAAAACTTTTACACGCTCTTCGGAGAATCCTAATCTTAAAATGATTAGGACCTCCATGGACACACATAAACAGTTAAAAGAAAAATTTCCTAACGACGTAGGTAACCCCTGTGTCAAACCCTACAATCAAGTTCTGTTAAAATGTTTCCCCACTCCCACCCCAATCCCAATTGACACCCCCCACCAAATATCTCTGTTCCCACCCCTCCAGAGACGACCCCCCACCAAACAACCCCTCCAACACTCCCATGGAAATTGTGCAGCCTGGTCCCCAGGAGCCGAAGAGGTGAGTGGTTTCTTTTCCTCTTCTTTTAACTTTTCAGCAACAGTATGGCCAATATAAGAGTTGGATGTGTGAATGTACGCGGCCTGGGGATGCCCTGGAAACAGGGCAAACTCTTAAACGACCTCAGGTTGCACAGTATGGATGTAGTAGCCATTTGCGAGTCTAAGATCCACAGCGAGCGACAACTGGCCCCCATCTTCGACGACTTTGAGATCTACGCATCTCTCTGTCAGCCGGGAGGTAGGGGTGGGGTTGCCGTTTTGCTGCGGAAACACCTGGACCTCGTAATACAGACGGTACATCTGGACCCGGAGAGTCGATTGGTGGTCCTAGACGTTGACGGTAGTGAAGGTGGAGCCTTCAGGCTGGTGGCCGCATGTGCCCTATCCGGGACACGCGGCCAGACTTCTTCAAACGTCTAGAGACTTTTCTGGGAACGTCCCGCTCCTTGATGTTAGTGGGGGACTGGAATAGAATCCTAGATGCACGTTGGGACCATGTGGGAGCATGTCCCGATAGAGCGGGGTGTAACAGCCTCAAACAGTTAATCGGCCGATTTGACCTGGCCGATAGATATCGACTAGATTTTCCGACTGTGCCACTGTGGACGTGGACTAATCGCAGCGGAACATCTAGATCGTACCTAGATAGGGTTCTAGTTAGAAAGAAGGATAGGGACATGTTAAGCTGTCCACAAATGTTCATGGTTGCCTATTCAGATCACAAATTAGTGACCTGCTTAGTCAACCTTGACAAAACCCATAGACAGGGACCCGGCTACTGGAAGCTGAACTTGTCGTTACCGACATGCAAAGCCTACAGTAGACGGATTAGCACTTTAGTTAAGCAGCACTTGACGGGGGCCATTGTCAACAACAGATGGTGGTACTCTCTCAAGAGGGCAGTTAGATTAGACTCGATAGGTTTTAGTAAAGAATTAGTGTTAGATAGAAATAAGACCGAAAAGGAACTGGTAGATAAAGTAGAAGAGGCACTTAGGAGTGGCAACGTAGCCAAGCGTGCTAGCGACGAGAACGGCCTTGGACCAGTTCTTCGACGCAAAGCATGAAGGCTGCGTTGTCAGAAGCAAAATACGTGCTCTGGAAAACGAGGGAGCCAAAGCTGTTAGCTGGGCCCGAGTGACAGAGGCGAAAAGCGGCAACAAGTCCACGATTCGGTCTTTGAAGAACCAAGACGGACGCGTGATACGTGAGCCGAAGCAAATGTGCGCGGCCTTTCAGTGGCATTTTGCTCAACTGTTCGGGCGGGAAGGGCTCTGGATTTCGGTTCATACCTCGACGGCCTACCGCGACTCTCGGACAGCGAGGCGAAGTTCTGCGAAAGGTCGATTTCGGCCGCTGAGATAGGGGACGCGTTGAGCCAATGTGGCAAACGCAAATCTCCAGGTCTCGACGGTCTACCCTACGAATTTTACGTAGCAATGCCGGACTTGTTCTCCGGTCTCCTGGAAGCGGTCTACTGCAACTGGCAGCAGAACGGGAGAATTCCCAGTTCTGTGACCAAGGGCGTAATTACGTTAGTCAGGAAGGACGAGAACAAGGAGGATGACATAGGAAACTTCCGGCTCATAACTCTGCTCAACACAGAGTTACAGATTTTGGCCAAGGTGTTGGCAAAGAGGGTGGTGCTTGTCGTCGAAAACCTGGTGGGAGAAGCGCAGACATGCGCAATCCCGACCAGGTCCATACACGACAACCTCCACCTCATGCGATACATCATAGAGAGGTTAGGGTGTAAACCCGGCTTCGGTGAGGCCCTGATCAACTTGGATCAGTCTAAGGCTTTCGATAGGGTTGACCATCGTTACCTGGATGCGGTGCTCGAGGCGGCAGGCTTCTGACCCGTGTTCAGGGGCTGGATTGCTGCAATGCACATCAGCAACATCTGCTCAAGGGTCAAGGTGAACGGCTACTTCTCGAAGCCGCCATATCACGCGATCCATGCGACAGGGATGCCCTCTCTCCTCCCTTCTGTACGTACTGACTCTCGAGCCACTACTGCGGAAGTTGGAGCTATTGCAGGGCATCCTTTTGGAACCGGGACTGCGAAAAGCGGCGTGGGCCTACGCCGACGACGTGACAGTAATGGTGTCGAGCACCTCGCAAATCGGCGACATCGGCACCTTTCTGGAGGAATACGAAAGGTTCACAGGAGCCAAGCTGAACCCGGACAAATCCGTCGGTTTGCAACTCGGAACATGGAGAAGCAAACTGATGCCTTCCGATGACTTCGTCGGACGCTGGACGGTAGGACCGGTAAAGCTGCTCGGGGTCTGGTTTGGTCCGGACCTCCAGGTGGAGAAGAACTGGAACGAGGTGACGGCCAAGGTGTTTGCGCTCACCCAGAAGTGGGCCGAGTGCAAACTATCCTCGAAAGGTCGAGCGGAGGTGACGAACACTTTTATAGCGTCCGTCATCTACTACCGCTTGACCGTCGTGCCTTGTCCAGCCAAAACGCTCACCAAAATGGAGCGCGCGCTCTTCCAATTCCTTTGGAAGAAACGGGCTCCTTTGGTGAGAAGATCCATCTGCTGCCAACACCCTTCAAACGGAGTGATGGGGATGCCGTGGCTGACGATGCGCAAACACGCGCTCAGGCTGCGGCACCTCCACGTATTCCTCACCAGACAACCGGTGTGGGCCCCGTTCGTGAGCCGAGCCTTCCCACGAATCTTCTCGCTAACCGAGCTGCAGTCCTGGGCCAAGCAAAGACCGAGGAAAATGGGCGACTGGCACATCGAATGTGCTCAGGCGCTCACAGACCTCTGGCAAACGGATCCTGCGATCAGTGGAGACTCCACTTCGACATTCTATAGAGGGTTGGTCCGCAGTAAGTGCGACGGCACGCTCGGAGAAACTCTAGGCGTAGAGGAGGACGAACTGGCCAGTCTATTCGGTAGGACCTTCCGCCCGCGACCAATGGACAACTTCCAAAAGTCCCTGGCCTGGCACTGCTAGCGAGGAGCTCTACCAGTTCGAGACAAGCTCTACAGACACAGACGCCCGGGTAGGGACCCTTCGAAAAAGATCTGTCCGAGATGCGTGAGCGACGATGAAACCGTCGCACACGCATTTGTACACTGCCCGGGCGTTACCGACCTGTGGGGCTATGTAGAACGACTATTGTCGCGGGTGGGACCAATCCAGTTGACCACCGAATCCATTGTCATGACCAAACCGCCACCCTTTTTCAAAAACGAGGGAGAGGCGGTTTTCCTATGTGTTATGGCTATAGTGAAAGAGGTTATATGGTGGACGAGGTTAAAAGGGCTGAGGTCAGACACCTTTCTCTCCGGCGAGCAACTGATTCGTTTTTTCAAATATCATTTTGGAAGAAGAATCAGGATGGAGAGAGAGGTGCTGTACCCCAGCAAATTTTATAAAAGGTGGGTGAATGTGGCAAAGATATAAGCCTGTAGGTTGAGGAAAAAGAGGAAGAGAGGAAGGGAGTACTCACTCTTGGTGCTCCTGGAGATGAGGATTGTACATTTTTTCGGGGTATGTAACACCCCCCCCCCTATTGGGATTTCAATTGTTATTTGTTATTGTATTAATAGTTTTATTTTCATATACCTGTATGTAAACTCCCCATTGTATTTGTCCCCTTCTTTTGTGCCCTTGTGGCTAATAAAGAAATTTATCTATCTATCTATCCCATCCTTCTCTTTGTTTCTCCATCATTTTCTATATATTCCACATGCTTCTCTTCCCTATCATTCTTAGTACTATTATATCTTTCAGCATGGCATCTTAACCTTATCCTTTTTCCACTTTCATGTTTACAACCTATTCCTAGATGAAGAACAGCAAATTGCCAGAATGGTTAGAGTGTTCGATAAAATGCTCTGCGACATTTTATTTGTGGAGGTGCTCTTTGCATTTTGAGTTCAAATCCCGTCAAGTTCAACTTTTTCTCTTCAGCCTTCAGGAGTCGATAAAAAAAGTTCCTGTCAAATATTAGAGTTCATAGAACCGACTCTCCTCTCCTCACATGTTGAAGGCCTTGTGCTGAGATTATAAGTCACTATTTTACCTACTTTGCGGCATAGATTTACGGCCCTTTACGTTCTGAGTTCAAATCCCGCCGAGGTTATCTTTGACTTTCATCTTTATGGGAATCGATAAATAAAGCGCCAGTAACACACTGAGGTCGATTTAATCGACTCCCCCCCCCCCCTCCTTCAAAATACTGGCCTTGTGCCTATAGTAGGAATAATTATTTTACTTGGTTTCAATTATTAAGCTACAGTTATGCTCTCGCGCCATATTCAAGAGAATTTGGTCATTTCTGTTTAAAGAAGTACTTCGTATGGTACTCATTTTCTGGAATTGTTCAGTTTGTTTTAAGAAAGCTGTCACTTTCTGTAGTTAAGCATGTAATTTTAAGCTATTTACAACGGTATAAAGAAGCTGCCTTTCATCTTACAGGGGATCGATTAATAAAGTACCAATCAAGTACTTAAGTCGTTTTAATGAACTTTGCTTGCTTTGTCCCTAAATCAGAAATCAATATATCCCAAACCACTCTCTTCTTTTATGTGTCATTTTTGTTTTTATTTACGTTCTTTTCATTTTACACTTTTTTTTTTATTCCTCTTCTTTCCTTTTCTACCTCTCACTCCTTCTAATGTTCTTTTTGCGTTGTCTTAGCTTCTCTTAGCTTCTCTTTCCTTATTATCATTCACATTGCAGTTGTACACGTCTAAATGTCGAATATTTCTTATTTACGATCATTTCATTACACTTTTATGAATGTCCATAAAATTATGACGTTGAACAAGAGAGGCAAGGTATGAGCTAATGAGATTTTTGTGCTTGCGTAAGGATAGATATAAACATACTTACACACACATACATACTCAAACTCATTTTTATACGTATATTTCTTACATGTGAATGCAAAGGCGAAACTCCTGAGTAACAATACACAAACATGGCCTTACCAAAGAAAATAATTGTTTCTACTACAAGCACAAGGCCAGCAATTTTTTGAGGAGGGGAAAGTTGATTAAATCTACCCCAGTGTATAACTGGTGCTTTATTTTATCGACCCGTGAGGATGAAAGGCAAAGCTAACCACGGCGGGATTTGAACTCAGAACGTAAAGGACCGTAACCCTCTACCGGGAAGTATGTTGTCCGATGCTCTACCGATATTGCCAATAGAAAGTAATGGTTTCTAATATAGGCACAAGGCCAACAATTTTTTGGGGAGGGGAAAGTCGATTTAATCGACCCCAGTGCGTGAGTGGTACTTTATGTTATCGACCCCGTAAGGATGAAAAGAAAAGTTAACCTCGACGGGATTTGAACTCAGATCATAAAGGGCCATAACTCTATGCTGCAAAACATAGTGTCTGACACTCTACTCATACTGCCAATTTTCCTGCCCGTACAAAATAATTTTTTCTACATGGTATAAAGCATTCATTCTCGCGACACTTAATACAAAGTGGATACGCACACACACATATACACACATACGCACCTATATGCAGAGAGTAAGGAAGAGAAAGTGAGTCTGTAGGAGGGAGAAAAAGAATGCGTACGAAAGGGAAAGGTCTAAAAAATAAGAAAATATCATAATAATGTAGCAAAAGAATCATAAAGTAAACAAAAAATGGGAAAAAGTGAAAAAAAAAAAAAAGACACGTGATGGGTGGCAAAATACTGCTCAAAACTATGAACAATATGTGTATTTACACCGAATAGAAAGAGAAGAAATCTGTTGTTTCTGGTTAAAAACATTTGTCAAATTAGAGTAAGACAAGAAAAGAATAAAAAATAAGAGATGTTATAATCTTACGAAGTTGAAGAGCAGAGGGTGGAAGATCACTGATGAAGGACTAAATTTATTCATATGTAACCCATTTGCAACCACGCAGCACGCCATGTTTTCATATTCATATATAATTCCCTCCGCTGTAACCCGTCTGTTTCTTTCTTACTGCTTTCCCTTTTCTCTGTATCTCTCACTTCCTTTTACCCCCTCTAACAGTCACTATCTCTGTTAGCCTCTTCCTCACACTTTCACTCACTCACTCTGCTACTCCCTCTCCTACTTCCTCCCGTTTGACCTGTGCGAGATTCTTTCCTCACGCACACTTTGACCAGGTCGGATGGTCTTTATTCTCTCTCGTCTACGATTTCACAGAACTTATGTTCATCGATTTCAGGGACTTGACTCCTTCTTCCTCACTTTTCGTTGCATTACCATCTTTGATTGTTTACTGTCTCGCTCGTTCCCCTTATTTACGTGTCCCAACGACTTTCTTTAGCCGTTGCTCGCACCAACAGGAGGTATATGGTCTGTAAAGCGACGAAATACCAATGAAGGTTAGAAGATCACAGATGAAGGACTAAATTTATTCATATATATATATATATATATATATATATATATATATATATATATATATATATATATATATATATATATATATATATATATAGCTTCCTGATGATTTCTCCCGAATTAAACAGTTCTAGTCCTGTAGAAACCATTTCTATATTAAATATATTAAATATTTATACTCTGCTATGTATTGAGTATAAATATATATATATATATATATATATATATATATATATATATATATATAAGCTTTCTCTGTTATTGTATTAATATTTTACTCTTGATTTGGCCAGAGATTTTTATTTCCAGGTACCTTATACACATGACTTTCCGTATTTCTTACTGTTATGAGATATTGTTCGTTTTTTGGTTATCACTTCTCTGTTTTTAGCCTAAGAAAATATCTATATGCGTGTGTAAATAATTACATGCATACATTTATTTTTTTTAATTAATTGAGTTCTTAACACGCGGAATTGATATTGGTTTTGAAATAACTAATTAACCCGCGTGTATTAAATATTTTACTCTTAATTTGGCCAGAGATTTACATTCCCAAATGTCTTTTAAGGCGTAACTTTCCGTATTTGTTACAGTTGTGAGATATTGTTCGTTATTCAGGTATCACTTCTCTGTTTTTAGCCTAAGAAAATATCTATATGCGTGTGTAATTAATACACGCATACATTTATTTTTTAAAAATTAATTGAGTTCTTAACACGAAGGATTGATAATGTTTTTGAAAAAACTAATTAACCCATGTGTATATTATTTTTCTTTTCTCGTGACTCGTGATTGTCTCCCTTTCCCGCTTCATGACGCTATGATACTTCCTCAGTCAAAGGACTGCTGGAATTTCAAATTTGGCGGTCATTCGATGCGTGAAGGGACAAATTACCAGACACGAAAATTAACTGCGGTAAGAAATTTTTCTTATATCAAAGTTTAATGGGCTTCCACTGACGATTTATAAGTGCCCACCTAATTGTATTCTTACATGAAAATATATTAGGCTTCTACATAAACTGGAAATATTCTCCCAACTTGTAGAATACTTATAATGAAACAATTGTTTGGAAAGAGAGATATATTTTAATTTTAATTATATCTCATATAAAATAATACAACTGGCTTTCCACAAAATACATATAGTTAGCACCCCAGACACTAAATTGGGTTTATACTAACGTATAACCTAATGTTTGTTGAGTGAGATGGTTACCAGTCGGAGTTTAGCGTAAAGCTTTCTCTGTTATTGTATTAATATATATATATATATATATATATATATATATATATATATACACACACACTCATATATATATATATAATATATATATATATATATATATACACACACACACACACACACACACATATATATATATATATATAAAATCAAGGGAAAGCAAATATAGAAAAATGTTATATATGTATATATATAAGGTCTGACACTGCTTTGACTGATACACTCCCTTCCCTGTATATATCACATACATGTATGTGGTTGCGCGTGTGTGTATGTTTATACGCGTGCGTCCTTTCATCCTTATATGTGTATATATTTCAATTCTTAGTCCCTGAGTCTGTATGTTTTTTTGTTCAACATATATTATATACGTATTTGTGGTCACACACACACTCATATGCTTGCCCTCATGTATGTACTTACGCACACATTTTTTCACTATACACATGCATTAGTACATACACACACATGTACATTTGTAGGTGCATATACACACATTTATACACATACCCTTACTATATTTCCTTATTTTATTTTTATATATCTCTTGCATTACTTTTATTTGTGTATTTTTTTGTCCGTTAAACTTTTGCCTTTCTTGAGGAGATTTTTCAAATATTTCACTATGTTTTAAATTGCCTTGTCTGACGAACGAATGCGGACGTTTCCTGTATTCGTCTTATTCGGGAAACCTCTGGTAATGAGGTAATTATATTGTATTGTTTATTATACATTATATATATATAGATATATGTACATATATATATATATATATATATATATATATGTACATATATATATATATATATATATATATATATATATATATATATATATATATATATATATATATATATGTACATATATATATATGTACATATACATATATATATATATATGTACATATGTGTGTGTGTGTGTGTGTGTATCCCGGGTTCAATTGGGGATAACCACAGTAAGTAAGGTACTCAATACATAGCAGACTATAAATGTTTAATGTAGAAATGGCTTCTACATGAACCGTTACATTCGAAGGAAATCATCAGCGATTTCCTGATGATTAAATATTTAAATATACACTTCTTCTTCTTCTTCTTCTTCTTCTTCTTCTCCCAATTATTCCTGAGAAGGTCTTGTGGGCAGAGAGAGTCCGCAAACACTCTTTCTGACCCTGTCAGAAGCAACCGTCTCCAACTGATCTGGTTGGATCCCCAGGCGTGACCAGCCAAGATCCTGGATGTTATTTTGCTCGGAGTCTACCCTTGGGTCTCCCGCCAGATGTTTTTGCCCGTATGATCTATCCAACGATTCTTTCCTGAGACATTCTAATGGCATGCCCATAGTACCAGAGCTGAGATATCTTAATTCGTAGAAGTAGCGGTCTACCTGGAGTGACTCTCTGATCTCCGAGCTACGCCCTATATCGAGTAACGTTACTGCAATGACCCTTCAGGTTTTATCCGAACACAAATACTCTGGCGTTCGTATAGAGACATACGGACAACAAGAAGCTGACCATCTATCCTATACTCCTGCAGAGCCCAGCAAGTCACATGAAAACCGGCCATATGCTTTTTCGAGGTCTACAAAGCATGAACATATACATTTATAAAAGCAGGAATACAATCATAGAAGGAAACAAAACATATTCAATATTTGCAATAAATATTCATTTATCGAGAGACCCTCAGTTCACTCAATAAATACAACTGCGACGGATCAAAGCGTTATGTGAAAATTGTTTTAAAGGCCATATTGTTAGAATGGC
>OZ024740.1:380225316-380227816 GCA_964016885.1 Eledone cirrhosa | reverse complement strand
CAGTAACCACGACAACAATAAAAACATTAGTACGTATGATGAAGACGACGTAGCCATATTTGTTAGTGACGTAGACGTATCATTTTTGCTAATCTAGTGTTTCTTCACGGTTCTACAGGATAATTTCCGTCAACAGCCCGTTGAATTGTTTGATTGATTTAGCTGTAACGCCACACCAGAAGATATTTTGTTTTGCTTTTTTCCCTCTGGCTAATCTGGTTATTTCCAGAATGAACATGGCCACCAACCATATAAAGAAATAATTCTTGATAGAGTGTTCTCTTTCTTGCTCTTGGTGGCTGTGGTGGTGGTAGTTGTTGTAGTGGTAATAGTAGTGATGGTTTTGTTGTTGGTGTTGTTTATGCTGCTGTTTCTGGAGTTGGTAGTAGTAGTGGTGGTGGTGGTGGTGGTGGTTGTAATGGTGGTAGGGATGGTGGGGATGATGGTGATGGCGGTGGTGGTGATAGTGATGATGGTGATGGTGATGATGGCTTTGTTGTTGGTGTTATTGTTTTTGCTGGTGTTTCTGGAGTTGGTAGTAGTAGTGGTGGTTGTAGTGGTGGTTGTAGTGGTGGTTGTAGTGGTGATGGTGGTGGTGGTGATGATGGTGGTGGTGGTGGTGATGATGGTGAGGGAGGTTTTGTTGTTGGTGTTTATTGTTTTTGCTACTGTTTCTGGAGTTGGTAGTGGTTATGGTGGTGGTAATGGTTGTAGTGGTGATGGTGGTAATGGTGATGATGGTGGTGATGGTGGTGGTGGTTCTGTTGTTGGTGTTGTTGTTTTTGCTGCTGTTTCTGGAGTTGGTAGTGGTTGTGGTGGTTGTTGTAGTGGTGATGATGATGATGGTGATGGTGATGGTGGTGGTGGTGGTGATAATGTTGATGGTTTTGTTGGTCTTATTTTTTGCTGGTGTTGTTATAGTGGTTGATGGTGATGGTGATGGTGGTGTTGGTGGTGATGGCGATGGTGATGTTGATGGTGGTGGTGGTGGTGATGGTGATGATGGTAGTGGTGATGGTGGTGGTGGTGATGTTGATGGGTTTGTTGTTGGTGTTGTGTTTGCTGCTGCTGTTATAGTGAGTGGTGGTGGTGGTGGTGGTGGTGTTAATGGTTTGTTGTTGGTGTTGATGGTGGTGATAGTGGTGGTGCTGATGGTTCGTTGTTGGTGTTGATGGTGGTGGTGTTGATGGTTTGTTGTTGGTGTTGTTTTTGCTGCTTTTGTAGTTGTTGTAGTTGTTGTTGTTGTTGTTGGTGGTGGTGATGTTGGTGATGTTGGTGTTGTTGGCGTTGAATGGTTTTGTTTGTGTTGTTTTGACTGTTGTTTTTGTTTTTGTTGTCGTTGGTGGTGGTAGTACTGCTGCTTGTGCGCGCCCTCGTGCTGATGCTGTTGTTCTTGCTGCAGCTGTTGCTTGCAACATTTTTTGTCTTGTAAAGGCTTTTGATCTCACTCAAGGCTTTGAGTTCAGCACTTCATCCCAGCGAAATAGTAATAATAACCAATTATACAATATGTCTGCTATTACAACTGATACAACCAATACTAGTGAGTCTTTGCATATTTCCCAGTAGTAGTAGTAGTAGTAGTAGTAGTAGTAGTATTTTAAGCAAGAAACGAATGATTGGTATACGTACTATCTTCATATTATCTCTGTTGACAGTAGATCTCACAAGAATACAGTATCAAATATTGCTGTTTGTGTCATATTGCTTTTTGTCATTATTACTTAGCCTCCCCCTTCCGAGCAGAAAAAAAATGATCAGATTTCATTCTTTAATGTGTCTCCTTTTTGTTCTTAAAATAATAGGACGGGATTTGAGGGAGATTTGGATTTTGTTTCTAGCGAGTAAAGTGACAACGTAGAGTTGACATATTGCAGCCATTGCTAATACTGATCTTTTTCTTCTTCTCTCTTGACTGGGGACCAGTGCAGGCATACCGTGGATTTAAGAAATTCACTTTGCAATCATGGGATTCCAAGTTCGACCCAACAATGCTGCACATTGTCCTTGTGTATTTTACTATAACCTTAGATCGAGATAAATTTTGTAACCGAAATTGGAGAGACGAGACGCAAACTGCGCGGACACCCGTTGGTTAGATTGTATTTATTATTCACTTGTTCATTACCAGATTTAACACCACAATATTTTTTAGTAAAATCTACGTTCTTTGCATAAATTTTCAGAGTGGCTGCTCTTTGCTCTTTCTTCCTTCGATGATTAAATCATGAACAGGTACGATATTTTAAGAAAAGTAGGAAATAGAAGTCTGTGACATTGCAACCTTTCTCTAAAGCAATTAACCAACACACGTAGATTTACTTCATTCTCACATCAGGAAATTGCATGGATGCATTAACAGGGCACCAGTAGATAACTGATAGTTATTGTATTGATCCAAGTGGAAGGAAAGAGAAACTCCAATCGGCTCTGATTTGAACTCAGAAAGTAACTAAATACCAAGACAATTTCTGCTATTTTAATATCTATTGATGCTGTT
>OZ024740.1:380207816-380222816 GCA_964016885.1 Eledone cirrhosa | reverse complement strand
AAAGTATAATTCGCTAAAGAAGCAGACAATTTTATAGTATTTTAGATCCACTCTGATGTTAATTTTACGATGAAAATCAGATGAACCTTATTATAGACTTAGATTTCTATTTTCAGTTCAATAACAATTGCTTTGCTTATTGCTTTACCCTTCTATAACTGAACATAAATAGAAAGTTAGCGCTTCATAAAAGTAGTCATTTTCGAAAGATATTATTTTGCTGTCTTTATTAGTCACAGCGTAAGGAAATGGTCCCGCAAAGTATTGTTGTGATGTAGTAGTTTAATTAATCGTTACAATACTTTGTCTAGTCTAACTTTTCAAACATTCTCCGTACGTTTTATTATCTATTTGTATACTGATGTATCACTGAAGACGAAATGCTTTCTTTGGATTCACGATCTATCAATTCCCAGACAAGTAAATCAAATATTTCCGTTTAGACCGTCATTTAACTGAAGGGAAGCCTCGAAGAGTAATGAGAGCGTCTGAATTTTCTTTTACATTGTACGAGGTGATATCTGAATGTTTCTGGGATACATGCGCTGTGATTGTACTGTGTAATGGATTTGCGTTCATATCTGACGATGTTTGTAACCACCATATCGAGACAGTATTCAAATAGGTTCGTTTAATTATGATGCGGTATTTTGTAATATACTGTAAGAACGACTGGCTTTTACGATGACTGAAAAATTCTTACAATATGCCTGCATCAAACTTTGCATGAAGCTCGGGAAATATCTTGCCGAGAGCTTCGAAATACTTTGTCAGACTCTTTATATAAAACGTAAATCAATGTGTGCCAGGCTTGTTTCAAGGTAGGTTGAGTGTTTATTCAAAATCGCGAGGTATTCAGGGTCTCAAAGTACAAGCAAAACGCCAGAGTTTACTATGGAATTTACTCATAGTACAACTGAACATACATCACGTTGTTGAAAACTGCCACTGGCTTTTAACACTGCAAAATACCAAGGAGACTTCGTCATGTTTCATAAAATGAAATTGAAGCTTAAAGGGTGCCGCTTTCAGACAGTGAATGGAATTCAATCAGAATCACAAGTTCAATAAGAAGGCTTTCAGGTAGAGTGCAACGATGTTTTTGAGGCGTTAAGGCTCACTGGAATCTGTGTTTATGCTCCAAAGATAATTATTTCGAAGAGTATGGTGGCCCAATGCATACTCTTTATGAAATACAATCCTGGAATACCATTGTAGTTTTGTTTAGATCTTGTCTTGTAACCTTCTGATATCACCTCTCACGAGGAAGATATTGAGGGAGAATTGTTATGGTCTCGACGAATTAGTCTGTGTGATATATATAATGAATTTCTATAGAAATTTAATGCTTGGACACATTCATCACCAATGTAATAGAGATTATGTAAACGCTTCAGTAAATACATTGTATAAATATTCTCTGACAATCATGAATTTGATGCAGATACATAGTAAAATATATAATGCATAACAATTATTCGTAAATCGGTTGGTCGTAAATTATGTCTTATTTTTCTCAGAATGATTAAAAAAATTATACATTGCAATGAGATAATATTTTCTATTACAAAAAAATATAATGGTTTCAACGCTACTTTCAAAGTAATTGAATTATTCACTAATTATATGTTAAACCCGAGTATATTTTAATATTACATCAATAAAAATCCGTGAACCATTTTGATTTCCTATACAAATCAATTAATTTCAATGATCCGCGTGAAGGAGAGAAGGTTGTGTGTATACAGTATTGGATTATCTTCTAATGGTTTGTCGATTCGAACTCACATTACGCATTTCTGTGCAAATCTGCCCTTCGTATTCAGTTAGTGTACCATACCTGGTCATCGTTACTGCATTAGATTTCACATAGCTTTAAATTGTACCTTGAAGTGATATTATTTGGTGATGTCAACATCGAGAATACTGTATACAGAAAGTAAAAAAAAATAGGATGAGATCGAAACGTTCCTGATTTTCTCTACCATTAATGACAAAAAGAAATTTATTATGAGCTAGGCAATATTCGTTGCCTGCAGGAAAAACCTGGAGGTGCAGAACATTCTACAGAATGATTTGGCAGAGTGTCTAGTGTGGGATCTGGGACGTGAGACACGTGCCGGTGGGAAGGAAACAGGTGTATCGAGTAAGCTTACTTCATCCAGCTATGACCTAGCCGGATCAAGTATGTAAGTTGTTTACTTATATTAGCACAGATGGTTGAAGTGGCAGACAAATGGAAAACGTATTTTTGATCAAAAGAATGTAGTGAGAGACTTCGCCAATCAAACGGATGTAGTTTTAGTGATGTTATGTATGAAATAGTTAAGAAAGATCACAATAGACTACAAATCCTAACTTTTGTAGTGACATTGAAAACTTTTGTGTTGTTTATAGCCGGAAAGGGTGCAATATGAATGATATTCTATGTGTAATGTTTAGGTCCTTGTGTTGTTAATATAAACTAGACTCATGTCCCTGCTGAAGGAAGTTTTGAGAATCTCTATCGAAAGGGGGCAGTGATCACTTAGTATTAATTGTGTAGGCTTTATCTAGATAACACTTCTATGCGAATGTTAAGAGTGTAGTAATGAAAGAGAGTATCTTCAGATGAGTGTGTGTTGTTAGATGTGACAACAATCAGTGAGTTAATGAAAGAAGTAGTAATAGAAGAAGACACAATGAGAAGATACGACTTAATCTCCTAAATTCAATTTAGTCATAGCAATACAGCCTTGTTTAATTCAATTGCACTCTTACTGTTGATACGCAGTATACTGCCTACATACTTCGTATGTTTTGCGAACTAATCAAATAACCAAAAAAACAGCAACATATGGATTTGCGAATGATGAAGGCTTTATTTTACCTCTTGTGAAGAAAGGTTGTTTGTGTGATATGAAATTTTGAAGCATTATTGCACCAAAATATAACGCATAAAGCTATTATAAATGATCTGGTTTTAGGCTAAAATTCCACAACTTGCAACATATAGATAACTCCCAGTTAGGTTAATATTTATCAAGAGTCGATCCCTTTTAAGCTAAATTAGAGAAAGAGCCCATCAGTTCCCAAGGCATGTAATGCATGGTGCTTATTGATATCTAGAAGAGATGAGGTGGAGAATGCTAAATGCGTTTTACACACGCATAACGCAGCATCTGTGGCATGGAGGAGGGAGAGGGAGTAGTGTCGAATCTTTGCTCAAAATGCCGATCGATATCCTATCGACTTAACGAGCTGCAATTCTCACAATGCAGAAGAGATTAGGCAAGGAAAATAAACAAATACATAGTCCAAACATTCTACGTGATCGTGTAATATTTTTAAAGTAAAAAGCGGCCGTTATGCATTTTGTAAACTTGTTTCAACTAGAAATAATAAAAATGTTGTCGTTTATTTTACTAAGACCACGTGTTCCGTCTAAAGTAAAAAAAACAAACAAAACAAATCTAAACACAATAATGCATTGTATTTGAAGCTCCCCGATCCTTTCCAAAAGCTAATTTCGTATGATTGTCCCTGCACTGTGACTTCAATATTAAACCTTTGATGCTATTTGATGAAATTGGTGTGAACGATACGAATGCAAATGTGTGATTTCCATGAAAGTTTCCTTTCAAAACAAAGCTGCTGATCACTGTTGAATTCAACGTAACTTTTAATTTGGGTTCTTGATACGCCACTCCCTACCTCGTCGTAGCTTTTGCTTTAAAATCTTCTGCTTGCCTTGTGTATTTTTTTCTTTTATTGGTGTGTGGAATCTAATTATTTGAAATATTCATAATTTCCTATTTCCTTCTCTCTCTCTCTCTCTCTCTCTCTCTCTCTCTCTCTCTCTCTCTCTCTCTCTCTCTCTCTCTCTCTCTCTCTCTCTCTCTCACTCACCCCTATCTCTCTTAATTAATCACTCTGTCGCCGTGTCCCTACGATTACTCGCCAGCCTCTGTATTTATTCATGTTAGTCTCTGTACTTGTTTGTCTATTTATCCTAACTTCACTCAAGCTCTTTCATTTTCTTTCTCTCTCTCTCTCTCTCTCTCTCTCTCTCTCTCTCTCTCTCTCTATATATATATATATATATATATATATATATATATATATATATATATATATATATATATATATATATATGTATATATATGTATATATATATATAAATATATCTATCTATATCTGGGATGGACACATGTGTCCACACTTGCTCGGTAAGTTTTGTTTAAATTTCTTTAGAAATTCGTCATTGTGAACTTTTATTTTTATACCAATTTTGTAGAGGGACTGACAGGTCAAATTTTGATCTGGTCAGTCTCCCAAAATATCGTGCCCCTCAGGGCAAACACATCCAAAATATTTTCGAAAAAAATGTTTGCAAAACACTTCAAATTTTATAAAATGGCTGAAGCAAAGGTACCTACTTTTTTGTCAATACAAGAAGATGGGAAGGGAAAGCCATGCCTACTTGACCAGCAGGTAGTAGCAGACATGGACAAAGGAATGCCAACATTATCGCCTCAACATTTAAAAGAGGAACAAGCTTCAACTGATTGTAAGCAACTGAAAACGCCTGACGTCACAAATGTCACATGTATCCACACACAGAAGTAAGTATATGTAGCAAATACTAACACCACCACAACCAACAACAACACAATAAATGAGAACAACAACACAACAAAAGGAATCAGTGGCAACACAACGAATGAGACCATCATCACCACCACCAAGAACAATAACAAAATTTTATTTGCAGCAACAGTTGCTAAGCAACAGGATTTTAAATACTACTCCATGGACATTTCCCAAAAGTCCTGATATTTGGAAGAAGCTTCCAACTATGTGACGTTTGAGGGAGACATCCCCCACACATACACATACCCCCACAAGTAAGAGAAATGACACAGAAAAAGAAGCTAATTTATAGAACAGTTGTCTTCATTACCAAAAAACTCATAACGCTCCCAACAAGCACTATTGAAGCTGCACTAAAAGATATCAAGCCAGACGTAGCATACCTTCAAAGAGGTAAACAGTATGGAAGTGTGTCAGTGCTCTTTAAGAGCGAAACTCTGGCACAAAAACACTCGGTTCACCCAATAAAAACGGATCACCACATCTTCTTCCCCACATACATGGGAAGAAGATCCTACAAAATAAAAATAACCAGGATCCCAGCAGAGGTCAACATATGGTGGATCCTACGCTGCATCCTGAAGAAGGATGAGGACACCCTCCTATCTGTAGACAAGACAGACCGGCATAACTGGTTTGGAACTTGCATCGAGGTTCTGGTACAAATGAGGCCAGAGAGAGTTGAAAAAATACCGGACAAGATCCTCCTTGAGGAAGATGTCATCTCCATTTTAGTGGAGGGGAAAAGACCTCAGTGCCATAAGTGTGGGAAAACCACACACTTAAAGGCCTTTTGCCCCCTCTTAAACAAACGGAGGACAAACAAGGTGTTATTACCAACACCAAAACCCCAACATCAACACTCCAAACCAAACACAACAGAAACACCTGCAACATCCACTCCCACACCACCACAGACCAGAGACAACCACACACAGAAAATACCACTGAAAAACCCTCCATTGCCTCTTCCCCCCTCTCAAATACTTCCACAAACACCTGCACAAACACTCCAACACACAACATACCCCTCCCATCTACCCCTGATACAGAAGTCTCAGATACGGGAACCTCTACATCTCCAAGTGAGAATGAAGAGGAACCCCAAAACTCCAAAAAACAAAAAAGACACAAAAAAACACAAAAACATCTACATAAAACACGCACACACCCAACCCCACCATAAATACACCACCACAAACGACAAACACACCAACAACACAATCACCACCAACACAACCAAACACTTCACCAACAAAACAAACACCCAAACCACCACAATCACAAACCACAACCACAAAAAGAAAACTACAAATAGAAACAGTACACATAAAAAACAAAACACACTACACATACATAAAAACAAGAAACAAAGAACTGGTGGAAACTGTCCGAAAGGACCCCACAATACAAACGGAAGGGAAAACCTTCCCCACCAACGACACACCCCCAAACCTCAAACTTATTAGGGTAACAACCTTACAGTATGAAACTTTAAAAGAGAACTTCCCACATGATGTGGGCCCCCCTTGCCAAAAGCTCCTTAACCGTGTCCTTCTAAAAGGATTCCCTCCCTCCCCAAACACCACCAATCTGGACATGGAGATCGTACAACTCGACCTCCAGGAAACGAAAAGGTAAGTGTTCCTGCCTGTTCTCTCCTTAACTCTTCTTCACCAACATGGCGACTATACAAGCTGGATGTTTGAATGTACGTGGGCTGAGCATGTCCTGGAAACAGGGCCAGCTTTTAATTGATCTCAGGTCACATTGTATAGATGTGATAGCCATCACCGAGTCCAGAATTCACGACAAGCAGCAGCTAACCCCCATGTTCGATGATTTTGAGATCTACGCATCTCTCTGTCAGCCAGGAGGTGGAGGCGGAGTTGCTGTTCTGTTTCAAAAAAACTTGGATCTCAAAATACAGACGATTCACTTGGACCCGGAGGGCAGCCTGGTGGTCCTGGACGTGAATGGTAGTGAAGGTGGAGCTTTCAGACTGGTGGCCGTATATGCCCCGACTGGGACATCGCGACCAGGGTTCTTCAAGCGTCTGGAGCCATTCATGGGAACGTCTCGCTCCTTAGTGTTAGCGGGGGACTGGAATGGCATCTTAGACGCACGTTGGGACTATGTAGGAGCTTATGATAATAGAGGGAGGAGGGTGGGGGTGGGTGTAATAGTCTAAAAAATCTCATCACCCAATTCCAACTGGCTGATAGATATCGACTAGACTTCCCAAGCGCACTACTGTGGACGTGGAGCAACCGCACTGGGTCTTCTAGATCGTATTTAGATAGATTTTTAATTAGACAATGATAAGGAAACATTAAGCTGTCCACAAATGCACATGGTTGCCTATTCAGACCACAAATTAGTCACCTGCGTAGTCAACCTTGATAGAAACATAGACAGGGACCCGGATACTGGAAGCTCCCGGCGCATAAGGCCTACAGTAAACGGATTAGCACCTTAGTTAAGTGCCAGTTGACGGGGGCGATCGTCAACAACAGGTGGTGGAGCTCTCTCAAGAGAGCAATTAGAATAGAATCAATAGCAATTAGCAAGGAAGTAGCTTTAGAAAACAAAACAAAACTGAAAAGGAACTGGTAGCTAAAATAGAAGAGGCACTTAGGAATGTCAGTACAGCTGACGTGCTAGCGGCGAGAACGGCACTAGACCAGTTCTTCAACGTGAAACACGAAGGTTGTATTGTCAGAAGTAGAACACGTGCTCTAAGAAACGAGGGAGCCAAAGCTGTTAGCTGGGACCGAGTGGCAGAGGCGAAAAGTGGCAACAAATCCACAATTCGGTATTTGCAAGACAAAGATGGACGCATTATACTTGAATTCAAGAAGATGTGCGCGGCGTTCCAGCAGCATTTTGCACAAATGTTCGGGCAAAGCGGTACATCGAGCGAGGTGATGGACTTCAGCTCCTACCTCGACGGTGTACCGCGACTATCGAGCACGGATGCGGAGAGCCGAGAAAGGCCGATCATAGCGGGAGAAATAGAAGTTGCCCTAGGCCGCTGCGGGAAACGCAAATCACCCGGTTTAGATGGTCTACCCTATGAGTTTTACATAGGCATGCCAGACTTGTTCTCTGGCGTCCTCGAATCGGTCTACTGGAACTGGCAGCAGAACGGAAGGATTCCCAGTTCTGTAGGCAGAAGCATAGTAACACTGATCAGGAAAGATGAGAACAAGGAGGATGAGATAAACAATTTCGGGCCCATTACTCTGCTCAACACAGAGTTAAAGATTTTGGCCAAGGTGTTAGCAGCAAGGTTGGCGCTTGTCATCGAGAACCTGGTAGGGGAAGCCCAAACGTGTGCAATCCCGACCAGGTCCATACACGACAACCTCCACCTCATGCGATACATCATAGAGAGGGTAGGGTGTAAACCTGGCTTTGGTGGGGCTCTGATCAATTTAGATCAGTCTAAGGCATTTGATAGGGTCGACCATCAATACTTGGAAGCAGTTCTCAAGACGGCCGGCTTCGGTCCCGTCTTCAGGTGCTGGATCGCTGCCATGCACACCAGCATCTGCTCGACAGTCAAGGTGAATGGCTACCTATCAGAGCCATTCCAAATCATGCGTTCCATCCGCCAGGCATGTCCTCTCTCCTCCATTCTGTATGTACTGACTCTCGAGCCGTTACTGTGGAAATTGGAGCTGTTGCAGGGTATCCCGATCGAACCAGGACTGCGGAAAGCAGCGTTGGCCTATGCCGATGATATAACCGTAATGGTGTCGAAAACCTCGGAAATCAGGGTAATCGGCAACCTATTACAGGAATACGAAACGTTGACAGGAGCAAGACTAAACCCAAACAAGTCTGTCGGTTTGCAACTCGGCACATGGAGAGGCAAACCCATGCCTTCCGACAGTGTCGTTGGACGCTGGACGGAAGGACCGGTGAAATTGCTCGGGGTCTGGTTCGGTCCAGACCTCCAGGTGGACAAGAACTGGAAGGAGGTCACGGCGAAGGTGTTTGCACTCACCCAGAAGTGGGCTGAGTGCAAACTCTCCTTGAAAGGTCGAGCGGAGGGGGCGAACACTTACATAGCGTCCGTCATCTACTACCGCTTGACAGTCGTGCCTTGCCCCCGCGAATACCTTACCAAAATTGAACGCCTACTCTTCAAGCTCCCCTGGAAGAAAGAGGCTCCATTGGTGAGGAGATCCATCTGCTGTCAACACCCTTCTAACGGAGGGCTGGGCATGTCGTGGCTGATGATACGCAAACATGCGCTGAGGCTACGCCATCTCCATGTATTCCTGACCGGTGAACCGGTGTGGCTGTCGTTTGTGAGATAAGCTCTTCCACAACTCGTCTCACTAACAGAGCTGCAGTCCTGGGTCAAGCGAAGACCGAAAATGGGTGCCTGGCACCTTGAGTGCCTACAGGCGCTCACAGCCCTCTACCAAGCGGAAACGGCAATCAGCGGAGACTCTACTTCGACATTCTATAGGGGATTAGTGGAGGATAAGTGCGATGACATTCTCGGTGAAACTCTAGGCATCGAGGAGGACGAACTGACCAGTCTGTTCGGGCGGACTTTCCGTCCAGGGCCTATGGATAACTTCCAGAGGTCTCTGGCCTGGCAGTGCTTCCGAGGAGCTCTACCAGTTCCAGACAAAATCTACAGGCACGGACGCCCTGGCAGAGATCCTGCCAAAAAGACCTGTCCAAGATGCGAGCAGGACATCGAAACCGTTCTGCACGCAATTGTTCAGTGCCCAGGGGTGACCGACCTGCGGAATTATGTCGAACAGCTTCTGTCACGTGTGGGACGCATCCAGTTGTCAGCCGAATCTATCGTGAGGATCACGCCGCCGCCTTCATTTAAGAACGAAGGAGAGGCGGTTTTCCTCTGTCTGGTGGCTATGGCGAAAGAGGTAATATGGTGGACGAGGTTAAAAGGACTCAGGGCAAACACCTTTCTCTCCGGACAACAACTTATCCCCTTCTTTAAGTATCACTTCAGAAGGAAGGTGAGAGCGGAGAGAGAGGTACTACACCCTAGTAAATTCGCTGAAAGGTGGGTGAATGTGGCGAAAATGGCTCGAGTGAATGGGCCTTCTCTGTATATAAACCTGTAGGTTGAGGAAGATAAACAGAGGGAAGACAGGAACACCTACAAAACGTGTTCCTGGTGTTGAGGTTTGTTCTATCCACGGGGTGTAAAACAACCCTGCCGTAACCCCCCCCCCCTATTGGGGATTTCAATTGTTATTTTATTATATATAGTTTATTGTTATTTATTAATGTTAAAGTTATTTGTATGTAAAACCCCCGCCGTCACGTCTTGTAATGTCCCATTTGTGTACGCCCCTGTGGCAAATAAAGAAAGATATCTATCTATCTATTTATCTATCTCTATTTCTCCCTTTCCCTCTCTCCCTCTCCAGATACTTTACTCAATGTCTCTTTTATCGTCACTCATCTTTGCTCAATGAATTTCCATCTTTCGTCAATTCATCTCCCTCCACAGTTTCTCTCTCTTTCCCGTGCACTCTTGTATAACCGATTTCCCAATCTATCCCTTTTTCCCGATTTGATAACCATTACTCCTACCCACTTTACAATCATTCTACCGAAAAGATACACACATGCACATATACAATACAGATTCAGTTCATTGCATCTCAAAACTCTACACACTTGATCGAAACTAGCATTAAAATATTATTGACTGGTATTTATTTTATCGATCCCAGAAGAATAAAAAGCAAGGTCGATCGTATGGGGAAGTAAATGGGTATCACTAAATATAAGGCATGTCTTTTATCAGACTCTCTACTTATTCTGCCATACACCGCCATTAATATCATAATAATTGTTTCTACTTTTGGAACAAGGCCAGCAATTACTCCAATGCATTACTGGTACTTTATTTCCCGTAAGGATAAAAGGCAGAGTTTACCTCGGTGGTATTTGAACTCAGAACGTAAAGGGTCATAACTCTATGCTGCAAATCGTGGTGTCTGACGCTCTACCAATGCTGCCAATCCACCACGCTTTAATATCGTAATAATTGTTTCTAATTTTTGCACAAGGCCATCAATTATCCCAGTACATTACTGGTACTTTATTTTATCGACCCCGTAAGGATCAAAGGCAAAGTTAACCTCGGTGAGATTTGAACTCAGAACGAAAAGGGACGAAACTCTATGCTGCAAAGCATGGCGCCCGACTCTCTACCGAATCTGCCGTTAATGTGTTTGAAGCTGAAAATTAATGCTTTCTAATTAAGGTACAAGGCCAGCTATTGGAACGAGGGTTAAGTCGATTAAATCTAATTAACAACTTTTATTTTATTTTATTGTCCTTCTGGGGTCGATCAAATAAAGTACCAGTAACGCACCGAGGTCGATTTAATCGAATTTCTCGTATTTCCTTCAAATTGCTGGCCTTGTGCCAAATATAGAAACAATTATTATTATGATTTGAGGACGATGGATTGGCAGTATCGGTTGATTGTCGGACAACATGCTTTGCGGCATGTAGTTATGGCCCTTTACATTCTGAGTTCAAATCTCGCCGAGGTTAGCTTTGCTTTTCATCCTTACGTGTTCGATAAAATAAGTACAATTGAACAATTGATACAATTTAATTGACCCCCCCCCCCAAAAAAAAAACCTTCTTCACTGGCACGCAGCTGGACAACGATAGCCTGCGCATCGGGGTGTCCCTGAGCCTTGGCCTCCGGATCTGCGAGCCACACAAATGTCGCTGCGGATCCACCGTGAACTATTTCGGCCCCCAACCGCTTTCCTATCGCTACAGTGCCGGCAGCCTTCCACGACATGCTGCCCTCAACGAGGTCATAAAGCATGACTTGGATGCTGCAGGCTTCCCCTGCCAGCTCGAGCCGGTGGGGCTGGACCGAGGGGACGGTAAAAGGCCAGACGGTATGATCATCTTCCCGTTCCGCGATGGCAAACTCCTAGTCTGGCATGCCACTTGCAGAGCCACATTCTCCAGCCACAACCTGAACCTGGTGCAGTCTGCGACTAGCCCAGGTTCTGCTGCACTTCGGGCTGAGGAGAGCAAACTTTCCAAGTATCGGCCGTTCTCCGACGGGTTTGCGGTCGTACCCCAAGCAGTAGAGACTTCTGGTGTCCTTGGCCCTGGGGATACCTCTCTACTTACCACCATAGGTACTCAACTGGAAGCCTCAGGTGTGAGCCTCATGAGATGGAATGGCTCTCCCAGCCAATCTCCCTTACCATCCTCCGGTAAAACGACTTCTCCATTCTGTCCACCGAGACCGTGGGGCGGCCAGCAGGTGGGACCCCATTCGCTCATAATACAGAGAGATGGGGTGGGCGAGAGAGATGGAGGCGATCACAGTGGGAGTTCAGCTCTTCCATGTTCGGACACATCAATTGTATGTCCGATGAAGTTATGGTTGACTTTGAAATCATCCCAGAAGAAGACTGTCTTTTGTTTTAATATATTTTTAAAAGAATTGTTGGTATTGTTCTTAAATCAGAAACCTTTAATATTAGTACCCTTTCGCTTCGCTCTAAGTAATTTGGACTTTAATAAGGAAAACTGCACGAAAATGCTTTTATGAAAACCTACAAAAGAGGTCGGAAGTGATATCCATTCCTCGTTTGAAAAACAAAACTGTGTTAATTTGCGAAACAAATAACTTTTTCTCATTCGTAATTAAACATGTCTATTCATTGAAGAAATATTCACCAGACACGAAAAAAAAAAAAAAAAGCACAGTTTAAAAGAGAGTAAAAGAAAGTACAATTTAGTAGCAACATTTTTATTTCATAAAGAAGAATCAATAGTTTCCTTGTAGGAAATAACCCTGATATCTTGAACAATCGAAATGACAGCTTTAACAATAAAAACAAAAACACACACATAGTGTTAAATGATAGTGAGAAAATTGAATTGGGCGATAAACAGTTTCTAGTCACGAATTGTATAGTAGAGAAAACATCTACCTGACGGAGCGATGTACCAAAGGCAGGTGCATCAATACCTCAGAAAATAAAAGAGAAAATATATCTCTGTATTTCGAAAGTCTTAGGGGCCTTTATTAAGTCCTCGAAACAACAACTGGAGGTAGACTAAGTTAATGTGTAGACAACTATATCCTCCGTCTTACAGATCAGAGCTTACGGATGGGAGTGTACAACACGCAAAAGTGAGGTCGAGACAAAAAAGCAAGCTGTGTTAATGCGTCACACACATGCCCGTAGAATTGTGCCAAATTACAGGGGATGGCGTAAAACAACGGCCTCAGAAAAGGATATTGGTGACGAGGTTGACCTTTGGAATGTAGTCACCTTTTTGAAGTAATCAGGAAGGATATATGGTCTAGTGGGGCCTGCATTCAAATTCTAATGATGTCGCCCCAAATCCACAAAGCAATTCCGAAGCTCTGTCCCACATATGACTGGCAAATCAAAAAGCCAAAAGATTGGTAATGTAGAGCAGAAAACACAACTAGACGTGGTAATAACTGCTACTTATGATGAGAAGGCATCTGAGATTGCAAAAACATTTTGTCCAATGCATTAGACAATTCAACTGATACATCACTTGATCGAAGAATATAGTATTAGGCTGTAGTGAGGATTAGCCTTAAATATTCCTCCGAAGATGACTGTTCGCTATAACATGATTAGTGAAAATGCCAACTCTTACTTAAGGTTTGATATTTCCCGTTCAGAATGATTTAGTAGATCTCCATAAGAAGTGAAAATCTTTTATTATAGATTGAAGTTAAAATATTATGTTTACGTGTATATTCTAAGACACAACATTCTATAACAACAACAACAATAGTAATAATAATCGCATTTGTGACAATAATAAGAACGTCAATAACAAGAATGTATGTGTGTGTGTTTGTGTGTGTGTGTGTGTGTGTGTGTGTGTGTGTGTGTGTGTGTGTGTGTGTGTGTGTGTGTGTGTGTGTAATCATGACTGTTGAGCTCAGAGATAGAAACTTTTACCGTTATATGATGTTATAAATCAACTAAACATATCAAGACAAGCTTGAGGCTGGTGAATCTGTGTAGAATCATCGCAATTTTCTGCTCATGAAATGTTTACAAATGTATATTGTTTCACACTGTTTATATTAAATAATGTTAACTCCCTTCACAACACACACGCCCACCCACACACATACACCAACACCTTACCCCCATATATATATATATATATGGGGGGAAGGTGTTGGTGTATGTGTGAGTGGGGGTGTGTAGGTGGGTGTATGTGTGTCTGTGTGCATGTATGCTCACGTGCGTGTATATACGAATATATATATATGCGCATACACAATCACCCTACAACTACGTATTGTTTGCTTCTCTTGCCAACAGATTGTACAGATGTATATTCAGCGGCAGTGAGCGATCAGTTCTGAAATTTACTTCATCATTTGCTTGTTATCAGTAACAGAATCCCGTCTTCAATTACATTGCAGTAGAAGCAGGAAAACAGATGCGTAAACGGCTTTTGTTCCTGCTGAACACCCACCACCACAATCGCCACCATCGCCACCACGACCAGCACCAGCACCATCACCGTCACCATCACCACCACCACCTCAACTGCCACCGCCAGCACCACCACCATCACCACCGTCACTATCACCCTAAAAAAAACATTGGTAACTAACTTTGATGTTAATACTCTAGGGTTAAAAAAATATAAAACAATTGAGCTATTAATCAATTTGCTGTGTTATTTTAATGAACAAATCGTTTCATGGGTGGTGGATATAGAGCAATTAGAAAGGAGTGAGATTAGAATGTGGCTTATAGTATGATAATGGGTTGGTATCTGGATCAATGACCGATGGCTAAACAAGCGTATTTATTTCACGATGCTCGATAAGGATAAATATATATCAAATATATAAGAACCCTAGAGCAAATCCCGAACAACGCCGGGCCATTCTGCTAGTATTAATTAAAGGTTAATTGGTCTCTAATATTTAAACATCTCAATGAGAGAAATCTCTCAGAGAAGCAATATTATATATCAAAATTAAGTAAGAAAAAACTTTAATTATGGGAATACAAACAAGATAGACAAAAAGTATTCTATCTAAACTCGCTTATATATAGGGCTACCTACCATATTAGACTGCTCCTTAATTTGTCGAGCTGTACCAGACGGTCTTTTGGCTGCTATTTCTAGCGTAATTATAAGCCTGTCAAGTAGTCCTAATATGCTAGGGGATTTTGGTAACAAAACATTACGCGTGATTTATTCTAGTATGTTGCCTCGGCAAATGAAACTATGTATTATATCTTGTTTCATTTCTCTTAGCTCTTGAAGAATTAATCTTTAGATTATGACTTAAGAAAACAAATA
>OZ024740.1:380197816-380202816 GCA_964016885.1 Eledone cirrhosa | reverse complement strand
GCTCCTCATGCAACATATTCCTCTCCTGTGGTTTTGCAGTCAAGTAGCGTGACAGAGCACGCCTCTTATCAGCCAACAAGTCTTCTATATGTACATCATTCTCATTAAACCAGTCCTGATGTTTTCTCTGCACCAATCCCAGAACACGTCTGCCTACATCATAAACCGACTTTTGAAGGGTCGGCCAATCCTCACCAAGATCTGCAGCCTGCATCTCTTCTTCCAATGTCCTCTTCACATTTTTATCCTTAAGACGAGCAGCAGTCAATCTTTTGGGCAGGGTAACACCAGGAGCCCGGATTTTACGTTTGGTGATTAGATTCACTTTTGCGCGTACCAGGCGGTGGTCCGTCCAGCACTCAGCTCCACGAAGAACACGAACACACTGCACATCCTGTCTGTCACGCATCCTGACTAGGACGTAGTCCAAAAGATGCCATTCCTTAGATGCAGGATGCATCCATGTGGTCTTGAATTTGTTCTTTTGTTGGAACATGGTGTTGGTAACACACAGATCCAGCTCCTCACACATCTGCAGCAAGAGCATACCATTGCTGTTACACTTTCCCACCCCATGCCTTCCGATTAAATTCCATGTGTTAAAATCCCTACCCACTCTAGCATTAAAGTCACCAAGCACGATGACTTTGTCTGCCTGAGGGATATTTCTTAGAACACCTTTCAAGGCATGGTAAAAGGACAGTTTTTCTTCATCGACAGAATTCATAGTTGGAGCATACACACTCACCAGGGTAGTATATCTTCCCTTGTCCAGCGGAACTCTCATGGACATAAGACGCTCACTAATCCCTACTGGGAATTCTTCTAATTTATTCACAAGTACAGTCTTAACAGCAAATCCTACCCAGCCTCTCTTCTGGTTCCTTCATCTCTTCCTTTCCAGAAGAATGTATATTCTCCACAAAATTCCGTAAGATGACCATCTCCAGCTAACCTCGTCTCAGATAATGCCACGATGTCAAGATCGTAACGTCGAAGCTCCTTTGCAACAAGTGCGGTCCTTCGTTCAGGACGCTCCAAAGAATCCCTGTCAAGCAGCGTCCGTACGTTCCAGCAGCCAAGACTAAATGCCCTGTTTGGCTCTATTACAATGGCACGATGACGGGCGGGCCCAGGTTGTGATAACTTGGGGCCCCTGCCCTTATTGCCAATGATCTTTTTTGTTCCAGAACCTAAATTGGCAATTATCTCGTTTACATTGTTCTGGAACATCATTGAATTTGAAAAAAAAAAAAAAAAAAAAAAAAAAAGTAATAATAATAGTAATAATAATAATAATAATAATAGTACACTATTAATAATTATTAATGCACTCCTGCAATGCCTGTGCGTGACGAATATTTTTAAAGTGAGGAAAGACTGTGCACTGAGCCAATCCACTCTCTGAGCGACAGTAGCTATAACTCGAAAAGAAGAAAAGATCAACATCATCGGTAACTACTGAGCCGCAGGTTTTATATCGGAGTTAACCCAGTTTCCTGAGATGCCTTCTCCTAGAAGAATGCCCTGACAAGGGCTAGGGGTTCTTCACTCCCAGTGGTTTAACTGCGCGATCGGGCATCCAGCCCGATTATTTCTACGTCCCCGCGCGCAAAAAAAAAAAAAAAAAAAAAAAAAAATCACTTATTGACACTTATACGTACGACATACACACACACGCATACATATGCGCGCGCACAGCAACACTCATACATACAACAAACACACACACACGCTACTCTACTCACTTACACGCACACACACTCACATATATATATATATATATATATATATATTACCGTCATTACTGATACAAGATTACAAGATTATGTCAACTGTTGACTTTCAAGAGTTTGTATAGTTGAAGCCGATCGTATTACAGTCCAGTATTACTATAATTGCTTTACAGCATAGAGTTATGGCTCTACACGGAGTCAATAAAAGAGAGTACCAGCGATGCGCTGGGCCAGTCGCTGGATCCGTGCCAAAAGCAGAAAAATTATTATTAAAGTTGTTTTCTTAAGGCCCGGTCGCTGGTGATGGTGATGGCGGCGGCGGTGGCGGTGGTGGTGGCAGTTGATGTTGTTGTTGTGTTGTGTGTGTGTGTTTTGTTATTTTGAGGGGTTTTTTTTTCCTTTCTTTTTTTTTTTTTTTTCCCCTTCCCCATAGATACATACATACATACATACATACAGGAAGGTGGCCGGTCAAAAATATACTCGAAATTAAGAGAAAGAGAGAACATACATACATACATATCAGATAAAGAAATCACGTCGTAGGTTTCTTACATTAAATGTTGAAGCATACAACTTTGAAATGCTTAATTAATAGCATGACAGAAACGCCTGTAGGCAAACACATTTAAAAAGAAAAGTAATTTATATTTTAGAAGAAGTTATTATCCATCATTGGCTTCCTGCAAAATCTCAGTTTACATTTCTTCGCCTACGAAAGATGCTATAATGATGTATATTCTTTGGCCTCCGACGAATACAGATAGTTGTTTTGTACTGCGTCAGCTCACTTTATATGGAAGGAATTTATATTAAAAACTGTTCCCCAAACCAAAGATAAGAAAGGTGTAATAAGGACTGAATCTATCTGCAGACTGAAAATAAACATGAACAGAGAAAACCATTGCAGCCTGCTACACTGGAACAACAACCTGGTGTCTTCGGCCCTAGGGCTACCTCCATACTCACCACCATAGGCGCTGAGCTGGCCAGCCGCAGCAGGTGTGCACCCCGCGAGTTGGAGTGGCTTTGCCAGGGCGTCTCCCTTGCCGTCCTCCGGGGAAACGCCTTCTCCATCCAGTACGCCGGGGATGGGGGGGGGGGGGCATCGCGTAACATTCCATATTTAAGTAAGTAAAAGTAAATATGTATAATTTAATAAAATTATAAACTGATAACACCTTGTGGTAGGGAAAACGAAAAATGGTGCAACGGAGTAGATAAGATTTTAAAAATCATGTAAATAAATACAACTCTTGCAGAAAGGAAAATCTACGGTGAATGTACACAAAATTGATAGCTATAATTTGTTGTTTATAACGATAAATACAGGTGTCTCATTAAGAAATAGCATTATGCTAATACATTAAATTTCATTAAGTGATCAAAAACAAAAGATTCAATTACATGGTGATTCAATGACATACTAAGTGCCATTCTAGATATTTTGTACTTGAATATATATGATGATGTACTTATACACAAAATTATGTAGATCTGATATTATCTACATACCAAAAAATGATCAGAATATATCAACTGTTGAGAAACACAATATTGAAATGCTTTATAGTTACTCAAGTGCTGGTTGATATCAAATGGAATCACCCTAGTATATGGTTGATGTTTATTTTAGAGACTCAATTCTAAGAATTGAAAACGAAGTCGTACCTGGTCCACTTTGGACCAATAATGGAAAATTGTAATAATACTGCTAGATATCTAATGACACTAAATGTAATATATAGGTAGAATCGTCAGCGCGTATTAAGCTACCACTTTCAATGTTCGTAGCTCAGATTCCACGGAGGTTGAATTTATCCTTCATCGTTCTAAGACTGATAGAATATAAACCACTCCAGTACTGGAGTGGATGAAACTGACCGTGGGCTGAGTTATGTCACATGCAACAGTAATGACATCATCACAGATGAACAAGCAGCTGGAAAGAAAGGTGTTTGGGTGTGTGCTGAAGAACTAATTAACAAAACTGCGATGTCGGGGGTTCGACAACTTAGGAGGGATATGGACTACAGAAAAGCATTTGATTCTGTTTCCCACTCTTGGATGATAGAGACCCTCCGACTTGCTAAAGTCCCAGACATTATTATCAGAGCCATAAAGAAGCTGTCTTCTTGGGCTACTATCCTAAAGTTAAAAACAGAGAAGGAAATAAAATAGAATATCACAGGGGTATATTTCAAGGAGACAGTCTCTCTGTGCTGCTATTTATCCTGTCATTAACCTCCTTGTCCTTTTTGCTCAAGAAATGTAAAGGATACATCATTAGTTCACAGGAGGAAAGAAATACGAATTTAACCCATAATTTCTTTGTGGATGAACCGAAACTCTATACCAAGAATATAAATGGGATGAAATAAAATCTCGACCAGGTTACAACGTTCTCAAAGGATAGAGAAATGGAGTTTGGCCAAGATAAATGTTCATATACGATTGTAAAGCGGGGAAAAACTACAACCCAATCTAACAACATTTTTATCAATGGCCTAACTGTTTCACCGATATCTGACGAGGACTGCTACAGATACCTGGGATAGATGAGAATGTAACCTATAATGATAATTGTAATAAGGAACGCGTAACCAGGGAATATTACACCCGATTAAGAAAAATATGGTCAACTCTATGGTAAAACAGTGGCTCACAATGTGTTTGCTGTGCCTGTCCTGACACCAATGTTTCGAATACTCGAGTGAACGATAGACGAAATCCGAGCAATTGATGTTAAAACTCGAAAAATTCTAAACACCACCGGAAACTTCCATATCAACAGTGATATAGACTTGAAACGTAAGCAGGGAGGCAGAGGCCTAAAATCGGTCCAGAAAACATTTGAGTGTCGCATCATATCCCTCCGAAAACATTTACGAACCTCCAAGCGTAGGAGTCCATCTATTGAGCAAGTTTGTCTGCATGAGACAGATAAGATTATGAGAGTTGGGAAGGAACTCCTTTAAATATACTCCCTTCATGATAATCAAAAACTCACACCCAGGGAAGTTGCCAGGTAATACCGCAGCGAATCCATAGATGAAATTGTGCATGCTTATCAGCAAATAATCATGCATCGATATGTTGTCAGGACGCTCCAGCATGAGAGTAATATAGATAAGCAAAGTATTTTATCTTGGACCAACAACCGCTATATCGGCTCCCACATTGAAGGATATGCTTTTGAAATCCAAGAACTGGAAATCTACACAAAATACCTGATTCACAAAAGAGATAGGGATGCAGGTAAAA
>OZ024740.1:380130316-380192816 GCA_964016885.1 Eledone cirrhosa | reverse complement strand
AGTGGAAGATCTCCAGGTATGGATGGCATACATGCTGAGCTCCTACAATATGGTGGTGAGAGACTCCTGCAACATCTTCACTCTCTGTTTGGAAGGATATGGGCTAATGAATCCGTGCCTGAGGACTGGAGAGATGCAGTAATGGTGGTCTTGTGCAAGGGAAAGGGTAACAGGAATGATTGTGGGAACTACAGAGGTATATCATTGCTTTCTGTCGTGGGGAAAGTTTTATGTAGGGTGCTTCTGGACCGTCTGCTGACACACATTGCAGATTGTGTCCTTCCTGAAAGTCAATCTGGTTTTCGTGTTGGACGCGGCACTACTGATATGATCTTCTCAGCTAGACAGCTCCAGGAGAAGTGCATTGAACAGGGCTTGGATCTGTATCAGGTTTTTGTCGATCTGACAAAGGCTTTCGATACTGTCAACAGAGATGCATTATGGAAGGTTCTCCAGAAACTTGGTTGCCCTGATAAGTTCCTTGCTTTAGTTAGGTCTTTCCATGACGACATGAAGGCTTGGGTTAATGTCGGAGGTAACATGTCGGAGCCTATCTCAGTAAAAAATGGAGTGAAACAGGGGGATATTCCAGCACCGACCCTGTTTGCCATATACTTTGCAATGGTTTTCTGTATTGCATTCAGGAATTGCGAGCATGGTGTTTACATCCGATATCGAACCTCAGGCAGCATATTTAACATCAGGCGCTTTGCTGCGAAGACAAAAGTATTTACATCAGTCATAAGAGACCTCTTGTATGCAGATGATTGCGATCTTGTAGCGCACACAGAGAGTGATATGCAGCACATTTTGAATGTATTTTCTGACGCTTGCACTGCCCTGGGTTTGACTGTCAGTCTCAAGAAAACCGTCGTCATGTACCAACCTGCACCTGGTAGGCAGTACACTGAACCAAACATCTATGTGTATGGCAAACGACTTGGAGTGGTTGATCAGTTTGTCTACCTGGGAAGCACTGTCAATCGATACGGCAACCTTGACAGTGAAATCTCACTTAGGATTAGGAAAGCAAGTGATGCTTTCGGAAAGCTAGAAAGGCGACTCTGGGGTCGGCGAGACATATGCAGGAGGACAAAGGTAAAGGTGTACAGGGCATGTGTACTCTCTTGTCTTCTTTATGCCTGCGAGACCTGGGTCGCATATCGACGCCACCTTAAGCAATTGGAGCGTTTCCATCAGATGTGTCTCAGACGGATACATGGCGTTCGCTGGAGGGACCACATCAGTGATGTCGAGATTTTGGAAAGCTCTATGTGTGACAGTATAGAAGCTCTTGTGCTTAAGCAGCGACTCCGTTGGAGTGGTCACCTTGCCAGGATGAAGGATTCTAGAATACCAAAACAACTCTTCTATGGAGAGTTGGTTAAAGGAAAACGACCGCCACATAAACCAAAAAAGAGGTATAAGGATTCCTTGAAGGCCTCTCTGAAAGACGCTAACATCTCTGCTGATACATGGGAAAATATTGCTGCTGATCGTAATAAATGGAGAAAGACTGTATATGAGGGAAAAGTTGCCTTTGAGGCATCTCGAATCGCACACGAGAAAGTAAAGCGGGACGTGAGGAAGGGTATTGCTGTTGCACTTCCAGACGGCGAGGGTCCTCCTATGTTTCTGACATGCAGCGTCTGTGCGAGACTCTGCCTAAGCAAAGCTGGACTCGAAAGTCATCTTCGCAGTCATAAAGTAAGACCAGTGGTTGACTACCAGGCTGCTGTTGGAGATGCTACTCATCATGCTTGCCAAACATGTGGTAGAGAATGTAAATCAGCAGGAGGACTCAAGCGACATGCAAAAGTACACGAACTCCAACCACAGCCGACTATTCCCAGTAAATGTTTTGGTTGCCGACTCTGTGCAAGACATTTTGGATCATTGGCTGGGCTAAAAAGCCACATTCGATCGCAGCACTGTTAGTTGCTATCGTGTGTTTGTGTGTGTGTGTGTGTGTGTGTGTAGATATGCTTATGTGCGTGCGTGTGTGTGTATATATATATGAATATGTATATTATTATTGTTGTTGTCGTTATTATTATTATTGCTATTATTATTATTATTATTATTATTATTATTATTATTATTATTATTATTATTATTATTATTTTTTTTTTTTTTTTTTTTTTTTTTTTTTTTTTTTTTTTATTGTGCAATGGCCATACTCGATAACGAGGGGGCAGCCATCATGTAGGTATGTATGTATGTATGTAGGTATGTATGTATGTATGTAGGTATGTATGCAGGTATGTATATATGTATGTAGGTATGTATGTATGTATGTATGTATGTATGTATGTATGTATGTATGTACGTATGTAAGTATGTATGTACGTATGTACGTATGGATGTATGTATGTAGGTAGGTATGTATGTGTGTAAGTATGTATGTACGTATGTACGTATGTATGTATGTGTGTATGTAAGTATTTATGTATGTATGTAAGTATGTATGTACGTATGTAGGTATGTATGTATGTATTTATGAATGTATGTATGTAGGTATGTATGTATGTAAGTATGTATGTACGTATGTACGTATGTATGTATGTATGTATGTTTGTATTTATGTATGTATGTATGTACGTATGTAGATATGTTATCTCTTTCTCTTAATTTCGAGTATATTTTTTGACCGGCCACCTTCCTGGTGGCAAGGTTGTAAAAGAAAAGAAATTGTCATCCCTTGAATCGCAAGAATGTTTTGCATATTTTGAAGGTGCCAGCTATCGCAGCCATTTGTAGACTATGAATTAGGGAGCTGCGCTTTTTGTCCGCAAATCCAAGTTCAGTCATACTTTGCTCCAAGCGGGTTGGTATATAACCCGTAGCTCCAATAATGATGGGTATGAAGCTAAAGGTGTATCTTGGATACTGGATTTGTAAACTCCTCATCAATGGTCCGTAGATGTCCTCCTTCTCCTGTATTTTTCTGACAACGTTTACATCAAGTGGGCAGCTGATCTCCACAACAGAACACGTTTTCAATGTGTGGTCCCAAACAACAATATCAGGCCGGTTATGCTTTAATTTGGTGGCAGTTTTTATTTTCAGGTTCCACCAGTATTCCTTAGTGCCATCTATCTCAATATATTCTTCCTCGTTTGTTGTTAATTTTGTTTTCCGAAGTGCGTTCCAGATGGTTCTAGCTATCCCATCGTGTCTCATGGGGAGGTAGTAGCGAGATGACATTCTTTCGCAGCTGGCAACAATGTGGCTTACATCCTCGATCTTTGTTTTACATAGCCTACATTTATTGTCAGCTGCTGGCTCTCCTCTTTTGTGCAGCAGATATTTGGTAGGGAGTTCTTGTTCCTGTATTGCATAGAGATATTCCTCAAGGTGTGATGTCATAAACTTGTCGGAACTCCATGCCAGGCTTTTTGAGTGGTTTATCCCCTCTATGGTCTGTGTTTTACGTCCCAAGTATCCATGCACAACTTTTTCTGTAAATTGGTCAATTTTTTTTTATCTTGTTTGAACATTGAATAGGATCTTCCGATTTCTCTGGGTGAGAGATTTATATCAGGCTTTATTCCTCCAGATCAGTCGCTATTCTAATGATATTTCTTTTTTCATGCTCATAAACCTAGGCAAGATGGTTGCCAACCTTTTTCCTCTGTTGAAGGTGTTGCTTCAGTGTTACTATCCGGGTCTCATATGTTGTTAATATTGATTTTAGAACCCGGCCACCTTCCTTGCGTGAGAATTATAGCCTATCCACATCACCATTGATGTTAAAGTTCCCAGTAACACTGAGAAGTTTTCGAGTTCTAACATCCATCTCACTTAGTTCTTGCAATGACCAGTTCAGTAGGCCAAATGTTGGCGTTAGAATTGGCACAGCATAAGTATTGTGGGCAATGTATTTGTTGTATGCTGACAGTTCTGATGACCATATTTTCTTTACTCTTCTGAGGTATTCAGTTCTGGTTCTCTCCTTATTTATGGGTCCATCATATTTGACATTCTCATCCTGTCCAAGATATCTGTAGTTGTCACCTGACTGCAGAGGTTGTATTGTCAGGCCGTTCATCTCTAGATTTCTAGACGAGGGCATAGCTCTTCCACGTTTTACTGCCAAATGTGCACACTTGGACTCACCAAATTTCATTTTGATGTCGGTTGAAAATTGTGTAATGAAGTCCAATTGTTTCTTGATGTCATTGATATTTGGCCCATACAACTTCAGGTCATCAACAAAGAAAAGATGGGAGATACTTCTGGGTCCACTTCTTTGTCCATCTTGTTTCCTGAGTAGGTAAGATAGTGGATTCAGTGAGAGAACGAAGAGTAGCACTGACAAGCTATCACCCTGAAAGATGTCCTTCTGGTAATGTATCTTATCAGTCTTAACCTGCTCCTCCTCACCTCTAAGGATCAAATTGGTGTACCAGTTCTTGGTCAGGCGTTCAACAGCAGCTACCAATGGTTGTGGGACTTTAGCTAACTGTAAAGCCTTAATAATACACCCATGAGGTACACTATCAAATGCTTTTTGATAGTCCAGCCACACGACAGTCATGTTTCTGCGATTCTTTGTTGTTTTTTCCTGAATCATTTTGTTAGTTTGTAGGTGATCTATGCAACCCCACACCTCCCTCTTTCCACCAGCTTGCTCAGGTGTTATGATGTTGTTGGTAGCACAGTGATCCTGTAAGAACAGGTTAAGGCACCCAGTATATAATTTATACATGATGTTTTGGCAGGCAATTGGGCGGTAATTTTTAGCAAGGGTGGTTTGGCTATTTTTGGGAATGAGGAGAGTAGTGGCAGTTGATAACCATCTGGGCAGTTCTTGTGTGCCCTTAATGGTTTCTGTAAACAGCCGTATGAGATCTTGCCGATAGAAAGTGAAATTCTTCAACCAGTATCCTGTAATGAGCTCTGGGCCTGGCGATTTCCTATTCGACATTTTGTGTAGAGCTGTTTCCAGTATTGACCCATCTATGTCATATTGTTTTGTCTGGACATGTTGGCAGTAGTCCTGTTCCAGTTCTTTTAGCCAATTAGCTTGTCTGTTGAATCCGTCATCCGTTTCCCATACAGATCTCCAGTAGCTCTCAACCTGTTATTTTGAAGGGGTGACGTTTACAGGGATTGAGCTTTTGCCACCGAAGCTGCGATAAACTTATTTAGGATCTCTGGCAAACAATCTATTTAGCACTTGTCGTTTATGTGCTGTTGACTTATATTTTAGTCTTTCTGTTGTAGCTGTGAGTTGTTGTTTCAACTGGTGTAATTTGGAGTTCAAAGTTTTAAATTTTGTATCTCCAAATCGTCTCTCTAACTTTTTTTTTAGGTCTTCCTGGTGTCGTGTGAAGTTGCTCTCTATGTTGCATTTCATAACGACTGCGATGTGTGAGATACTTTGTCTCAGGGACAAAATTTTGTTTTTTAAATTTCGCATCCACGCTGGTTCAGGCTTTCTGTTTGTATCTTGATTGCGTGGTTTTAGATGTGTGTTATATGATAGCAATGTGACAGCTGAAACATATAACAAAACATTAAGCGTTTCAAATGTCGTTTCTGCACCTTTAGATCGTATAGTCTTCAGATAATTGCCAGCTATTTCGTTCACCGCTTCCAATTCCAATTTAGTGGGTTCTTTACTGACTCTAGTGTTGTATGGTCTGTCACTCACATTAAGGCTGTGTATCTCTTGAAACATATCGTCCCATATCACTTGTAGGGTGCCCACAAGTTTTTGGTGCTCTGTTTGTTCAGTAGAGTCATGAATTTCAGCCTCGTTGTTGATGTGGTGACAATTACTACTAGAGTCAGCTGACCTTTCTCGCTGTTCTTCAGTGGAAGTGGGATGGATTTCAGCAAAATTGTTGGTGAGCTGTTCACTGTTAGATTTAGCTGGCCATTCTCTTTGTCTGTCAGTGGAGGTGGGGTGGTTGTCTACAAGGGCTGTATTTGTAGTATCACTCAATTCCATTAGATGTATCAATTTACATCTAATGATACGTTTTGCCTGTTCATTTAAATGCTTTGGAGAAAAGTCTAATTCTGGGTGTTTGGAGTTCCATAAAGTTTTTAGCCTTTGCATAAAACCGAACTTTGGGGGTTCAGATTGTTTGTATGCTTCATATAATACTTTGTTAATCTCGTAGCTCCACTGTATACAACGGTTGTAGTTGCTATTTGGTCGAAGGAGACTTGTACTTTTTGCCATGATGAGTTCGTCTATTTACTAATATTTCGTATTTATTTTTCAAAATAGTCGATGATCTTCTTTAAAATTTTCGACAAAGTTCTGTCAGAATCAAATTTAAAGTTATTCACAGCTTGGGTAATATTTCTTTTCAGTTAGTTTTTAATTCTACAACTGTGTTTTAAACGTTGTTCTTGAATCGTTTGAATCGAGAACAAATAGAAACGTTACTTAGTATATTTCTTTATGAATGTAATATAATATAACAACGCTGTATTTATATGTTAAAGTTTATGTATCATTCATATAAATAGGTGTTCTACAACTTATTCACAACATATTCACAGTTCAAACACTTATGTTTTTGTTTCTGAATCGAAAACGTTACTTGTATATTTCTTTATAAATGTAATATAACAACGTTGCATTTATATGTTAAAGTGTATGTATCGTTCATATATCATAAGTGTATGTATCGTTCATATAAATAGGTGTTTTTCAACACACTTACAGTTCAAACACTTATGTAGAATTATTGTATGTAATCTTACCGCGAATTGTAGCTCAACTTTTTCCAATATATGGTATGTTGCCTTTATGTAAGCCGTAATTACACACGTCCGATTATCGGACACTGACCACAACGGTCGCCATTTATGTATATATGTATGTATGTATGTATGTATGTACTTATGTATGTATGTTTTTTTTTAACATCAGGTCACTCTCGAGTGCTACTGGTAACATGTAACCCAGTACAACCTGTTTCGTGGTCAGGTCGCCGCCCACTGGCAACCACATGAAGGTAGCTTCATGAGTAGGGTGGATTTTGGACATATTGTGGCTGGTAAAACAAAACCACTCAAAGTGACCATCCCAAAATTTACTATAAGAGGGAGATTCTGGTAGTAAACCTGAAGATGAATCAGTGCTGTTAGTCCCAAACTATATAGGGCCATCGGTTTTTCTTGATGGTTTTGTTTGAAGGGTGGGCGTGGTTCTGTGCAAGCCACGTCCATAATAATCAAATTCACATGAAATTCTTATACCCTGAACAGATAACAGAGAACGTTTCATTTAAAAAAACAGCGGCGAAGGGTAAAGCTGTGCTGTATACATGCCTAACAAACTGGAAGTACATATTCACAAATACATCGAATAATAATAATATTTTATTCGTAAGCAAGCAAACAGCTTCATTGCGCTATGTTATTTTATGTTATCCGTTCATTCTAGCTATAGTATCGAGAAATAGTGAACATGTTTCTGGATTATATAAAACCCATAAATATGTTTATGTAACCCGCTATGTGAGAGCGAGAAAGCAAATTCTAATTTTGTTTTTAATTTTCGGTATGCAAATGAGTTTAATCAGCCTGTATACATTAAAAAATATCATATATTTTCAACAGTTAAAATTAATATCAGAACGATACAGTCTTGACAAAGGACAATAACCCAGAAACATATTGACTGTTTCTCAATGCTACTGGTAGAACGAACGGATGACGGTAGTCATCAAAACACATAGCATAATGAGGCTGTTTCCTTAAAAACGAATCGAATATTATTATAATTATTCTATATGAAACTCATAAATACATTTATGTAACCCTCTATGTGAGAGCGAGAAATCAAATTCGAATGCTCTCTCTCTCTCTCTCTCTCTCTCTCTCTCTCTCTCTCTCTCTCTCTCTCTCTCTCTCTCTGTCGCTCCATCATCCACTTTTCCAAAAAAAATAAATCATACTCAAAACGCCAGCAGCAACAGTTTTCCAAGAGATGTTCCCCCCCCCCGTCCCTTCAATCTATTTTATTTCTCATTCTTTCTTCTGATGAAGGACTAGCGTCCGAAACGTAAAGACCCTCTTCCTGCTATACTGTACCGATTGTGTTGTTATTTCTGTTTACCTTTTATATATATATATACTTTAAAGTATTTCGGCTCTGTATTATATTTGTTATTTTTTTACATTGAGCTGTACTCATACTTGTAATAATTGGTTAATATTTATTTCCCCTACACACACACACATATATATATACATATATATATATGTACATACATACTTATATATATATATAAAGAAAATTTCGCTCTACATGGCTGAATACAATAAATGTAATCTGAGTTTTTCGAATATTAATAATTAATAATAACATTCGATTCGTTTGCAATTATGCAAACAAGCCTCAATTTTATAGCCATGTCAGTAGAATGAACACTTCATTCTTGCACTGGTGTTGGCATGCGAACAGAACTGCAGACACTAATGTTTTTGGGTATCACCCTTCATCAGTACAGCTCACTGTTCACCTGCCAAACTTTCAGAGCTAGTGAAAATATATGCTATTTTCAAAAATACACAGGGACTGTTCATTCTACTGACATGGCTATATAATTGAGGCTTGTTTGCATAATTGCAAACGAATCGAATGTTATTATTAATATGAGGTTAACTTTGCCTTTCATCCTTACGGGGTCGATAAAATAAAGTACCAGTAATGTACTGGGTAATTGCTGGCCTTGTGCCTAAAGTAGAAACAATTATTAATATTCGAAAAACTCAGATTGCATTTATTGTATTCAGCCATGTTGAGTGAAATTTTCTATTTTATTTGAATTTGGCAAAGCCGGCCATTTATCGCTCGTATACAGGAAACTGACTGGCCAGTCTGCAAATCTGGCTGATCAGTGGATCTGCTAATATGCAGATCTGACTGATCAGCCAGTCTGCTGACATGCAAATCAGGCCGATCAGTCACTGTGTATTTTTGAAAATAATATATATTTTCACTAGCTCTGACAGTTTGGCAGTTGAACAGTGAGCTGTACTGATGAAGGGTGATACCAGAGCAAGAATGAAGTGTTCATTCTACTGACATTTTTTAATTGAGGCTTGTTTTCATAATTGCAAACGAATCGAATGTTATTAATATTCGAGAAACTCAGATTACATTTATATATATATATATATACTGTATATATATATATATTATACATACATACACAAATGTGTGTGTGTGTGTGTATGTGTGTGTGTGTGCGTGCGCGTGTATACTATGACGTGATTTATCATCCTGTATTAACAATTAACAATCTAACAGTGTTTCGTGATATTTCCTTGAGTAGCTATTGTCTATTCCAGAATTCAACTATATGATGATGTATTACTACATGAACTTATTAAAATTACCTTGAATAGTTGCCAGAAATAGAAAGAAAGCAACATAATCGGATCTCCTTCGAGGATTGTGTCGTTGATGCTAAAAGTGATATTAGTTTTCATTGCTTTTTTTCAGACCAGCATGAAACCCGACATTTTTCGTGGAATATAGAAAATTATCACGTATGGCCACGCACGTTCTACCTGTTATTGGTACACTGAAACCAAATACATCCTGGCTCATTTTCGGTGACTAAATTGGGTCCCACCACACAGTATAATTGACGAGCATGGAGTATGGTTATCCGACAGAATATATCCTGTGAAATTTCAGAAAAGTTTCTAACAGAGAAGTGAATAAGAAACAATTTATGATAACGTACGTCATTCCGTAATGTGACTATTGAAACATCAATTGTTGACATGGATAATACCAAATCGATTGAGATTGAGATCGGAACCTGTTTGTTACGATGAAGCTGGGAGATTGTGTCTTTTCTTGTCCGCATACAGCCCTGTTATATTACATATTTGGATGAAGCGTGATTTTCTTAGGGGATGTAGTACATTGGTTCAAACATAGACGATTGCATTTACTTTAGATTTGTTAGGTATGGGTTTCCGAAATACACAAAGATTTTTATTTTTCAATTGCACAGTGGGTATCTTAGTGGCTATGTTTTCATGTTCTTTCATGAGTGCACTAGTAGTATTACTTGCGTCCCATAACCCATCGAGTTGCTGGAAGACACGCTTGAAGACTTTGTTTTCCATTTGATGCGTTGAGGGCATGTCTGAATCTCTCCTTCCTATACAAATTCGCTAGAAGTAATTATTAGTTATAATAAAACCTCTGTTAATTATACAATGATGGCGCCAAGAAAAGTCATCTCATATGGTTCGTCATGTTTTCTATTTGCTAGTAGATGAATGGAGATTCCAGTAGATAATTATTTAATTTTTTGTTGTTTTTCGATTGATATAAATGTGTAACAGTGATAAGAAATGACTAAAAATACACCTAATAGAAGTTTTCTTGTCGATCATAATAAATACTACTTTCATAACTGTAATTGCGAACTAAACCAGTCGTTACCCGGTCGTTCACGCACTGACGCTGACGTCACGAAAGGGAGCAGACCGAAAGTGTCTCCTTTTTACGTTTCACTTTAATTCTTCGTTCTACATTGTGTCTGCAATACAAGGAAACTGTAGGAAAGAACGAAGACGTAAATAAATGCGTGTACATACATTTCTTAACATTGAATTTCTGCTCCTAACAAGTGTTTTGACATACCATGAGAAGTCAGCTCTGTTCAAGTTATGTTATCTCAGTTTAGATTAGATTAGATGGAAGGCCTTCTTCGCTGTGTTGAATCTGGCCTCTTTTTCTCCCATGTAACTTCAGCATAACCGTAGTCAGAATAATCAGCTATCAACAAAACAACTTCCTTTATCATATTATGCCTGAGTTTGTGTGGTAAATATTGAATTGTACTAGAATTGAACATTTATGCATTGTAGAATACAATATTTATCTAAATATAAAATAGTTATACATTCAATGCGAATAAAAATGGAAAGGTTTGGAAACCAGTCACCTACACATACAAACAAATAGGGTGGTATGGCTGGTTCACCTTTTGAGAGACGTTTGATTAATCCGAATTGCGCTGGGGCTAAACGACAGCGACGATAGGTGTGTAAAATAAAAGAACGGATATTGACTTATTCTTCCCACGCACAAATTCTATATTTGTAGAAGAATTTGGCATGATATATATCAGGTTCGAGCCTTTTCCAATGGAAATATCATCATAAGTAAAGTTAATTGTCAGCAGCTGAGAATCGAAACTGGGTTCGGATCTCAACTTGCCAGGAGATTAGACCTTTGCTCTATAGTGGTCTCCATTATAAAAAACGAGGAAATATTACCTGAAATTGTATTGGTTTGGTCGTTATAGAATTAAATTAGTCTGTCTATAATAGTATGCAACATTGAATTTTTATCTAAATCACGCCATCATTTAATATGCAATGATAATGTAACTATTGAAATGTTTATAGAATTAGATTAAGCTCAGACACGAGATTTGTTTTTGTTCTACAAATAACTAATTGATCACCAATCAAATCTCTAGAGATTCATTTCTCAAATAAATTAATCGCATTCTTTTGCTGATTGTTGTTGGTATTGGTAGCTAAGACTTTTTTTTATCGTTGTATATCCCGTTGAGTCCGTTGGAAATTGAAAATAGAGAACGTCGTTTATATTGGATCGCTGCAATTAAAAGGTTGGTGTATTTCAGGAATGGAATGGTAATTATTCAGGAAAGCCGGTAGTCTATTGAATGAATGATTACAATCAATATTTTCTGTGGATTTTGAGAAGAACAGATCTTATGGGGCGAGAAGGAAAATCTTGTTACTTTTGTTGCTACTGTTTAGTCCAGGTTAGTCTTTATTGAGTAGACCTATGACTCTCCCGTATGTCTCCCAGGCATCGTGTATTTAAGACTATATTATTCATGTACACTTCATCTGTGATACAGTTTAATATCAGCGGACCCAATGTGTGGCTTTAATGGAGCAGATTCTGTTGCCAGAATTCGGTCCAGATTTCTTGTCTGAGAATAATTTCCTCACTTCTTCCCTTCTTCCCATCAGTATTAAAATCGAGCTCCTCCCTATTCAAAGTAGTGGGGTTTTATTTGAAAAAGATTTTAATATTTTTGTAGCAAAAGCAAACTGAAATGTGAGAGTAAGTGGTGGACAGTTATCATGTCCTGGCAATGAAGAAACAGTTTAGTGATGGAGCATGGGTTAAGGCTTTCAATAAGTGAGTATTTACTTTTCAGGTTTTAGTAATTGAAAAGATGTAGATGTAGTTTCAGATATGAAAATAACTAATGGAACAACTTTAGAGGAGTCTAAAGCTACTAATAATTAAATATTAAGTAGATAACATCATATGTAAAGAAATACGTATAGAAGGTAATTTTGTTTCAGTCACTCCTGTGCCTCCAGGATAAATCGCATTCCGTTCATAGCAGTTAGATTCTTCTGTAATTAGTTTTTTTTTATGTATTTGTACATTTATATGATGATCCGAGAACTGTAATATTTGGATTTATTGAACAAAAGTTCATTTTATTATTGACATCTTCAGTTTAAGCACTTCCTTTCATTCCAGACACACGACTGTATTGCGAATTGAATTAAATATCGACTAATTTAAACATATATAATTTTCATCCATATTGAGTATGAAGTGGAGAAGCGCACATGGGGTAATACGTATGTCTAAGTATTTCTGAATAAATTTCGAGAAAAATCATTTCAGTTTTGAATGGAAAAAAAGCCACCGAAACTGAGAGTAGAGTGTAAGGAAAAGACGCAGCTAAGAAGAGGGATAAGAAAAAGTTGTAATTTGTGACAGTAAAAGGAAAGATGTAGACACAGGTGATGTAGTTTTTATCGAGAGTACCTTAATGGGTGATAAGTAAGTTTAGAGAAGCAAGAGAGAAACCGACATTATTTTAAATGTTAAGAAGTATAGACTTACCTAACAAATGGATATATAGCAAGATATTTGATTATACATGCAAGTAGTAGACAGAAATTCCGTGTGTGTCCTTCAGTAATACAAACAAAAATCGAGGGAAATAAATTCAATGTGATCAATTAAGCGAAATATCTAGAAATTATAGAAAACTCATTAAGTTGTTTTTTACTTAGATGCAGTATAATACATGCACGAGTAAGTGTATGTGTGTGACTACACAATCTCAAACGTGCAACCAGGAATTCTAAAGTTAAATCGTGTTACTTAACATTTAATTGACTTGGCTTAAAATATTTTGTGGGATCTAAAGGATCAATTTCTCCTTTCCATGTATGTCGAAATGTTGTTACTATTTAGCTCCAAATCAATTCTCGTCGAACTGGTCTATGAGGAAAGGAAATCTAGCTATGAATACATCACAATTAAGACAGAAATTATATAAGCTAGAGTAAAGAAGACTGCAAATAATATACTAATGTGAACCAGTAAAAAACTACATGAAGAATTGATAAAATGTATATCAAGAGACAATTCTGACGGATAAACTTGTCAAAAGGGTTTCAATGAGGTTAATTGTTAATCTTCTAATCTTTAAATTAATTCGCATGGGGCAAAAACATAATAGACAATTACAAACGATTATTTATAGTGTTTGTTAATTATGTAGCAAAACGTCTGTAACAACCTTGCTGATTATGTATTTCTTTTCTTCTCTTCATAAGCGAGTGTTAGTTCAATCAATTACAAAAGAAAAGACGATATGTTAGCTATCTGAGATATGATATAGAAATCGTAAAATAAATAATATCCAAGAAAACTGGTAGCTTTATAAATTTAAAAGCACACATATATGCATACTCATACATACATAAATACAAAAGCAAACATATAACGACATATAATTGATTTTTAGATGTGTAGAATTCCATTTGTACAGACATGACTCATTAATGGCATTAATTTATTTACAAATTCTAAGTATGCAAATATACGACTATATATTCGCATTAGATACATATTTGATTGCTCGTTTGTCTCGCTTTTTAAATTAACATATACATATAGGAATATATTTAGAAATCGACACATTGATTTGTTCCTTATATATATATATATATATATATATATATAGTAATAATAATAAATTTGAAGACTAAATCCAAAGAGGGCTATATAAGGAAAATATATAAGATCCCGTTAAGGGTGAAAGCAGCGATTCTTTGCTTAAACTTTAATCTGTTATATATATATATATATATATATATATATATATATATATATATATATATATATATATATATATATATATAAGGAAAAAAATCGAAAATGCAACTGGAGTCTTTTTAAGAATATTTATTTGTTTCCTTTACCGGTTTCACAGTACTTATGCTTTTCAAAAGTAGAATTGAGCTGGAGGGTTTGTAGTTTTTCTCGCATATATATATATATATTGCCTCGAAGGGGAACATTCTAGGTGCAAAAACCCATGATCATTCTTGACCATGGGGTTTTTAAGGCCAGTTACCACAACAGTGCCATACCGGCAAGTACGTTTTGTTGCCTTTGAGGGCCAACGTTTTCAACCTGTTCCGATAGAACTGAATCCGAAAATATAGTAACTGGCCTTTATAATTAGCTATATATTAAAACTCGTCCTACGGACTCGAGATGCTCCCTAGCTTGGATATTTCTACCAAGTTATTACCAGTGTGTGTATATATATATATATGTAGATAAATGTACCAAAATATACGGTAGTGTCCAATCCGTATGAAGAACTCAATGTAATCCAAATATCATGAAAAGAGAAGATATATTCAAAATCTTTTCGATGAAAAACAGGAAAACAGAGTCAAGATAAATTAATAAAAATAATGAATAAAAACAAAGAAACAGTTCCTTATATTAAAAAATTCATCATTTTACGATCGTTTCTAGGATATATATGTGTGTGTTGGTATGTATATCATATAGATCTATGTAAAAATTTTACAAACTATCAGAGGGAATATACATACTTACACATATATATGCTGTCTTCAGAAATAAATTTATTTCTGAAGACAGCATATATATGTGTAGGTATGTATATTCCCTCTGATAGTTTGTAAAAATTTTACATAGATCTATATGATATACATACCAACACACACATATATATCCTAGAAACGATCGTAAAATGATGAATTTTTTAATATAAGGAACTGTTTCTTTGTTTTTATTCATTATTTTTATTAATTTATATATATGAAGTTTGTTTATCGTTATTTCGTGGGTCGAAATTCTGATTCTCGATTATTTACTTATATATATATATATATATATATATATATAAACGGAAAAAATGAAACGAAATTTCATTTCTCTCATAGTACGGCTGTTACTTAAATATAAGTATGTATACGTACATACATATATGTATACATACGTACAGTAGTATGTATATATATATACATACATGCACACATATATATATGTACGTATGGATTTACCGTACATTTATTTGTGAACGAACTCTCCTATGGTATTGGAGATAAACCCCATAACCATAAATAATCTGAAACTACATTGCGCAGGGTACTTGAATAAGTATATTTCATTTTAATCAAACTCCCGCTGAAAATCTTTTCCCTTCGATTTATATGAAATTTAAACCATAGGTAAATGACAGAATATGATGCCTATTCACAAAAGTTTTGAATTGATATTTTGAAAAAAATTATTTACAAGAAACAAAATAAGAATAAGATTTAATAATGTAATTTTGATTTGATATATTACAAAAAATAATGTTTTCCAATTTTTCATGCATTACATTTTACATTGAGTAATATTGAAATGCAGAGTTTTTGTCCATAAATTATATCACAGGCGCGGGTAATTCGGCTAGTATATATATATATATATATATATATATATATATATATATATATATATATATATATAACGAAGAAAATGTGGTAAGGAACCAGATGGACCATAACGCACCAAAGTACTCAATACTTAGGGTAGTGGGGTGGGTAATAGGAACAATATATATATATATATATATATATATATATATATATATATATATATATATATATATAAGTATGTGTGTATCTTACGTAATTACAAACTTGATGATCAAAAGAAAATAGGATATAAAGTTGTGTGACCGTACATTTCTCAAAAAAAGCAAACGAGGGCGCCTTTATGAAGTCAGCCGATCTGCTATAAATAGCGGACAGATCCCTCCTCAAACCAAACTGGAACGTCTTTTTGTTTAAATAGGAAGTATGCATTAAAGAACATTATTCGTAGATATTAAAAAAGCTGGAATTTTTAAATATTGACTGCCTTTCATCATATCTCACCACAGTATTATATCTTTGGAAAGGAAAAGATGATTTAGATAATAAGCACCAACCCACAATGAAAGACAGGATGTTCAAGAGAGAAACACTTTTGAACGTATGTCAAAACAATCGTAATTGACATGAGGCAACTAATTAACAACGCCACAATACATGCCGCAGTGTAGCATAAATCATTACAAAAATATTGTGGGTTTCCTCCACAAGAAGAAACATATTCTACTGTATCAGTAGAAATACAACTAAAGTTATGGAAGCGGTAAAAAAAAAATGCTTTATAATAATTAGTTTTGTCTCTTTAGGTTCTCAGTTTAATGCCACTAAGTTCATTTCTGCCTTTCATCTATTTGTAGTCAATAAAATATTTATAAGTAGCACACTGAAAATAATTCAATTGACTACATCGGTCTCTACGCGATAAATCAATATTAACGTTTCTATTTCTTAATTGTCCCATTTCTATCTCTCCCTCTTTTTCTTTCTCATTCAATATACTATCCAAATCACCACCTTTATATATATATATATAAACGCATCTGTGTATATATATGTTACTAGATATACTAATTCTTTATAATTATCTCCAAATTATTTGTCGAGCAAAAATTGGCAAAAACTGCTGCTATAGTAACAGTCCGACTGCTGTCTTCTTAACAAACCACTCTCCACTGATTGACCTCGATGTCACGTGATTGATTCTTTTGAATTTGCCACCGACGCAGTAGGCAGTGATTTTCTCAATGGCTAGGAATTTAGTCCACGCTTTGCTTTTTTCCATCCACTGAATTATTTTTGTATAAGTTCCCTGTGTCCATGTATTGCCTGGAAACTTAGCTGAGAATAGACTTCCCTGATGACGAAAGGCTTCTCTGTACGCTTCTTCGGAAAGTATGTTTATTCCCTTTCAGAAACTAATTAGTTGGGAGTGAAATTTTAGTAAGTAAGTTAATTTTATAATTTTCTTATTTTACGTCTCTCATATTATTGTTCTGCAACCCCATGCATTGAACCACAAAGTTACTAAGACAAAACCTATATATTTGCTAGCATAAGTATGCATCTGTGTATATATATGTTACTAGATATACTAATTCTTTATAATTATCTCCAAATTATTTGTCGAGCAAAAATTGGCAAAAACTGCTGCTATAGTAACAGTCCGACTGCTGTCTTCTTAACAAACCACTCTCCACTGATTGACTTCGATGTCACGTGATTGATTCTTTTGAATTTGCCACCGACGCAGTAGGCAGTGATTTTCTCAATGGCTAGGAATTTAGTCCACGCTTTGCTTTTTTCCATCCACTGAATTATTTTTGTATAAGTTCCCTGTGTCCACGTATTGCCTGGAAACTTAGCTGAGGATAGACTTCCCTGATGACGAAAGGCTTCTCCGTACGCTTCTTCGGAAAGTATGTTTATTCCCTTTCAGAAACTAATTAGTTGGGAGTGAAATTTTAGTAAGTAAGTTAATTTTACAATTTTCTTATTTTACGTCTCTCATATATATATATATATGTATATATATATGTATAAACATTTCGTATTTCGAAAGAAATACCGTTTTAGGAAGCCGTAGCTATGTAAACACCAGGGGGCGTCAGCCCCCTGGTGATGTCCAGCAGAAGCAAGGGGGACATCCGTCTATACATTTCAGGCTTACCTGGCCTTCGTCTGGACGATCCCTTCCACCGCTTGCGACTGATGGACTAGAAGACAGCCGAGAATATATAGTTTTCTCGTCTATGTAAATGAGGTGATTAATTTCATTTGCATATTAAGCTGCATAAGTTGGCTCAACTTATAATAGAAAAGAAATAAGATTTCGCTTCAGGCATAGCTTTATACAATATAGTCGCAAGCGGTGGGAGGGATCGTCCTGACGAAGGCCAGTTAAGCCTGAAATGCATAGACGGTTGTCCCCCTTGCTTCTGCTGGACATCACCAGAGTGTGTTAGCCCCCCCCCCCCCCCGTGTTTGCATAGCTACGGCTTCCTAAAACCGTATTTCTTTCGAAATACGAAATTTCTATACATATTGTATAAAGCTATGCTTGAAGCAAAATCTTATTTCTTTTCATATATATATATATATATATATATATATATATATATATAAAGAGAGATAGATAGATAGATAGATAGATAGAGAGAGAGAGAGAGAGAGAGAGAGAGAGAGAGAGAGAGAGAGAGAGAGAGAGGAACCGCCTGGCGCCGCGGTCGGGATTTTATTTATATATCTCTATACCCACTCTATATCTCCTCATGTATCAAGTACTCACATTATTTGAGGTCTTCTCACTCTCTGCACATCAAACTCTCTCTCGCTCACTCCCCCACTCTCTCTCGGTCTTCATATATATATACATATATATATATATATAAATATATATGATATATATATATATATATATATATATATATATATATATATATATATATATATATATATATATATATATATATCATAAATCATGTCTATAGAATCAATATGATATTTAAATATATAATATTTCTTCTTCTAATCAGCATAATTAACCATATACATAATCAAATCTAGCAAGCTTTAAGAGTAAATTTTCTAACGGAGAAATCTCCGACAAATAATTGATCGCAGCTAGTTCGCGGTAACTCCGTTCCATTATTTATCAAACACTTCGGCAGCATGCAGAATCCGATCAAATATATCGTCAACCGCACGTAATTAGTAGTAAAATTAAACTTAGAAGAAATGCGCACATACCGTAATTATATCTCTACCATGGTTTCTTCCTTGTTTAGGACATCCAAATAATATGGACTTGCCTTGAGTCAGGAATCATCAGGAGACAAACTCAGAAATAGACATTTAATTTCTCAGACCGACCGCGCCAAATTTAGATTCAAAAATGGCTAAGATCGCTATGTAGCTGTGTACCAGCCAGAGAGAAAGCGTGTGATTGGTTGCTTACGGCGGGTAGGCATGCTGCTAGAAAGCGCAGCCATATATCGCCAAATTTAATCTCAACCGATAGGGAGATTATTAAATATAGAGGTTATCACATACATAAAATTAAATTAAATTAAATCAAGGATACATATATGTGTTGCAACTGTTCACTTTTAAGCTCAATGAAGAATTAATAAATTAAAATCAAAAAATCAGAGCATTATATCATAAATCATGTCTATAGAATCAATCAGATATTAAAATATATACTATTTCTTCTTCTAATCAGCATAATTAACCATATACATAATCAAATCTAGCAAGCTTTATATATATATATATATATATATATATATATATATATATATATATATATATAGCAAACAGTAAATATCGGCTGGAAATGGACATATGCTATATATATATATATATATATATATATATATATATATATATACATGCAAATGAGTATCTCCAGCAAGTCATCAGCACTCACCAACATCGTTTCGTTCAGAAGGTGAGTCGGTCACGATTTTGCACTGGTGAAACTATATATATATATATATATATATATATATATATATATATATATATATATATATATATATATACTTCTGAACGAAATGATATTGGCAACCCCACCAAGCTTGCTTGGTGAAGAGGGTGATATTTGGACACCCTGCAGGATGAAATACAAGACCCGGCAAAGGGCGGAGGAACTCAGCAGAGTCAACGGCCATCCAAATAGTACTTTTTTTCCCACCTGGGAGTGAAAGGCCACCTGGTGTTGTTACAACACCTTTTTATAAGAGGGAAATTCTGAAAAAAAACCCTGCAGCTTTGGAAGCTTCCGATGATGTTGACCAGTTCTCTTTTTCGAGTAGTGTTTTCGATGCTCAGAGAGTGGGATTAGTCGAGTGCAAGGCTTTTCCCCACTTGAAAAACCTTCAAAGCACAGGCATTGCTTGTTCAGGATATGTTACAGGTTAGTGTGTCTTGCCATAGCCTAAAAGTGCACCAAACTCTATAATCTGACAAGCGATTGCAATACTCTTAGCAGAGTTTGCAGCCATCATGTATGCATGTATGTCTGTATGTATGTATGTTCTTCTGGTTTTGTAATTTTATTAATCTTTACCAACAGAGAGAGTGAGTCGGTTTCTAACATAGACACAAGACTCTTTGATTGGAATTTACACAACATCAACTAGGTAGATATGTCTGTATGTCTGCATGCATGTGTGTGTGTGCAGCTATTAATATTATTGTATGTGTGAATATGTATATTTTGTGTTATATATGTGCATGTGCATATGTTTTCTATCTGTACATGTGTACATGCAGTTATTGCATGTATGTATGTATGCATGTATGTTCTTCTGGTTTTATAATTTTATAAATCTTTACCAATAGAGAGAGTCGGTTTCTAACATAGATACAAGACTCTTTCATATGTATGTATGTATGTATGTATGTTCTTCTGGTTTTATAATTTCACAAATGTTTGCCAATAGAGGGAGAGTCGGTTTCTAACATAGACACAAGACTCTCTCATTGGAATTTACACAACATCAACTAGGTAGATATGTATGTATGCATGCATGTGTAGATATGGATGTTATTGTATGTGTGGATGTATATGTTTTGAGTTGTATGTGCGCATGTGTATATGCTTAGTAGATGCAAACTTTTTGGAATGTTTTACATATTTTTAATGTTCCATTGTACTGGATTGTACTTGTAATTTCCTAACTAGTTGTGTTCTTTCTGTTCCTGTGAAGCCCAGCTTGTATGTATGTATGTATGTATGTATGTATGTATGTATGTATGTATGTATGTATGTATGTATGTATGTATGTATGTATTTTTCTCTTTCTCTTAATTTTGAGTACATTTTTGACCTACCACCTTCCTGGTTGTAAAAGAAAAGAAATTGTCATCCCTTGAATCGCAAGAATGTTTTGCAAATTTTGAAGGCGCCAGTTATCGCAGTCATTTGTACATTAGAGAGAGCTGAGCTCTTTGTCCACAAATCCAAGTTCAGTTATACTTGTATGTATGTATGTATGTATAAGGTGTTTAGAAGCAGTGAACAATATAGTACTTATTCCTTTTTTTAAAAATATATCAATATATTGGGCTTATGGAAGCTTAAACATAAGATAGAAATCAAGATGATAGACAAGTAATTGTTTCTACTTTTTGGCACAAGGCCAGCAATTATCCAGTACATTACTGGTACTTTATTTTATCGACCCCGTAAGGATGAAAGGCAAAGTTAACCTCGGCGGGATTTGAACTCAGATCATAAAGGGACATAACTATGCTAGAAAGCATGGCGTCTGACCCTGTACCGATACTGCCAATTCACCACTGTAATAAAGCATGAACAGATGCTATCAAATTGTGACGCCTTGTAGACAGCAGTTCACTACATTCGTATTTGTCGATTAACAGAGACATACAATAGTTACTTTGGTCAGCACACCTTAGTCGAGTTATGACTTCTAATCTGCCACGATGGACTCAGGATAATGAGTAGTAGCGGTCGCTCAGTGCTAATGAAATCTTCTATTCGATCAATACTCAATTCTGGTTCGCTTCGATTTTGTCATAACCTCATTGTATATGCATATGTATATATATACATATATGTATATATATTATATATATATATATATATATATATATATATATATATATATATATATATATATATATATATATATATATATATATATATATATATATATATATATATATATATATATATATACACAATATTAAATAAATGGAAAACTATATTTATAAAACCATATTTATTTCATTATATATATTTCGGGGATATCATATTAACAATATGCTATGCCTTCATCAGACAAAATACAATATAAACAGCTTTATAGATAAAGCTGTTTATATTGTATTTTGTCTGATGAAGGCATAGCATATTGTTAATATGATATCCCCGAAATATATATAATGAAATAAATATGGTTTTATAAATATAGTTTTCCATTTATTTAATATTGTAAATATACTCCAAGTATTTGTCGAGTGCTTTTATATCAGTTATAAATATTTACTAGTTGTAACCCAACAATTTTAAATATAACTTTACATATATATATATATATATATATATATATATCAAATCAACAAACAGCGAAAGACGCGTTCCGAGTTGTCCGACAGACAACCTTTTCCCCCACCCCGGAAAAAACCCCAGTTGATGGATGTGAATCCGAAATATATAGGGACTATTAAATCTCTCCCAAGGTAACTCTCTCTCTCTCTTGTGTTGTTGTTATTATTTTTATTCTTTTACTCTTCCCTTCATTCTACACATCTCACACATCTTATACACACCACGCATCTCAACGTACACCCACTTACATATCTCTCTCTCCACCACCGGACCTTGTTACCCGGAGATTTACCCATTTGCATTGTCGAGGCTTTCAAACGACTTATAAATATTTACTTATTGTTCCACAATGCTTCAAGAAAACTTTAATACTCTCATATATATATATAACTATATATATAAAGTAGCGGAGCAAGCGGTTATCAAACAATTCTCTAAATAAATTAAAAAACGATTTAAATAATCATCTGTTCTGTTGCTGTTACCGACGGTTTCATCATTCCATAGTACCATTGAACCACAAATATTATAAACAACTTGCATATTTCTACAAGTACATAGTACCTGTTGAGGTATTCATCCACTTTTATAATTTTTCTCCTTATGTAGAGAACAAAAGATTGAATAATGTTGCTAATTTTAGTGGCAATATCAACATGTTTATAATACACAGCTATTATCAGCGACCTGATTTTGCGTGTGTGTCATTTTAACGGCTTGACCGCATGCGTTGGGCAGGAAGCGAAATATTTACTTACTCTAAGGCTTGCAACCTTATAGTGTGGAAATAGGCTGTCTGAAGATTCATTTCTTTCCATTGGAAATTCTCTGGATTTCCAATCTTTTGGAATGATGAAACCGTCGGTAACAGCAACAGAACAGGTGATTATTTAAATCGTTTTTTATTTAAATATGGTTTTATAAATATAGTTTCCATTTATTAATATCGTATATCTACTCCAAAAACTTGTCGAGTGCTTTATATCAGTTATAAAATATTTACTTGTTGTATCCCAACAATTTTAAATAGAACTTTTGCATATATATATATATATATTTATATATATATATATATATATATATATATATATATATATATATATATATATATATATATATATATATAAATAATAAGGAAATTATTGTGTACAATGCTCAGGTGCACTACAACTCGTCAAAGGTGCATGTATAGTACATAGAATAATATACAAATGTCAGAGAAGTGAATAGTGTATGAGTCATGATATACATGTGTGCGTGGGTATGGAGGGGGAATATTAGGTGTAGTGTTGGCGAATCTCAGGAAGCATAGAGGTTTTAAAGGATGCAGTGTCTCGACAGCTAACAACTGATGCAGGTAGTTTTTTCCATGCTTCAGCAACTCTGAGCGTGAAAAAATCTTTCCGAAAGTCATGGGAGCTGTGCTGTTTTCTGATTTTGTGGGCATGCCCACGTCTGTTAGACACATAGAAATCAAAAAGGTACTCCGGGTTGATAATTTTGTGGGTGTTTACCAAGTCAGTGGCCAAACGTCGGAGCTTCAATGTATCCATGCCCAGGGAAGCAAGGCGTTCAGAGTATGTTAGATGCCTGATGGAGGGTATTCGCTTGGTTGCACGTCTCTGAACAGTTTCCAGGCGGTTAATGTCCTGAGCAAGATAGGGGTTCCAAACTGGTGATGCAAATTCTAAGTGTGGCCGCACCATAGCTATATACATCTTTAAATAGATAGCTGGAGAGCGGCTGACAAAGGTCTTACTGAGTGATGCTAAGACACCCTCGGCCTTCTTGACAATTTTAGAGACGTGCTTCGTCCAAGTCAAATCGCTGCTGACCGTAATGCCCAGGTCACGTTCATAAGAAGACTTCTTGATATTAGTTTTGTGGAGAGAGCATGTGGACGCTGGGTTTTTACTCCCAAAATGCATGGTGGTACACTTGTCCACAGCTAGCTTGAGTTACCAGTCTGTGATCCATTGTTGCATTGTGTCCAGGTCAGATTGCAGGCAAGATCTATAGTGTTCAGGATCCGTCCTTTTTATCTCAAGGTACAGCTTGATGTTCAGTACCGTGGCATTCTTTAAGTTGGTATCTATGTCATTAATATATGCTACAAACAGAAGGGGGCCAAGAACAGACCCCTGTGGTACACCAGATGACATCTCATATGGTGAGGAATGCTGTCCTAGAACCATGACTACCTCTCTTCAACTGAGAATGAAGGACTTCAACGAATTAAAAAGACCATCCTTCACATCCATTGCGGAGAGTTTTGCCAGAAGTCTTTTGTGTAGCACAGAATTGAAAGCTTTAGCAAAGTCAAGGTAAACAACATCCACCCATGAGTCGCCATCAGTGATCCGGGTGATGTCTTCAAGAAAGTTGATAAGTTGATCACAGCAGCTGGAGTTAGGATAAATCCAAATTGCGAGGGCCGGATAAGACTGTGACAGTTCCAGAAGTTCCAAAGCGTTTCTCTGACACAGGATTCCATCATTTTGGCAATGCAGCTAGTAAGACTGACTGGACGATATAGTTCACAGGTGATGTGCGGTCACCCTTTTTGAACAGAGGAATGACACTGGCAGTTTTCCACTGTTCTGGAGTAGCACCGTTGTTCAGACAGAATTGGAAGAAGCGTGATAACTGGTGCAGAAGGAAGTACCCACCACGTTTGAGAAGCAGGTACGTAACACAATCAAGACGAGGAGAGGCATGGTTGCGTTTATTTTTAAGGTGACGTCGCAGTATTGCAGGTGTAAATTCCATAGTTGTAATAGAATCGGATGTCAGAGGTGGTGGAGACGGTACACTCTGGTCTTCAATAGTTAAAATGCCTGCATAGCATTCGGCAATGAGCTCTGCGCATTCTTTGGCGTCGTCAGTAACCTGGCTTGTGTGGGAATTGCGAAGAGGACCAACTGGAGAGTGAGGCCTCTGCTTTGAGTGAACATACTTCCAGAACACCTTACTGTCAGGGCTGGTTGCTATGCGCTGTTCAAATTGAAGCACTGCCTTTTTTGTCACCTGTTTGAGATGGTTGGATGATTTATTTCGCTTATTCCTATTGATATCTGATTTATGCAGTTTGTACTCATGTTCAGCATTACGACGTTCTTTTCTGGCAAGTCGGACTGCTGCAGTCTCCCAAATTGCACTTTTGGGATGTTTTTTCTGCTTACGTGGCACCGATGCTGCACATGCTGTCCATATTGAGCTCAGGATGTTCTGGAGTATAGTGTTGACATTTCCAGGGTCGTAGAACTCAAGCCAGTTTGGATGTTGCAACTTGGTGGAGTACCAATTCCAGTCTGCTTTATTCCAGTCAATGTGAGCAGTTTGGAGACGGTTGTGGTTTTTATTACTGCCCAGATTGGCAATGATCGTAGCCAGATCAGAGTCACCTAAAGGTTCCTCAGTAGTAACACTAATAACCGTTTCAGGAATATTGGTGAAGAGTAGGTCCAAAGTGTTGTCACTTCTTGTTGGGGAGGTGACTACTTGGGACCAGTTCGAGTCCAGCACTAGCTCAAGGAAGTCATTTGCACTTGGGGGCCAACGAAAGGTTACCCAGTCAATCTCAGGGTGATTTAAGTCCCCTGCAATAAAAACATAAGTGGATGTTTTCCTGGCAGCAACTCTGAGGATATCACAAAGTTGAGTGTCCTGATGGTAATTTGTGGGACGGTAAACGACTCCAAGTAGCCGTGTTGACATGGCCATACGTATATCGCAGCAAAAATACTTCTTGCTGCGATTGGTTCAAATCAACACAAGGAATTGCCGAACAATTTGACCGAACATAGACCATTAAACCACCACCACGACGATTAATGCGGCCTTTACGAAACAAGGTGTAGCCAGTTATGCTGAAAACCCCATCACAGAGTAAGCAATGTGCCCATGTTTCCGTGACTATAATGAAGTCAGAGTTGATACTTTTGACGTAGGAGTCAAAAATATGAATCTTATTGCATAGACTACGTGCATTCAAGGACAACAATTTCTACCTTGATTCCAGTCTATGAATATGTGCAGGGGATGGCAGGTTGTTCTGATTTAGTTTCCCAGAGTCTTTTCAGTTTTTTATTGTCAGTTGTTGTGGGTACAGTGTTTTCAGACCAGCTGGTATCTCTTTTCCATGTTTCACCAACCTTAATAAACTTCCATATCTGCTCATCATCACGTATGCTGAAGCGTTCATGTTCTACCGAACTGCGGTTTAAGGAAGCTGCAGCACGCAGCTTTGGGCGGACATCAGGAGGAAGACCAGGGCGTGTTCGGAAGGCAATCCGACTTTCACGCCTAGCTTTATCAGAGGCCAAAAGATATGAACGTGCCTCAGTTGAGTTCGAAAAAGACAGTCCAATTAGCCTGGGTTTCGGACCTGGTCGGCCAAGGCGTAGAGCACTCTTCGGGGGAGCACAACCCAAGTCTTTGGATAAACTGGCAGAAAATACCTGAAGATCAACTATGTCTTCTGGTATACCAATGGCAATTACTTCGTGGTTTACAGATTCAGTGGCATTCTCAAGGCGTCTAGATTCGGCAAGAGGTACACGGAGATTTTTTAACAAGGCACCTCGGTAAGATCTCTCATTGTGGGGTTCTACACGAACGCTTGATTTTATTCATGCAATTTCTCGGCTTAAAGCGGAAATCATTTGCCGTATTTCCTCAGACTCCGTATTGACGGTCAATTTTTGTTGTTGTACTTCTTCTTCAGCAGGCATGGTAGGGGAAGACACAGTCGTCGGTTGTTGTTGTTGAAAAAGTAACGGGGGAGGAAGACATTGGTTGCTGTTGTTGATGAAGTCCTTCAACAGGGTAGTAGCAGAAGCTATGGTCGTTGGTTTTTTGGTTTTGGGTTTTTGCTGTTGCTCAGGAACAATGGTAGAGGAAAACATGATCGTCGGTTTTTGTTGTTGTTGTTCAGCAGCAATGGTAGAGGCAGACATACAAGCCAGGCATTGAAAGGACCAATTTGGAAGCTGGACCATTTCCCATATAAGTATGGTGTCTCTTTTTCTGACCCGGCATTTTTCGAAAGTTTGTAGCACATTGAAGGCAAAAAGAAACACGACATTTGCCACATTCGACCCATCGATTTCTGGAGGAGTTCTCTGGTTCTGTACATAGATGACAGACGTGATTTTCTGGGCAGTGTTCTATTTTGGAAGATCGCCCAGTTTTGTTGCACACTTCATCCATGGATGTCACAATAGCTATTTTATCCTGTCTGTCCTGTCTGATGATTGCCAAACAGCATGAAACAGACTGTTAGCTTCTCTGCCTTCGTTCGCCGAAAAGAAGTAAGTGACATAGTCACTACTTTAAAAATGATAGCGTAAGGTCTTCAAAATGTTTTTAATTAAAACATACGGTATATTGCCAAATATAATATGCATACATTCATGTATTCATCGCTATTTCAGATCACCAATCCTAATATATTTATATATATATATATATATATATATATATATATATATATATATATATATATATATATATATATATATATGTGTGTGTGTGTGTGTGTGTGTGTGTGTGTGTGTGTGTGTGTGTGTGTGTGTGTGTGTGTGTGTGTGTGTGTGTGTGTGTGTGTATATGTATATAAATTAATTGTTAGATTTATTGGTTTACAATTATTTCAGAAATCAGATCAAAATTCAGTTCATAAAAATTAAAAATATCAATTATATAATCGATAAGAAGAGATGATAATAAAACTGAACTAAGAACTGACCCCATCTTCAGATGTCACTGATGGTGGGAACTACAAAAAACATAGAAGGCAAACCATACCACTTATCATTCGAAGAACCGAAACAAAAGTTTAACTTCTTTCATTTTAGAATGTATATTACGTCTGTTTTAGTCCTTCGAATAAGTGCTATGGTTTATGTTTCATGTTTTTAGTAGTCGCCACCATCAGTGACATGTATTATTGAATCTTATGTTTATTTTCATTTTGGTTCTGAAGATGAAGTCAGTTCTTAGTTCAGTTTTATTATCATCTGTTCTCATCGATTATATAATTGATAATTTTTATTTTTATGAACTGAATTTTGATCTGATTTCTGAAACAATTGTAAACCAATAAAGAATTCGGTACTGTATTCTCTAAGAATGTTTATGTTAATGCTACATAGTTTGTGATATATCCTTCTATGATCAGCCTTGTCGAGGGCCTTCGCAAAGTCGAGATATATGACATCTACGTTCGAATAGTCTTGTTCCTTAAATGTGTATGTAGTCGGTTTGAGATCTTCGTTCTTCTTCTCCTAAGGATTCTCCTGCCTCTGAGGATAATATTCTTGTGTCCCTTCACCTTTCTTTCTGGGGCAAGCCTTGATCATATGGCTTATATTATTTCCATGAATTGTTCAAGTTTTATGTTGTCATCTTCCATAGAGAAACTATCGGTGTAGTTTTGTTTTTAGGAGCTCGTCCTAAATCATGTTCCAGTTAGATGTGTAGAAGTTTAAGCTGGATAGAGACCGAGTGCTTCCTGTCGGCTATATATCTACAGTCTTCCTTATACATTCCTAGTTCTACGATGTCATGGTCCGAAAAAATCGTTAGTGTCACTTTCACGTTGTAGATGAACTCCGTATTTTATCGTGAAGCAGAGATCCAGGGTATTCTCACCTCTTATTGTGTGGAGTACCATTTGTTCTACAAAGAGTCTGTTTGTAAGATCCAACATATGTATGTATGTATGTATGTATGTATGTATGTATGTATGTATGTATGTATGTATGTATGTATGTATGTATGTATGTATGAGATGACCCCTTAGCCTTTGTCAAGGCAGAATTCTAGGAGAAGGAAAACTCTGATATAACACCTGCAACCCTGATGGTATCCAATGATGTTGACTTGTTCTTCTTTTTGGTAAATATCATCTTGGTTAAAAGAGTGGGACTGGCTTTGTGCAGTGCCTTTGCTCACTATAAAAGCTTCACGGCGCAGGCATTGCTTTATATCTGGAGATCTCTCTGCACTTGACATCACATGGTACCATGGGCCCAGCACTATGTGTCAATAATTGTCACCAAATTTTTCAAGTCGCTGGCTGGACTAAAAAGTCACACTCGTTCAGCGCATCAGTAGCGGTTCTCCTACATGGATATAAAGTAGTGGCCGTACTCGAAAACGAGTTGGCAGCCACCATGTATGTATATATATATATATATTTATATATATATATATATATATATATATATATATATATATATATATATATATATATATATATATATATATATATATATATACATTCATACATGAATGATATATATATATATATATATATATATTTATATATATATATATATACATATATATACATATATGTTCGTTCACCGTCACTTACAGCGTCGCTACGCAAGCTACTCAGTCTTTCTTGCTATGTCCACTCCTTCAGGTAACAAATGTGCCAATGAAGAATCTTAGAGATTAACCGAATAAAGGCAGGATGGAATTTACATTATTAGAATTGTTAAATATTCATAGTTCAACTTTGGTCAGGTGATAAGACACGCGGCAACTCGGAGATGGTTAGCTGTAGCTGCAAATGATATGAGGGGATGATTTTTGACGAAATATTTTCAGTATTCCAGTCGCTTGAACCAGAGGATAGGTCAGTGTGGAGCTGAGAAGGATTAATAGTTTGGTGCTCTATCTGGAGAAGAATTAATATCGTTGATGTATCCTGGCATCTTTAGCCATTAATTTGATTGGTTGATGGTGGTAAGGGTTCCTAATCAATCTGCTACTGAAATCTTTCAACTGGTATTTATTTAATATGCATGAACACGAATAATATTTCGGAAATTGTGTTCATCATATTTAAAATGGTGTGTCACGATATTATATTTCTTTATATGAAAAATTCAATATGCTACATCTTTTTTATCTAATTGGATATGGGTTTGTAATTTGTATATATTTAAGCAGGTTAGGGAGATTTGAAGAACGGTAGAGTCTTATTATTAAAAAAACATTATTTCAACAAATATGTTATTAAAAAATGGTATGAGAACAATATATTATTTCATGTTGTCTTATTACCTCGTTTGTTTACTATTCGTGCTACTGAACACAAATGCAAAAGTCTAATTAGCTGTCTTCTGAATAATGCCCATGGCCAAAATAACTGAAACCTGCTTAAGATACTCCTTTTATTTTTGTACGAACGAAAATGGTGACCAATAATTATTAATAGAAATATTCTTTTTATGGTTTAATTATATTTTTAATTTAGTTTTGTTTGCTTATCTATTGCCTTTTTATAACTATTTATTTATCGAAGCATGTTTAATTACAGTCTTAGTAAACCGACTGTTTGCATATTTGTTTGTATATTTTTAAAAAATATATTGGCTGTGTTATATTTTCTTTTCTTTTTAATAAGAGTGGTGTGGAGATTAATTTGACAGCAAATCGGAACAAACAAGTTGACTGAGAGAAAATAGACGAATGAAAATGACAGTCAGACATTGCGAACTCATTAAAGAAGCATTGCGAAAATTACAAGTTCTAAATAACTTCATTATTATTATCAATAATAAAATAATTATTTCTACTTTTGGCACAAGGCCAGCAATTACCCAGTGCATTACTGGTACTTTATTTTATCGACTCCGTAAGGATGAAAAGTAAAGTTAACCTTGGCGGGATTTGAACTTAGAATGGCAAAGGCCGTAACTCTATGCGCCAAAGCATGGCGTCCGACCCTCTACCGATACTCTATCGCCACACATCCTAGGAGCCACCATAAATCCAGTCCTGGCGGAATCCTGGAACACGGAACCTTCCTGTTCTCCTCCCCTTGTAGGACGGGTACAACATGATTTGGTCCGTCTTGCAGGAGACCACAGTATGCTTTATAGCAAGGGCCTCAGTTTTGAATAGCACCAAGATGCTCCCAAATTGTCTGGCCCTTGTTATATGGTCTATGTCATCATTATCGATGCATTTCAGTGTTGCCTCTACCTGTCCTTCGGAGCTACAAAATTCAATTCAGAAACTGGACAAATTGTGAGGAAAATCAAAGCAAAGAAAAAAAAAACAATAGAAATCCTTACATAGCCAATACCCCAATAATAATAATAATAATAATTGTTTCTACTTTTGGCACAAGGCCAGCAATTACCCAGTGCATTAATGGTACTTTATTTTATCGACCCCGTAAAGATGCAAGGCAAAGTTAACCTCGGTGGGATTTGAACTCAGACCGTAAAGGGGCGTAACTCTATGCTGCAAAGCATGGTGTCCGACCCTCTACCGATACTGCCAAACCACTGCAATAATAATAATAATAATGATAATAATAATAATAATAATGATTTCTTTATTGGCCACAAGGGCTAACATGAAGAAAAACGTTACAGACGGCACAGGACGATACAAAGTGGGTTTTAGTCGTGTAAAAAGGTTATAAAAGACAGAAACGTGTAAAATAAATTAAAATTCAAACAACAAAAATTCCCCAATAAGGGGGAAGCGTCCGAAGGTCACTCGTGGCGAAAACCACATAAAAGACCACAGCCACCCTGACCACCAGGGCAAGCGCCCTCTCTCAGTTTTCCCATTCCTCAGTCAACAGGCGCATACTCAGATCCGCCACTTTCACCCACCTTTCAACAAACTTACTAGAAGACAGCACTTGCCTTTCCACCCTGATTTTCCTCTTCAAGTGAAATTTGAAAAAGTTAATCAGGGATTGGCCGGAGAGGAAAGAGTCCGTCTTCAACCCTTTCAACCTCGTCCACCACACAATCTCTTTCATCATGGCCACAAGGCAGATGAAGACTGCTTGCCCTTCCTCCTCTTTAAAGGAGGATGGCGGGGCTATCTGCACAATGGACTCAGTCGATAACCGGATCTGCCCTACACGCGACAGCAACTGTTCGACATAGCTCTACAAGTCAGCAATCCTCGGGCACTGAGCGAGTGCGTGCAGGACGGTTTCGTCGTCCAGCGCGCATCTCGGACAGGCTCGGCTGACAGCACCTCCGTGTCTGTAGAGCTTATCCCGAACCGACAGCGCTCCTCGGTAGCACGGCCAGGTCAGGTATTTATGGAAATAGGCCCTGGGATGAAAGTTCTCTTGAAGAGAGCAAGCAGCTGATCGTCTTCGACGCCCAGGGTCTCCCCGAGAACGTCGTCGCTCATCCCCTTCACTAGCCCTCTATAGAACGCCAAAGTGAATGTTCCACAAATATCAGTCCCCAGCTGGTAGAGGACGGTGAGCGCTTGGAGACTTTCCAGCTTCCAGGAGCTATTCCTCGGTCTTTTTCTGATCCAGCACTGCAGCTCCGTCAAAGAGACGAGCTGGGGAAAAGCGCGTCTGGCAAACGGCGACCACACCTGTTCACCGTCAAGGAAGCACCAGAGATGTTGCAGCCTCATCGCATGTTTGCGCATCATCAGCCATGGCATGCCCAGTCTTTCACGCAACGGGTGCTGACAGCAGATGGATCGTTTGACCATGGGAGCACGTCCCTTCCAAAAAATTGGAAGAGTTGGACGGTGGCAAGATATGACGGTCAGGCGGTAGCAGATGACGGATGCGATGTACGCATTCGCCACCTCCGCCCGACCTTTCAGATACAGCCTCCTCTCTACCCATTTCTGGGTGAGAGAAGGCACCCTACTCGTCACCTTGCTCCAGTTTTTCTCCATCTGGAGGTCCGGACCGAACCAGATCCCGAATAATTTAACCGGTCCTTCCGTCCAGCGGCCCACGACGCTGTCGGACGGCATGGACTTGCCTCTCCAGATGCCGAGTTGCAAGCCTACCAACTTTTCCTGGTTTATCTTTGCTCCTGTCACCGCTTCGTATTCCTTGAGAGCGGTACTGAGCATCTGGACGTGTTTGGTGCTCGACACCACCACGGTGATGTCATCGGCTTAAGCCGACACGGAACTCTCGCATCCCAGTTCGCGAGGTACCCCACTCATGGTCTTCAATTTGTGCAGTAATGGCTCGAGGGCCAGTATGTACAAGAGGGACGAGAGAGGACAAAGTTGGCGGACCGAGCGCATAATGCTGAACGGCTGCGACAGGTGACCATTCACCCTCACAATCGAGCAGATGTCGCTGTGTATCGCAGCGATCCAGCCTCTAAAAAGGGGCGCGAGGCCGGCCGCCTCGAGGACCGCAGCCAGGTACCGACCGTCGACCCTATCAAATGCTTTAGATTGACCTGAGATGGAGGTTGTCGTGGATGGATCTGTCCGGAATGGCACATGTCTGCGCCTCTCTCACCAAATCACCGACGACAAGCGCCAATATATTTTCAAACAACTTGGCCAAAATCTTGAACTCTGTGTTTAGCAGAATTATGGGCCTGAAGTTGTCTATAACGTCCCCTTTGTTCGGGTCTTTTCTCAGCAGCGCCCCCGCTCTCCGACTCACAAAACTGGGAATGCTCCCGTTCTGCTTCCAGTTGCAGTAGACATCTGCCAAGAGGTCACCGAACAATTTTGGCATGTACGCATAAAGCTCGTAGGGTAGACCGTCCAAACTTGACGATTTACCCCTCGTGCAGTTAGACATCGCTTCCCGTACTTCACCTGCTGTTATCGGCCTTTCGCAGCACTGCCGAGAGCCGCAGCAGTCCGTCAAGGTATGCACCGAAGTCCATACTCCGATCTAGCCCGCCACGGCCCCTGAACAATCGAGTAAAGTGCTGTTGAAAAGCCGCACACATCTGCTCGGGTTCGAGCAATATGCGCCCGTTTTGATCAGGCAAAGACCGTATTGTGGGTTCGTTGCCACGTCGCGCCTCCACCACCCGGGCCCATAATAATAATTGTTTCTACTTTTGGTACAAGGCCAGTAATTATCCCAGTGTATTACTGGTACTTTATTTTATCGACCCCGTAAGGATCAAAGGTAAAGTTAACCTCGGCGGGATTTGAACTCAGACCATAAATAATAATTTATTTATTGGCCACAAGGGCCTACATATAGGGAACAATACAAAACACATGGACAGTGGAGGTTTACGATAAAACCGAGTAAAAATAAATGAAATAACTATAAACAAAAGAACAACAATGATGACAATTCCCAATAGGGAAGGGAGAGGAGCACCCAGGGTCGAATCAGGAACCCCCACCAATCCTGAACCACCCGAAACTCCATGAGCACCCGAGGAGGGCGCCCCTCTCCTCTCTAAATCAGCCAGCCTACAAGTGCATGATCAGAGTTGGCCCATCCACACGGGCCATCCTCAATATTCACCCACCTTTTAGTAAATGTTCTGGAGATCAGAACTTCACCCCTCTCCAACGTCACCTCCCTTCCAAGTGAAATTTGAAAAAGTTGATGAGGGATTGGCCAAAGAGAAAAGTGTAGTTTTCTAAATAAATTTATTGTTCTTTTACTAATATATATATATATATATATATATGTGTGTGTGTGTGTGTGTGTGTGTGTGTGTGTGTGTGTGTGTGTGTGTGTGTGTGTGTGCGTGTGTGTGTGTGTATTTATATATGTGTGTCTGTGTGTGTGTGCGTGTGCGTGCGCGTGAGTGCGTGTGTGTGTGTGTGTGTGAGAGAGAGAGAAAGAGAGAAAGAGTGTGTGTATAACACGTAAATATCAACAATATGTAAGAGCACTTCATACATTCAAATACAGTTGACATTTATTTACTATGGTACTTGAGCCGTTGGCTTTGCCGGCTTATGAAACCATTGGCAGCAAATGGATTACGATTACTAATCATAATTTCGCTTCTTCACCTTCTATACGCACATATACACCCATGTATATATAAATATATTTATATATATATGTATATATGTGTGTGTGTGTAGATATATGCATACATTTATGCATGTATCTGTGCGTGCGTTTGTGTATATATTTATACCTTTCTTTTTTTTACTCTTACATATTACGATGCACATCGGCAATACTAAAAGGAATACATGGGAATACAGCTACGTATTATTTTTATAATTGTGCACAATATACTGTTATACATTGAGCACATTATATAACTGTTAGGCATATTCGCTGTTTCTGGTTTTATAATATAGTAAACGTTTTCAATTTTATTATCAACCTGGAATATATATCAATGTTTTCTACTAATGTATATTCCTTCGTTCAGGGTGCGAACAACATTAGTGATATATATTTTCAATTTTATATTACTCTAATATAATTCGAAGCATTGGATTGTTGAAACATATGTTCTATATTTTTATATGTAGTGTCAACATGACATTGTCATTCTAGTCACCAAATCTGGCTTTTAAAATAATCTAGCTCGTTTCCGAATCTTAGTAAGATTTAATTAAAGTTTTCTCGCAGGTATTCATAAAAAAGAGAAAAAGCACAAGAAAGAGTTTTATTTTACGAATGATTAGATCAATTCAAATGGTATTTTTATGGAAATATAATAGAAATTTGTTCACGCCTTTCTCAAAATAATTAGTGATGTAAGTGATGTTATATTGTTTCAAGAACTCATTGAAATCACTCTATTTAATTTCTACCTCTAGAGAGCCATATAGGTTAGACAATCCCACTCTGTATGTTCTTACTAATCTAATGGCAATTTACAAGAAATCGATGTAAGCGAACATTAGCAATAGAAAAAAATAATGACTGAAATTACACGACACATGATATATGTATAATACTGAAATACAAACATCCGCATATTATAGCATACGTAAATTTATACATACACGCACATTTACATACATATATACATACGTACATCCAACCATCCTTTCATCTATCCATACACACATATATACGTGCATACATACATACATGCATACATACGTACATGCATACAATGAATTATGTAAGTTGCTTAAAATGCTAGTTAGTTTAATCAGATAAAAATGTAAGCATTTAAAACTTCGAAACATCTGTTTCTTTTCTTGATATTTGTTCTTACAACAGCTGTCAACATCTCCAAATAATCTCTATATTATGTTTTAAATTTCTTATTTCTTCTTGACTGAACGTCTAAAACATATATTTCCATTATTTATATTTACAGTTATACAATGGGATATACAAACTAACAAGGAGTAATGATAGGTATTGTTTGTAAATTTGTATCCTAATTGATTGCTGTTTCAGAACATTCCAAATTATAAGGAGGGATTTAACTGCGGAGAAGTGTTACGAAAAATGGCTTTCTTAAAATCGCGTTAAATACTTTAGTCAGAGAAGGTAGGACAGCGATCATAACCCTTTTCAGGCCCTCAGAGACTTTGTGGGGGGAAAAAGATGAACTTATCTTTGGGCAGGAGACCTGGCCCGAATATTTGCAACATAATGAATTCGGGTAATATCACACAAATGCTTTCGTATTAATACGTTAATATCAAGGTTTTAGTCTACCCAAAGCTTCATTAGAAGACATCTGACCAAGATTGGAAGTTTACTAAACGTTCCATTGCAGCGTTGGACCTCTAACGATTTCCTCACTAGAAATCTATCGTTTTCATGTGGTCGGTGTTTTCATTCGTGTTTTGTATAATTGGGTTGTTTTATATTTCATACTTCACAATTCGGGATTCACATTTCGAAAGACGAGAGCGTTGAAGAATATGCAAATATATTGATACGGTTATTGTTGTTATGATATTTTTGGTGTGATTGTTGTAGCCGTGATTTATATCTATTGCTTCTTTTTGATTGAGTTCTAATTGGTCATTTCGCTGTTGTTTTCTCTGGTTTAGTTTTTCCTTTTACGTAATGCGTTGGCTGTGAAGATGGGTTTGCATGTCAACCTTACGCATTTTTGTTGTAGGCAATCTATTATTGACCATTGTCTTCCACTTCTTTTCCATGTCGATGGTTTGTTGTGGTTCAGTTTCCTCTGTTTATTATTTGATAAAAGTAGGATATCAGTGCAGAAGAGGAGGAAAAGTGGCAGATTGATTCACGCATGTGTGTGCATACGTATCAATTATGTTTGCGTGTAACTTCTATGCTGCCTCACACGTGGGCTGCCATCTCTGGTACCTGGGTATCGGTTTGGATTCCTGTTACTCTTCTTACTGTTGCTACTATTGGAATGTATTGTAGCTGTAGTGTCAGCTGCAGTACGGTCCTATATTTTCTTCACTTCAGTTCTAAACGTTACTCAGTCATGATTTCAATTTATTAGCCGATTACGATATGCTAATCAATAGTATTTATCCTGTTAATTATTAAAATACGTTCTTCTGGTGTTGGTTTTGCTATTAGAACTAATATAGCAAATACATTGACGTTTTTAACACAGGTGGCGAATAATCGTTTGTACGCCATTCATAAACTCCGAAGAATCAGAGTCTACCAACTTTTATGGGAAATCATCTTTTATTGTCAGAACTATAGGTTGTCATGATGTCTGGCACAAAGAGACTTCAATGTCAGAGTTGAATCAGATCATAAGTCCAGGGTAAATGTTCATAACTCTCATCGCATTGGAAATATGAATAGCAATGGACTTCGTCTTCTCTCTTCTTTTAATGAACTTGGCCGCCTTATTACCGACACTATATTTCAGCAATGCAAAAGGCTCAAAACTACTTGGATGCACCCAAGGTCAAAATAATGACATTTCATTGACAACGCTATATTCGTAATATCCGCTCCTTCAATCGCATATGTTGGATATCTGATCACTCTCTGTTGCGTTTTAGGGTATCATTTCAACTTTATGTAAAGCATAGAAGACACCATACACAATTTCCTAAACGAAGAAATGTTCGGTCATTTGATGCTGAAAGAAAAAAACTAGCTTGTCTCAATTGCTCTACGTGCAGCTAGAATGAGCTGAAATTTCGGATATATTGAAGAATCGTGGAAAATTCTCAAGGAAGCAACATACACTGCTTCACTTAAAGCTCTTTGTCTGTCAAAGCATAAGCATCAAGATGGATTCAATTAAAGTAATACAGAACTACAGTCACTAATTGAAATAATGCTCTCCCCTCGTAAAATATGGATTACCAACAAAATATTTCAGGAAAAAAGAAATACATGGACTGTAAAAAACCTGTTCTACGGAGCTTGAAGAAAATGAAAGACAAGTGGTGGGCATCATAAGCAGCCGAGCTCCAAACTGCTGCTGATAGAAAGGATATAAAAGCCAATGAAAGCATAAAAGAGGTATATGGCCCTCAGCAACATGATCCCTCACAGGTATTAGCATCGGATGGATTTATTTTGCTGACAGATAAATGGGAAATTCTTAACCGCTGGAAAGAACAATTCGGAACAGTTTTAAATTCTACATCTCTTGTGGATCAAAATATCATTGACTCAATTCCTTTATAGCCGGAAATCACTGAATTAGAATGTGACCCGATATATTTGAATTTACAATAACAAGTGGCCTCTTCAATCAATAAGCTTTAAAGTGAAGACCTTTATTAGAACAAAAGATATTTTAGACTTCTTGCTTGCAGATGATGCAGCTCTAGTAGCTAATTCTTTTTGAGAAGCACAAGACGTTGTAAGCTAGTTTTCCTCTGCAGCAAAAGTGTAGATATTCTTGATCAGGGCTGATCCCAACTAAACAACAACAACAGCAGCAGCAACAACAGGAACACCACCACCACCACCACCACCATCACCACCACCACCACCACCACCACCAACAACAACTACTACTACTACTACTACAAACTACTACTACTACTACTACTACTACTACTACTACTACTACTACTACTACTACTACTACGTAGGACTATTCGTTTTCGGTTATACACTATCTACAAGCGATTAAAGCATCTCCAATAAAAGTTACCTTATTCATTCTTATGAAAGGAGAAATTTTCATGACTTTCGCGTGTCAAAATGGAGCAAAGCTTCTTCAATACGAAATTGAAACCTTGTCGAGGTTAGCCTGCAATCTACCTCCTACATTCGACCACTCGGCTGTTTTAAAAGCCAAAAAAAAAAGATAAAGAAAACTAAAATAGTAAAACAAAATAATACCAAAGAAGTAAAAAAGCAATCAATATACGACGCAAGAAAATTGTATTGGCTTACAAAAAGAAACGTATCAGTTGAACTGAATAATGACACTGTTATAGTTTCATTTTGCTATCTTATTCTCTTATGATTTCAGACACAGGACCAATTTTAAGGTTTTCGTGAACTTTTATCCACTTCAATCCATATTTCAGTGTTGTCGAACCGATAAATTATGGGACATAAAGTGATGCTACATAAACAAAACCAATTTTTAGACGGAGACAATTATTTTGACTATAACAATGTGACATACAATATTGTCCTCAATGACATATGGCGCCGCTTGGAATAGAACTCGGGGTTTTACGATTTTGAGCTGAAAATTGAGATGTACACTTGTCCAATTGAACACTGAATTTCATGAAATGAGATAACCTTAAACTATGTGTCAGTATATGATATTTTCTATAACCTAGAATGGATGCAGTTAATTATATTTTACAATAGAATATGATAATAAACTAATGATTTCTAATTTTCGATCAATGCCAGCAATTTAGGGAAAATCAAAGTCGAATGTATCGACCTCAGGGTGATACTGGTACTTCATTTTATCCACATTAGGACTTGAAGGTGCTTTATTTTATCAACACCAGGACTACACTGGTACTTTATTTTATAGGCACAGTTCACTTCCGCGAGTTTTTGAAATTAGAAAGTAAAGAGACAGAACAAATGCTGCTTAACATTTTGTCCGACGCTTTACCGACCCTGACAATCCAACTATAGTAATATACTAATAAAATATAGTACTATAAGGAATAGTACATTACAGAAACTTGATATTGTTAAAGCATCAAAACCCTCCGAACGGCAATTTATTTCGAATGGCAAGAGCTATTGCACAACTAAAATCCAATAATCGTGTTATTTGGTTGTAATTTAGGAATACATTTACTGATAATTCCATTTCTGAAATTAAATACAGCACATAGGGGCAGGCATTATTGTGTAGTTAGAGCGTTTGCCTTACAACAACCGTGACCCAATGTCTTCTACTATAGCTGACTAATGCTCTATAAGTGAAATTTCGTAAACCAAAATTGCATGTGTGTGTGTGTATATATATATATTCAATGATATTAAATAAATGGAAACTATATTTATAAAACCATTGAATATTATACTCCAGAAAATCTGTTGAGTGCTTCGAATCAGTTATAAACATTTATATTTGTTGAATTAACAACAAATTAAATATCCCTTTTGCTTATATATATATATATATATGTGTGTGTGTGTGTGTGTGTGTGTGTGTGTGTGTGTGTGTGTGTGTGTGTGTGTGTGTGTGTGTGTGTGTGTGTGTGTGTCTGTCTGTGTATGTGTAGTAAAAGATCGGTGGATGTGAAGAAGGAACAAAGGAAAACATGGCTCAATCTGTTATGAGAGCTAATATACTATATTATATATTCATCTTCATACACGGAACAAAAGCGGTACCTAAAGTTCCAAGGTCCAACTACAACCATTTTCCCAGATTGTAAAATTGATGAAATTTGTGACCTAATCATCAGGCACTTAGATGAGTTTAAAGACACCGTTAAAAATATAGCGTATTAAAACGTTTTTTTTATAAAAAAATATTTATATATCATCAACGTAGTATATTTTTTCGTAAAATAGCGTTTAACACGCTATATTTTTTTTTTTACATCAATTGTAAAAATCAAGAGTACTCAAACTATACGGCCATATAAAAAGATCAACTCGTGGTGTGAGTATGTTATGCCTGGAAGGAAGGTTGGCTGGTAGGAGAAGCAGAGGCCGGCAGCCAAAACGATGGCTCGACAATGTCGACTTATGGACTGGACTGATTTTTTGCTCTTTGAACTCTGCTGCTGGTGATTGAACTTTATAGAGAGAGATATCACATGTTAATGCGCAGTCTGCAACTGGCGGAGTTTAGCGTCACAGAAGTATAACAAAGAGTAATAACTGAAGATATAAAATAGAAATGGCTATGTTAGTGTTCGTGTGTTTCTGGGTACACAATATGACAGTATGATATTATGTAGTATTATGTAATATACAATATGTTTCTACATATTAAGTTATGGGTTTGGGTAGTTCAGAAGGTGTACAGTATTATGTGTGGAAAAAGAAAAATTACGAAAGTATAGAAATCAACACCAATGTGGTTGAACTCTGTTGAATTCATAGAGTGTTTCCAGTTAGCAAGGAGTTGACCTTTACGATGTAGATATCCTCTAAAACTTTCGTCCAAATAATTATTGTTCGCAGAAAACAAACCTTGTAATAAGCTATATCTTTCACTGAGGAAGTGACAACATCTCAAGTACCTTCCAAGTAATCTTATGTGGGACGTTGATAATATATAGATATTTTTTCGTTTAACATGCTATAGTTTTTAACGGTATTTTCAAACCCGCATGTGATTATTAAGTCAAAAATTTGATCGCTCTTACAATCAATAGAGATTATCATAATTGAACCTTGAAACCGTAGGTAGTGCTTTTGTTCTGTGTATTAACATAAATAAATAATATAATACAATATAATCGTTTCTACTTTTGGCACAGGGCCAGCAATTGCGCCAGTTTATTACTGGTATATTATTTTATCGACCCCTATCATATAATATCTCCCCCCCCCCTCTCTCTCTCTCTCTCTCTTATATATATATATATATATATATATATATATATATATATATATATATATATATATATATATATATATCAAGTTGACTAGGCAAATACACTCTGATGCACACATGCATATACAGACTCACTAACCTACATTTCGACACACACAACCACCCCCTAAATACAAAACAAAATTAACACTTATATGAAGAGAATTTACAATTGGATAAATAATGTATGTCCTTATTTGTACAAACCACGCCCCCTGATGTCAGAGTCAGTTAACCGCCAATACCATCCATCGGCAATCAGTCTGGAACTAGCTGTTGAAATGTCAAGAGCACAGCCATCGGGTCCCGACTCTTTATAATATAACCATACTCTACTACCCCACGTATCCAGTACTCTAACGAGTAATGGCCTGACCAGTTTCAAACTGAATCCATCGTGATATATACCCATCATTGTGTACTACGCAGGTGATCCCATATAATATTTGAAAAATGTGTACGACGTGGAATGCTCAATATGTTTACACCTGTTTATTGATTGGAGCGACGTGAACGCAACAACTCTACCGATTTATTAAACAAGTAAATGACCGAAAGAAGTAAATGGATAACATGCATAAAATGTTATTATCAAAATAAGTAAGAAACCAAAATTGCTTTAGTGTTTTCCGTTTAATATATATCTATTCCTACTATAGTCTTTTAAAATAGTTTTTCTCTGGAATATTTGCGTCATCTGACGGTATGGATGAAATGACTATGCTCAATCATGTGGAAATGTGTCAGGAATAAAAATCGCTTTAATGACAAATAGAACAGCACTACGCACTCTCTTAACGTTAATGCATGAAAACTAAAAAATAACATTCAGAATTTTAACAAACTATTCAGCATATTTTTATAGTTGGATTAATTTAATGGACTGCATTGACTGATAAGTATGTGCCAGGTACTGAGATGCATAAATTATTAAATCATAGATCATGAGTGCATAACGAGATGTAGGCGTTGTATGCGGCATTTGACAAGGAGATCCAGTCACCGCTGCCATTCATTTTATCTAGACATGAAATAGTTATCTGTTTATCATATGATATAACTACGGTTATATAAACGTTTCATACACTTTTTGCAGCGTAAATATCTGTCCTAAACCTCCCTATAGTTTGTGTAAATATTTAATTTTAATTTTTCTATAGCGATAATTACGACTTTACTACGAAGATCAGTGAGTCAATTAGATGGTCAAATAAAATGATGTCTTCATTAAGATATACATAGGGGAGAGATAATCTTCAGAGTTCCTATCCCTATTAAAATCAATTCCCTTAAATGACTATTGTACTACTTTAAAGAATGAATGTAGCTTTTCCATTTCATCTCAACTACACGGTTGTTACGTCTAAGAAAAAAAAAACAAAAAAAAACACAATTCCCCAATACTTACAAGAATTTTAAATAGGTGTGAAGTGATAGAATCTACAGAGCTCTGCTTTAAATGTTTTAAACCGTTTAGTTTATGTACTCTAATCTTAAATCACGCAGAGTTTTGCCTTATCTATTCCTCTCCAGTTGTTGATAGAAATACATACCTGAAATATTCAAAAGTTGATTTCATCTTCATTTATTTGTAGTTCTGGAACAAAGAGTATGTTGTCAAAAAATGAGGCACGACAGACATAATTGTTTCTACGTTAGGCACAAGGCCAGCAATTACCCAGTGCATTACTGGTACTTTATTTTATCGACCCCGTAAGGATGAAAGGCAAAGTTAACCTTGGCGGGATTTGAACTCAGAAAGGCAAGGGCCGTAACTCTATACGACAGACATAATGCCATACAATGTGCAACTGGAAAATACTCAGTGCTCCTTATAGAATTATAAACTTATATTTTCATATTGAAAAATAAAAAATAAAAACACACAAACTAAGAAGATTGTGATGTAAGAGTGACATTTTTATCCAACAAACAGTAACATTTCAAAAATATTTTATAAAGCTAATATTCTCTTTCCACTGGTTTAAACTGTAAACGTTTTGGGAAATGGTCTTTTCAACAACTACAGTAAAATGAAATGAACATAACAAATCATGAAACTCCTGGAACTTAAGCCACTGGTATAGTTTCTAGTTTCACAGCAGTAATAAAATATCCATCACTCTACTCATGTATTGAGTATTCTTTCTCCCAAACGTATATACGTATATATATATATATATATATATATATATATATATACTTAGAAGTGAGGAGCTTACTAGTTATTCACCCACTGATGAGCAAGAATTGGTAATCCTCTGTCTGGTTGATTGGTAGTTACCACAATTCCGGTTTGTATTTATATATATATATATATATATATATATATATATATATATATATATATATATATATATATATATATATCAAAGGTATATATTCGCTAAGGTGAAAAAAATACTAACTATAGGGTTTGCCAGACTCAATTTAAGAATAAATCAAGAAAATAAATACAAACCGGAATTGTGGAAACTACCAATCACCCAGTTCTAATACCATATACGCACACTATTCAGTTTTCTGATATACTTAGAAGTGAGGAGCTTACTAATTTTTCACCCACTGATGAGCAAGAATTGGTACGGATTACCAATTAATTTGTGAAACAGCTTCGCCAAACGCTGTCTGAGTGATTGGTAGTTACCACAATTCCAGTTTGTGTTTATTTTCTTGATTTAGTCTTAAATTGAGTCTGGCAAACCCTATTGTCTATAGTTAGTATTTTCTTCACCTTAGCGAATCTGGTCCCTTACGATTTTAACACACATATGTATATATCTGTGTTTAGCTCTCTTTTATATTCAATTATAATTATATATATATATATATATTTCAATTTAGGTGAATAAACAAAACATTTATTGTTCAAATCAGTTTAAACATTTCTACGATCGTTTCCATTTCTCGAAATGCAGAGAAGAACATTAATGTTTATGGGTAGTTTCTTAATGGTTTATTCTCTTTTCTAACAGTCTGAAGTGATATAGCTTGAGAGAGAAGGAACACAAATATTGAGGGTGATATTAAAGCTTGAAACTCAAATATAAAACTGATACCTATTATTATCCAGTACGGGAATATAAAACGGTATGTAAACTGATAGAAGAAAATTCTCTTATTTGGTGAAATTTCATTCAATTAATTATTGATACTGTTAAGATATCACCATCAATTATTCGTAAAATCGTAGTAGCATCAATATAGTTTTACAATAGGTTAGAATAATCAATTTAAATTGTTGCTGCTGACTTTCAAAAGACAAGCAAAGTCATGTAAAATATGATTTGTAGGAAATTCGATCAACATTACGAAAAGTTTTAAATAACCTATAATTTTCTGGAGTGAAATGATACTAGCTAAAACGTGGACGAGAATATAACAGAAAGTAATCATCGTTAAAATACAACATCTGGTGAATGTATGTGAAGAATCAATTGTTAGAAGTAGAATATTACCACGTACAAAACGTTTTTCAAAGCCATTAAATTAATTAGGATCTCATGCTGTCGCTTACAATAATAATTACGAGATTTATATAACCCCCGAAGTTATTAGTTTGCCAAAAACCAATATCTCTGAATATATGAAACCATCTGATCATTGTCTAATCAAGGTGATATGCATTTCTTTCTTTCACATCAGAGTCTACTAATACAGTTTTTGTAAACCCTGATCCACTAAATATTTGCTCTTCTATTCATGAAGCAGTGTCTTCACGGTCTTGAGAACTTTTGTGAATACAATTTTGCTGCCATTGATATGTCCAAAACTTTCAAACATGCTCGACACAAGAACTTGCTCATTATATCGTCCATCGTATGTATATCCATCCATCTCAGATGTATTAGAGTTGACGTATACTGCTCCTGTGCAAAGTGCGTTATGGTTTTCTTTGGTTAATGTATGGTATATCCCAATATTAATTATTCTTTTTTAGTCTTTTGCACATGTAAGTTTTACTTCCAATTACTCATAGCAATGCACAGTTCTATAATAACAAAACAAACCCTGCCTTCCTTTTAAACCTCTGGACATAGGTGACATCTACATACAGTCTAGATACCAAAAGCAACATATTGTTCTGTCTCAATTAACAAAAATCTCGAAAACGTTCACTCAAGGGGAACTTGGTCTGCTTGAACTTGGTCTGCTTGAACAATTCACAGATACAATTGCTACACATATTAAATAAACACTCTTTCACCCGACACGCCATACACGAGAATGATACACAGATATTAAAGCCTAACAACCTCTGATGTTTTCATACCAATCCGAGTTTACATTACTAAAACTGCCCTCATAAATCACCGATTTTCTACAAATAAAATGCACTGATACCTGATATAGTTCTATACACAGCCATCCTAGACGGTTTGTAAACAATTTCATTAATATGTTGCATCCTTCAAGATGTCGAGAGGTAATTGAATTAAATGCTTTGTTGTATTTGCTCCGGGTTTCAGTACAAACCCCAGCGGTTATAATTCATTGCTTTGATGCACTTTTATAGAAAATCCGGCTAAACAGGTGCACGCTGTAACACACCCCATCCATTAGCTCACAAACATAATGTTTTACCACTCTATCTGTAAAGCTATTAAACTATACTATCTCATCAGAACTAGCTATAGCATACTACTTCACTATCAACACCAAGACTATACACACACCTCACTCCCTCCCGTCACCCGTAAAATGTCTCGTCCTTTCATATCACAAATACTTTTCATGTTCTCTCCAGAGTTGATACTTCCTGGAATTCCTTTCTCGCCGCCTGCATTTCATGGGAAAATTCGACTTAGAAATGTTCACTTTATATCTCAAGATATAGTGATTGTGAGATAGTAGATTGAAAGAGAGGCATTGAAAGAGAGAGAGGGGGGGGGGGGGGGGGAGAACTGAGGGTGTTGTTGAATGAAATTATAGCAAGTGACTTCAAAGAATCGAATACAGCATTACAGTATCTAGGTCAAATTTGGTGACTGAATATTAAATCATATGTATCATATAACTTGTGTTAGCGAACATTTCCTGCTAAATAGGAAGGTTTTCCATTTTTTTTCTCTCTGTATATGTGTGTATATATATGTGCATATACACACACACGCACACACGCACACACACACACACACACACACACACACACACACACACACACACACACACACACACACACACACACACACACACACACAAATATATATATATATATATATATATATAGTTATACTTGGGGAGGGTCATATTTGTGGAATATTGCCAGAATTAATAACAGAATACACTCACTGTTTGGTTGGTTTTCGCTTTTCGCTTCTGTATCTTTTATATCGGTAATCTAATTTATTCGGTCCTCAATGTTGCCATTGACTGACCAACGGTCAAAAATACAGATACAATATAGACACAAACACATATATATATAGTTTATCAAAGTCACCCAATCACGAACACACATCAAACAAAACATTATACACACACGCAAACGCATGCTCAAAGAAGACAAAATAAAATAACCAAATAAATAAATATATAAACAGACTAAATAAAGATGGCGTAGAAAATACAATGCAACGGGAGCAAACAATAGAACCACTGACGATGTTGCAGATGTGCAACGAAAGAACTTTGATAAACTATATATATGTGTTTGTGTCTATATTGTATCTGTATTTTTGACCGTTGGTCAGTCAATGGCAACATTGAGGACCGAATAAATTAGATTACCGATATAAAAGACACAGAAGCGAAAAGCGAAAACCAACCAAACAGTGAGTGTGTTCTGTTATTAATTCTGGCAATATTACACAAATATGACCCTCCCCAAGTATAACAATATTTGTTTCGACACACGATTTCATATCAAAAACCTCGCAAAACTATATATATATATATAGTTAAAAGAATAGAGGTGTAACACACAAGTTATTATATATTGGTAAACGGAATAGAAAATGCTGACAAATTGTTCACAGTTGAAAAATGGTTTAATTAGGAATAAAAGAGTATTAGTGATTGTATGGGTTAGTATTCAGTTGTGGTTTTAAGTTTTTAAGTTTTTACCGGTCGTAATTTCTAAATGCTTTTCAAAAATAATTTTGAGATAGAGTGTCCGTGCTGTTTGCTCAGAGCAAACAGCACGGACACTCTATCTCAAAATTATTTTTGAAAAGCATTTAGAAATGCGCAACCGGTAAAAACTTAAAAACTTAAAACCACAACTGAATACTAACCCATACAATCACTAATACTCTTTTATTCCTAATTAAACCATTTTTCAACTGTGAACAATTTGTCAGCATTTTCTATTCCGTTTACCAATATATATATATATGAGAATAAACGTGCTGCGGGGTTGCTAATGGGTTACATATGAATAATGTTAGTCCTTCATCAGTGATCTTCCAACCATCATTGGTATTTCATCGCTTTATGAAATACCAATGATGGTTGGAAGATCACTGATGAAGGACTAACTTTATTCATATATATATATATATATATATACACTTCTCACCTGAGGAAGGGCTTATGCCCGAAACGTCGTTCCCCACCACCACCCCACTCTCCAGAGCGTGAAATTAATAAACATTCGTTGTACTGCCTCTCTGTTTTGTTCCTGTTCAAATGTTTCCATTATATATAATACACGCTCACACGGCTTCCATCCCTTGGAACATAACTTAACTACCGGCTCAACCCCGATCTAATCCGCCGTGACCATTCTCCGAACTTTACACACCTTCCCACACTTGGTCTTTCCTTCCACGCATTACCTACTCCCCTACACACCCTTTGAACTCTGTTCCCACACACTTCTCACCTGAAGAAGAGCTTATGCCCGAAATGTCGTTCCCCACCACCACCCCACTCTCCAGAGCGTGAAATTAATAAACATTCGTTGTACTGCCTCTCTGTTTTGTTCCTGTTCAAATTTTTCCATTATATATATATATATATATATATATTGGCGTTCCAATTTCCTTTTACATTACATACATGTCTGTGTATATTCTAATTATTTAAATATTATTTTAAGTGAACATGATTTCTAAAAAATATTTTTAAGTGAACGTGATCCAACGGGTGGTCTAGTATATATATATATATATATATATATATATATAATTTTCTCGCGCCACTCCTGGCCCGACTGTAGTCTGACATTAATATCGACCTTTCTTCCTCTTTCTTTCTATCTTCCTTCTTGTAGCCATCAACCCTTACTCTTCTACTTCTTCCTTTTCTTCCTTCTTTTCTCCCATCTTTCTGTCTTCCTCCCGCAGACTTATCTTCCTTCCCCCTTTTTGTTCGCCTATATCTGACCGGTAGTAGTTGTTTAGATACGGGTCCCGTAGAATAAAAAAATTTCTTCGCGACAATCCTGGCCTGACTGTAATACCGACCTTTCCTCCTCTTTCTTTCTGTGTTTCTTCTTATAGCTGACATTAACGCTGGCTTCTCTTCTTCCTTTCTTTCTTTCTTTTGTCTTGTAACTTATGTTCCCATCCCTTTCTGTTTTCCTTTATCTGACCGGTAGTAGCACAATGTGAGCCTTAGCCACGTCACTCGAGGGCGACCGGCTAAGATAGAGGGTGCAAGATAGCGGTCGCCCTCGGGTCCTCGATTTTCAGCCCCATGGATTTTATCTATTACATTCACGTATTATATTTCGAATACCTGATGATATCACCGGATTCATACGGAACCCGGTCATTGAAATGATCATAGTATAATAAACCTTTCAAGGATTTACACAAATCCAGCCTCCTGTCATTTCATTATAATATTTAACTCCGTAATAGCACCACCAACTACACAAACAAAGACGGTTGAACTGCTTTACGTTGAGTACTCTCTATATTATTACATTACGATTGACCATACGGAATAGACCAGCTCTATACAGTGGTGAACCACAAACCTGAATATATATATATATATATATATATATATATATATATTATATATTATATATAAGCACACTTATATGCATGTGTGTGTATATGAATGTTCCTTTGATTGTGTGGTTGATTTTGTGTATCGGTGTGTATGTATCAATAATAATTTCTATCATTGGCATAAGCCAGTAATTGGGGTGGGGGAGGGAATTGGGTTATAACAACCCCCAGTATTAGACAGGCACTTCATTTTATCGACTTCAGAAGGATGAAAGTCAAAGTCGACCACAACAAGATGTGAATTCAGAACGTAGAAAATTATAACTGATACAGCAAAGCATTTTGTCCATCATACTAGCGATTCTGCCAATTCCTGTGTGAATTCCTGCATGAACAATGTTTAAACTAGATAAGCTCACTTTCGATAAGAATCTTTGATAAACCTCAAAATACATTTTAATCAATTTAGTCTAGTATATTAAAGCAATCACTTTATAATAAATACAGTGATTGCCTTGTGTAACATTTACTACTTGATTTAAGTTCTCGATTCTATCAATTTTACTTTTCTTTTGTCACTGCTAATGCCTTTTCAGAAATGCAAAAATATCTAGTTTCCTTCCTTTTTTATTCTTTAAAATTAAATCGTAATCGATAGTTTTGGAAAGCCTAAGCTCCTTCCACAGCACTGAGTGTCTCCACTGTTGTACTCTACTAAGTTTCAATAATACCCAAATGACTCAATGGTTTACGACTTATGTTATGACTTATGCCACACTTAGTAGTTTAAATTAAAATGCATTTGTATTGCTACAGAAATCTCGTATCAAAATATGGCGACATAATTGCATTCACGACATGAGATGAAATATATATATACTTTACCGTTCAAGTATAGGTTGAGTTTCTTTTTTACTATTCTTATTTGCATTATAGTTATTAATATTGATTTCCAAACGTTGGTACATTAGCACACAGCTCTAGAAAATGGGGACATTCGATTAAATCTATTCTAGTAAATTACTGGTACTTTTTTCTTGACCGATAGAGAGATATAAAACCAAGTTAGCGCAAACATAATTTGAAAGGGGTGTAAAGTTTTACTACTTTGAAGTTATATATTGAGATTCCATTCTTATAAGTTAATGTTTATGAATGACTGATGATAATCAATATAATAAAAAAGAGTGTCAGAATGATATCCTGCTGTTATTGCATTACAGAACATTATTAAGAATATAGTTTGTCATGGCACAGACGTTCATCTGCGAACCTAAATATATATACAGCTGGGGGATAGTGGAAATGAGTTTATGTGACGCCAACGTTTTTCAAGGCGTTATAATCAACGCGTGTAAAGTAATTAACTTAACTGCCATTTCGATTCGAACCCAGATCACGAAATTTGTTTGTCAATAGCTTCACTCTCCAGAACGCTCGTTCGATGACAATGTTTTTCACTGTTTAACCAGGGAGGCAGGATTAATGCCCATGAACCTTTTTTCTGGGCCTCTCAGACAGGTGGGAGCAAGGAAGGAATGGTTGCAAAAGAGTGGACTCAAATAAGAAAACCTAATATCCAGGTGGTGGCGTTAAACCAGGTTACGGTTTAAGTTTATCATCCAAGTAGATTTGAACAACATTTAAAGAGCTGGGATGTGTATTTTATATTACACCGACCCATCACCCTGGACTAGTGCTTTATCTTATCCACACTGAAAGGATGAAAGGCTAAGTTGACCTCAACGAGACTTGAAGTTAGTGCACAGAGAGCTGGAACAATTACCGCAATACATGTTATCTTATGCGCTAACGATTAATTCGCCGACTAGATGAACGCAAAGTCACAGTGAGGCGCAACAGACAACTTTAATGAGGAACAGAAAATTATCGTGAGATGCACCAAACTCGTTTATATTAATTCAATGAATTTATATCATAGAAATTAATCGGGTAACTTTAACGTTTTTCATCAAGCATTGTATAATTATATTCTTCCATTTGCTTCAATTACAGTTACTCAACGTTTCGAATTTCTAAAAAGAATTCTTGATCATTGTTTTACTGTTTTATTTATTAATTTATTCTTATAAATCCACTTAAAGTAAATTCAGTTTAATTGTTTTAGGAACTAAAACACATCAGTAGATTATTGCTAGGATATCAGAAAATACTTCTGTCTAATTAAACCATCATAATTTGATTACTGAGCCCAACGTGTGACATGTTGATAGTGCTAAAAGGCTGCAATCCAATTAACCTTGATCTTAAGTAGAACCAAATAACATTACAAGGTAGTTATTTTTTGAATGATACATAAACTAAAGAACTTAATGCAATATGTACTTATTTTCTTTCTCACGTAGAACGTTTAAATCATTATTAATATTTTCTTTTTGTTTTCTAAGTTTAGGTAGTTCCCATTGATAATATATGCTTGAACGAAAAATGTTGCTCATAGAAAAACTGGTGAACTATGTCGTCACAAATAATCAAAACAGAAAAAAATACTTATTAATACATAAACATTAATATTAATATTGGTCTCTAACACGATTGGAACTTTCTCACACGATTGCAACTTTCTAAGAAGCGGGTGTAGTCGATTAGTTGAGTTTTATTACCGGACTTTATTTTATCCACCCAGAGGCATCAAGACCAAATTCGATCAGCGATGTAACTAAATACTTCAAATATCCTTCTTCGTTAAATGTTTTGTGGAATATATCATCGAATGCCACCTTTATGACACGTCAGTGTTATAAACACCAGGTAATCAATTTCGGGAGAATGTGAGTCTATTAAGTTGAGCCCAGTATTTGACAGGCACTTTATTTTATCGAACACTGACGGATGAACGGAAAAGTACCAGTAATACTATTAAAAGGAATTCATTCGTATCCGATATTTGTATTACCCTTTTAAAGAAATCTCCTTATGCATAAGAAATCAAAACTGATAGATTAGGGTTTGTTAATGAATAAAAGGAAGAGTATGCCCCTAGAATTTCCATACATGCTCGAAACACCTTTCAAATCATTGAGTCCACCTACTTCAGTGGGGCACTCAGCTCACTGCTGTAAGCAGGAAACAACACAATGTTTGTTGGGGTAGATATAATTCCTATAACTAGATGTTAGAGTGGTATAGCCTACACTAAGTTGGCCTACCTAAAATGTAGTACGTGAAGACGAAATATTTCAGTGGCACGCCTTACGATCCATTAGTTGTTGGACTCCCAGTAACGGAAGACCCGAAGAAGATAAATCCAGGTATGTCTTTAAATCATTTTATGATTGGAACAATTACAAAATAAAATACTCTTATTAGATGTTACAAATATTACAGCCTGAAGTCGTGTGTCGTATCCTGCTACAGATGTACTGTTTTCCTTGCTAATATATCTGTTAATATGTGACATATTCAGGTATAGCTCACCTTCATAGACAGCTGGGGCAGTGTATGATTAATGTGTATTTAATTATCTTACAGGAAAATAAATATATTCCAGCATCCACCTCTGAAAAGGGAATCTCCAGGAAGGTATTTATTCTCCAAAGGAGGGTTTCTATCGTCTCCGTTAGTCTTAATGTTAGTTTCAAGTCCTAATTTTTTTTGTGTTGCGTTAAATAACTGATAGTGTAACACGTTAAGCTATTTTCTTCACGCTAATGTAATCGTATATATTCATTACATACCCATCCCTCAATAAAGATATATATTTTTTCATGAAAACTGTATTACGAGTCGCAATTTTAATAGAACTTGAATTGTCAAAAATATATATAATAATAATGATAATGAAGGTGTTTGTAATACGTAATAACATCACAGTAATCTAGCAGGTGTTTAATATTAACGGATATATGCGGAACAGATAATTGTAAGATCTATTATTGTAGAAACATATCATTTATAAAATGTCGTGAATACGATCCGAATGCGATTGTTTGTAAATGCAGAGATGTCTTTGATGTAAGATAGGATTCTAATAAGATTTAGATTTTTTTTTTTTTGCAACATTTCAAAAACAATATTCGCTGCACATTTGGATGCAATACGATAATTGTAGACGATGATTCGGTTTATATGCAATTTCGGCATTATTGAAAATAGATTCTCTTTTCTATCACATTAGTTCAAAATTAAGTAACTTAAATAATTTTAGACGTCAGGTGTCTTATATAAACTTAGTAAAACATAATTAAGAAGAGGTAAAAATCCAAATACAATACAAAATAGGTTTCAATTACGTTGTAAGATTATCTTATATAAATTGTGCAGTTCTACTTTGAATTTATGATTTATTTTAGAGGCTGGGAAAAGCTGCAAATATCAACAAAGTAAATTCTGCTGCAATGTTTTATTATTTCCCGATATTCCCCAGTGGTGTCTATTTGTATACAAATATATGAAAGTAAATATATTTCTATGTGATGTAATAGCTTTCTTATACAGCTGCTGCAAAATTTCATTGTCCAGGTGAGATAGAGCAATGTTTAAAGACACTGCGACCGGAGTATGTCAGAAATGTTAAAATGGTTATTATGCAATTTACGTTCTCGCAATCGCAATCCTTTTCGTTTGTATAAGTATAGGTCTATTTGAATGGCGGAATCGATGGGGTATCGGTCAACATACAGGCAAGTCAACAATTCGTATACTACTACTTGCAGTGTGTGGATTTCGTGACCAAAGCCTTAATTTGCATATATCCACTCTTTTAACTAGCACCTATCCTGGAGGATAGAAACAGCCTACCGCTATAAACATGCGATGTTTGGGTTCAACTCTGTATGCAGATATATATGGAGTATCTAATGAGTTGCAAATTATTCATGTTTGCTCTCCTCTAGACCCGCTTTGGGGTCTCGAGATACGCAACCGTTTAGCGTTCATCACATTCCTCTCAGGACCATTCACCGGTCGATCACCAAGTGTTTCGGCGTTACAAGGAGACTGCAAATTTTTATAATTATTGAACAGACCCTTCTTCTTAAGGCCTGAACGCGTAGCTTGTTACCCTTCGCAAAAGGTGATGCGATAGAATTTGATCATACTGCAGTTTTTTGTGGTGTTCTTTGCGCCAGACACCAATTTGTTAATTTTCTCAGATCTGCGAAGAAGTGGCTTTCACTTGCCTTGTCGTAACTACATCGCTGTAAGAGTTTTCTTAAGAGCTATCTGTGTCAGCCATTGATCCATTTCCACTGCTTTGTCTGGGGTTGTTTATTTGTCCAGCAAATATCCACATATCGCAATTAAGTGTCATACCTGGTGGCTGCAGATCTATCCGCCATCAGCGACCCATTCTCTAGCAAAAGAGTACTGCTGAGAATATGGTAACTTATGATAACAAAGTGGGTATTTTATAAGTTGTCATACTAGGCAATCAAATTGATTGCTTTTGGGGTGGGGTTGTGTTTCTCGGACACCAGCATTGAGAGATTCTTGACAGATTCGATTACCAATTCTAGCAATTTGAATCGCTACGTAGAGTTCCCTTCGTTAGTCTGTTATTATTTACTGTATTACAAGGTTGTTTAGTCCTAGGTCAACCAAATCGAACAGATCTTATCAAATATTTTCCAGATGTAAATATACACTCTCTTCGTCATATCAATATTTAAAAGATTGTTTCTTCGACGAAATCCATTTTAAACATCTGATTTGATTGAATTTTGGTGAAACGCGTTGGCTTCATAGTGAGGGAAAATAAAATTGGATTTGGAGCCTTCAGGATATTCCCAGAGCATTTTTACATTCATTGAAAGATCGACTAACGGAAATCACAACTAGATGAAAGAACCAATCTGCCAGGAGAGTTCTCGTATATTCGAAAGAACTATGTTTGAAATATTGCACTGAAATTTTAGACATGTAGTTTCTAGTACGTCTAATAATTTTACTTAGAAAAATGCTAATAATATATAAATTACTGTATGTTCATATTTTATTATCTTATCCAGGATTCAAAGATTTAATTCTCAATAGCCAAGCCCACCTATCTATAATTAGGTATGGTAGTGAGTGTATAATTCATTGTTATAAGCAGCAATAACTTCGTTATATTGCAATACTAACTTCAATACGCGATGTAGGAAAATGGCACTTAGCTCCCTGAAACCGAGGTTTGCGCATTGAGTCACTAATCCATTATATTATATATGATATATGAAGCGAATAGACTGTAAGATATTTCGAGGAAATATTTGAGTATAGGTGAATAAAGATTACATAGCAAGAGTGTTTACAAAATTAAAAAAATTCAGTTGAAGTAAGAGTGATTGCTACTGTAGTTGTTCCTTAATCCCAGGTACAACATTATTGTTTAGACGGTAGATTATGACATAAGAGAAATATAATTGTTTCTAGTACGATGAGTGACTCAGCAGCGGATCTCAACTTAGGATGTTAAAGTAATAGTTTTATATAACCCTACATACTATGAATATTATGATCAAGAATAAATCATTATCACGAGGGCTGTGACATAAAAATATGACCTGATTCAAAATATATGAGTTCCCCATATGGTTTCAAACATGTGTTGATTTATATTTTACATTACATTATTGATGACCGCTAGAGAAACATGACTGTCACACGAACCAATTAAAAATCCATGTAATTTATGTTGCTTAAGTAGTAGGATGACTTTGCTTGTCAACCATACGAGATCGATAAAAGAAACACTAGCTGAAATTCTGGGGGTTGGTATAGGTGTTTAAATCCACTTAAAAGCTGGAGTCAAATGACTGAAAGCAGTAAAAGAATCACATACCCATAGAATTAGGCTCCGTACGCCACAGAGAAGGCAACCCGTCTAGGAGAACTGTCACTTTGAAAGAAATAAGACTGCTCGAGGTGGAGAGGATTCCTCGGAGGACAAGCTTTATAGTGCTGGTGGAACGAAGAATGTAAAGTGGTGGAACGAAGAATGTAAAGAACGCTACGCAGATACAAGCATTTCCGTGTAGGTAATTATGACGAAATAGGTGGGGCAGGAATTCCACTAGCTGAGATAAGGTAACCGAAGTAGTTATGGTAAGCGACAGAATGATAAATCTCAGAATAGTCATAGGCAATAGGATGACGATAATTATCTCAAGCTACGCACCACAAGTAGAATTTAGTAAGGAGCAAAAGGACCACTTCTATGAGCAACTTTTACAGACAATCTCAGTTACAGATGGCAGAGATCTCATCATCCTGGCTGGCGACTTCAACGGACATATTGGTCAGTACCAGGATGGTTGGCTACACTGGAGTACACGGTGGATGTGATTATGGCTCGAGAAAAGAGGAGGGAATGAGGCTCCTAGAATTATGTGATGCAAATAAACTGACTATTTGCAACAATAACCTCAAGAAACTAGCCAGTCATCTGATCACCTATCAATCAGGCAAACAGACAAGTCAGATTGACATTTTACTCGTTAAACAATGTGACAGGTGGATGGCTTTGAACGTTAAGTCCATCCCCGGAGAAGAATGGACCATACCACATAAATGAGTTATTAGTGACATCAAAATAAGTACAAGACGAAACAAGACATGGTGGAAGATAAGGAGAAAGAGAGTATAGAAGCTAAATGACCTCACTGTTAAATAGAAAGATCTACGTGAGGCATGTGATAAGAGGGGGAAGTCAGATATATATGATATAGAGGACAATTGAACGTTTCTACGAGAGAATCTACTGCAGGCTACTAAGGAGACTTGTGGCTGGAGCATAGCTCCAGCCAGAGAGAGGGTGACCTGTTGGTGGAACAATATAGTGGATAGAGGCAGACAGGGAAAGACTGAAGAAATGGGAGCGATAAAGTTCGATATCAAGTGGCTATGATATGTCAGGTGAAAAGTATACATAGCTCGCAGAGAAGCTGAAAGCAGAGGGTTTGTCAATGACTTGCGACGAGTGGATCAGAGATGTGAGGTGTTTCGCATTGTTAAGCAGTGTGTCCGGCGTAACCATACCGTTGTAGAAAATGACACTGGTGCACTCTGTATCACGGACAGCTAAGAGAAGGAGGTCTGCAAATATTATTACGAGAGGTTGATGGATATGGAGAATGAGTAGAGAGAAATGAAACTATCCTCAGCTGACCCAACCGAGGGACCAGCTATCGAAATTGACAGTTATAAAGTTAATGATGCAATCAAGATGAAAAAGTGTAAGGTCGTCAGGCAATCAGAAATAGTCAGAAATGAGATGCTGAAATCTTCTGTGTTGGTGGTCACCTGCATAATCAATCAGGTAGTACAAGATGAAGTCATACACAATGACGGGCGTAGTGGCATGTTCATCAATTACTGCAACGGGAAAAATGATGCACTAAAAAGGAGACAGGACCCTGACTCCACCAGGAAAGTGGTCCTGCTTAAAATGTTGAAAAGAAGTAGGCGGTAACTCTATACGTTGTATACAATGCAAATGTTGGATACACAAGAGGTGTAGTGGGATAGTCGACAAACAACAAAAAAGGTAAACTTTGTTTGTGGTAAATGCACAGGGATAGTGAGCAAGAAGATCATCAGTAACATTAACATTTTCAAATCCCAGGAAGGCTTCATAGAATTGGTTGATAGCTTCTCTTACCTATATGTTGAAACTATTAGATGAAGAGGTTGTACCGAGTGCATGATAGCTAGAGTAAGAACAGGATGGGAATCGTTCAGTGAGCTACTACCTCTGTGGACAAACAAACCAACAATACGGCTCATCATCAATTAACTAGAGCTCCCACTGTATACAATATATAGTAAGGTGATTTTGGTGAGCTATTTGGGAATATATTCACCTGTCTCTGGATACAGTACAGTGCCAATAGTACGGTTTGAAGAACGAACTATTTCTTTGGCAATCTGACATCCTACTTCGACACCTCTAGCTGTATTTTCTGTAGTGCATTTCTGGTGAGATGAAGCCAATTATTTCAGCGAATTTTCGTCTATCTTCTGGTGTAAATAAGCCAATATATCTGTAAAAAGAGCGCAGAGCAATATTTCATACGTGAGCTAAGGCTTTTTCGCCTTTCCAACTAAACGTTCTTCCAATGTATCGCCTATCATTCGGTCGCTGGTTATAATTCTATACAACTCTCGTAATTAATTCCAATGTCATTTCTAGTAGTACATGGAACACAACTAATATTCAGGTGCAGCTGAAAAACCGACCAACGTAGATGCTTAATTTGATGTGTGGCTTTATGGGTGTGTATTTGTTTGTGTGTGTGTCTGTGTTTGTGAGTGTATATTTGTGTTTGACTTTCGTGGTGATTAATTAGTTCACACACACATACGCATATGCACAAACATATAGACACACACATATAGACAGAGAGAGAAAAATAAAACACACTTCATCACCATCATCCATCATTTTTTTCCGTTTTGTCTTTTTTTTTCATATCACTCAATCTTCTTCCCTTAGAATTATTCTCTTGCTCCTATCCACCACCAGCACCATCATCAAAGTCATCATTGTAACCAATATTACCTCCTCCTCCTCCTCCTCTTCATTATCATCATCATCATCACCATCATGACCATTTCTTTAATTATATACTGTAATTATTCCAACAACAATATAGATATTAATAAAGGGTTAAGCCATACAATCTTTCGTATTTTATTAGCTTTGTATCCTCAAATTAATAACGATGATAAAACTAAATCTGTAATCTATAATCAGACGAGATATAATGTATTATCAGATCAATTTATATTCACAATGTGACTACAACTGCGAAACATCAATGAACTGGAAATAATTTGATTTAAGAACTCGTTCAAAGTGTGGAGTCAAATAGTTTTATTTTATATATTTAGGTATGACAGTTACTTATAAATTTCATGTTGAATCAGTCAGCCATTAAACACTCAGCTGAGGCAGTAAAAAGGGGAAAGCTCAAAACTATATATATGATGTATGGACATGGAAAAGGATGAAGAAGGGAAGGTGAGTGTGGCAGAGAAGACTATGGGGGAACTATGTTGCAGAAAGCCCCTTATATAATTACTCTATTATAAATATTATTTTCTTCTTCCTTTTTGACTATAAGATCAATGGATCGGAACCCAACATTATACATACATACGTGATGACTGATTTACCTTGTCAGATGATAGCTGTCTACATACTCGCATGTACACGGTGGTGACCTTTCAATCCAGCAACAAAATGCATGACCATGATCCCACCCAAGTACTGACATACACATTACCACAAGAAAATATATACCGATTGTGTTTCTCAATACAAAAGCCCGATGAACTTTAGTTCAAAGCATACAATTTTACAAAAAGTTAAAATGATATATAAAGTAATAAATACCGATTATATCAATTAAGAAGCTACTAGTATTAAACTCAAATATAGCTTATTTTTGCTCCTAATTTTTCAGTTAGAAGAGTTGCCCCAGGGACAGGCTTGGTGCTATTTTTAGCATCATTTACGGTCTGTCGTGTTATATCTGCTTTTCTGTGAAACGTTATTTTAACATCTTGTGAAGCACATTTTAAATGTGTATCCTGAACAGATAACTGATAGTTGTACAGTATTATATATAAGATCAATTCCTATTGAAAGGATAAAATCGTGGTCTTGAAATTCTAGTTACCAAAATTGGTACTAATTGCTAAGATTAATGGTTTGCCTCTTGTCTTAGATTTATCAAAACAGATCTGTCTAGAAATTTAAAATTTACCATCTTAAAGTAAGTATAACTTCTTACAATTTAATTCTTCCATATACATTTACAAAATACTAACAGGTTTTCAATTGATATTATCAGTATATGCATGTGTGTGCGGAATATTTGTATGTAGTGAAAGATGTGTGCGAATATGTATATAATAAAACAGGAAAAACAATGTGTGCGATATATGTACGTGCGTGTGTGAGTCTAAGTGTGTTTGCCTAGTGAGGACATAGATTTAATTTAAAAGAAAGAAAGAATGAAACTGGCCATTATGATGTTGGAATCCAGGCTTTTTAAATTGGCCATTCTGGTGCATTTCTTTCCATTCGATTATTGACCCTAGGTTTTAATTTCTTGATTAAGAGGGCTTCCTTAATTCTCAGCGTGCCTATACTGCGTTTGGTAGCTAAGATTGTGGTGGTAATGTTTCCCCGGTTCCCACATTTGGCAATGTGTTTGCGGAAGGAAGAAGAGTTGGTGTTAACATGCTCTGTAATACGGAGATGTAACGGTCGAATAATGCTGCCTATGTAAAATAGATTGTACTTGTTACGTTCTATTGTATACTACGTAGGTACGTAGTTACGTAGGTACGTAGGCAACAATTAGTGTTGTGAGTAGAGCCATTGGCTAGAGTTCATCCGTTAACCTCGTTGGGGTGGGGGGGGGTTTATCTTGTGGAGAGGCATCTCCACAGGGAAGGTCCAGAGTGAGCTATTTATATATTGAGGTCCTCTCTTCTAATGGCTTTACGTATGGCTTTGGTGGTTCCCTCGCTGAGATGTGGAATCTTGAAGAAACAACTGTTGTTTAAGTTGGTCCGGTATATGGGTCTGGGGGGTTTCGTCGTGGGGTGAAGAAGGAAGCTGGGTAACCGTTAATCTCTAGTACCTTGTGGAATCGTCTGATATGGGTGGCTTTATTAGCAGTATGGCGTAGATAGGTGAAGGAGGAAATAGTTTCCAATGCCTTTCCGTCGACATAAATAGTAGGAACAACAGCCGGAGGATAGATAAGCTCCAGCTTTTTAATACTGATGGTCAGACCAAAGGCTTTAGACGCGTGAGAGAAGTTGTCAGAGCCTGTGAGAGAAGTTGTCAGCGATCCACTGCATTTCCTCAAAGTTGTGTGTCACAAGTGCACAGTCGTCTGCAAATAGTAAGTCACGAGCAATTTGCACTATGGTCCTAGTTCCTGCTTTGAAGCGTTGCTGGTTGCACAATTCACCACTTGTTCTATAATCAAACCTAGCTCCCTCTTTGACATTCGAAAAAGACGTTTCCAGCATGGCAGAGAAATACAAAGCAAATAGGAGTGGTCAGAGACAGTCGCTTCTGGCAGGACCCGCTGGAAGTAGTGTTTGGGGACACTTCTTCCATGAAGAAGAAAAAGAAGAAGAAGAAGAAGAAGAAGAAGAAGAAGAAGAAGAAGAAGAAGAAGAAGAAGAAGAAGAAGAAGAAGAAGAAGAAGTTTACCCCTCATGTTTATTAACATTTCCTTTTCTATTAGACGTTTTATATGTTATGTATCGGCACTTGTGGATTATTATTTTTGTGAATCGTTATTAAAATGCGTTTAAGTTTTGTACATGCATTATTCTATTTTATATTTTGATTAGAGTTTAAGTATGTTGATCTCTGGGATAACCCAAATATTACTTTTGAATAGTCATGGAATAATTATTTAATTGTTTAGTTTTATGTCTGATGAACACCGTTGAATATGCATTTAATCGATAAACTGGGTTGCTGAGTGTCAAATATAGCATGTAACTTACGCTCTCAATATAGCGGAAATTTTACTTGCATTGAAAATCAAATATGAGATTAAAAGAAATAATTGCTTAAATAATGCATAATTGAATCGTTCGAA
>OZ024740.1:380112816-380120316 GCA_964016885.1 Eledone cirrhosa | reverse complement strand
CTACTCCATCAGTTCACAAGAGAACTATTGGCGTATGTGTAGGTTCAGAATGACATTCACGTCCTATTTATATCGTTTATAGTATATTTTAACGGTTTATCAAAATATAATGAGAGAAGAGAGAAGATTCCCTTTCTTAATTCTGTATATATAATGATTTACTTTCCACAACCTGCAAAGTAAAAATGTCAAAGGATTACGTTTCAAGGAAAATTTTTAGTTTGACAGTTCCTGTTGTTCTGTATACATAGTAAGATCATTGTTTTCGTTATAACTCTTAGAGAGGTGTAAATAGGATGAAACATGCTTAAAGTGTATAAATGGCATGAATTACGTTTATATTGTGTCCTCAAGGCAAAACATTCTACATTTCTCTTCTCTCAACTTGCTACTCTTTGAGGCTGCATTCAAGTGTAATATGGGAAACATCTATATATGTGTAGAATTATATCTGTAGCATGAAGAAAAAGAAATAATCCCTTGTACCCTACCTCGCTTTATTTGTTCTCCTAATAAATGGTTGAAATATATTCTATTTTATATGAATAGGAAGGAAATCTCATGTTAAACTCGTATCTTTTATAAGACATGTCATATACTTCTCTCGATCTGTTCCCGTAAAACAGTTAAAATATAGTATCCTTGATATAAAGATAGAGTGTATTTAATTCTGAGCGAAATGCTTTAATAGCTTAAAATAACTCCAGCAATAATCTTATCAGGAGAAGCAGATACCTCGATGCATATGGAGAACCAGCGTGAATTCCGGTTTGCAGTATTCAAAAATGGAAGTAATCGTGAACAATAAAACAAAGTAAAGTAAGAACAGGAAAAAGAAATTTACAGTGTTTTCCCCTTGCGGGAGAAAGGAAGAAAGTATTTCTTGCAATTTTAACCACTTTAAACCGTTGTTAACATAATTTTATCTCCCTTAACAGCTACACATACAAACACGGCCTATAAAATTTCCTTGAAATGTAGTTTTCTTTTTAAATTTAATCGTTCTAGAAATTTGTCCTGGAAAGATTTACAAATCAGGACCGTATTATATAAGTAAGTGCTTGTGTGTGTGTGTGTGTGTGTGTGTGTGTGTGTGTGTGTGTGTGTGTGTGTGTGTGTGTGTGTGTGTGTGTGTGTGTGTGTGTGTGAACAAATTGACGAAATTGATCCCCGAGATGTCACCTGTTAATGTAATTATAAAGAAGTATATGTAGAATTAAAAAGAGGAGACAATCGCTTGTCTTTTTAGTCTACGATCATATTCTACTTACACACACATGAATATATGTATACATATACACACATATACACATACACACATACATAGCCACATATATATATACATACAGACAAACTTACATATATTATATAGAAATGACTTCTACAGGACTAGAACTGTTTCATTGATAAAAAATCATCGGCGGCTTGGAGAAGGTAGAGTTTGAATTTTTCTAGTCATACCGTCAATCTGTTTTGTAATTGACTTCTTGTGAATTGACGCCAGATTCAGAATTTGGTAATCAGAAGTGATGTAAGTGTAGAAGAAAAAACTCACTATCTCAAATTCGGTTTTCGAGCCATTTACTTATGGTCTTGAATCTTGGTTAAAAGCAGCCGAAATAGGGTTCTTCAGAAGGGTCTTTGGGGAAATGCATGGCTTGGAGATCAGAGATTCGCTCCAAGTACAGTCGCTACTTCTCCGAATTAAGAGATCACAGGTCCGATATCACCGGCATATGGTTAGAATATCTTAGAAAAGAATCGCTGGACATATTTTACGAACAAAACCAACCTACAGCAGAACCATACAAGAATAATTGTAGAGATCAACCTCAATACGTGTCTGGTAGTTCTTTTGTCTACTTGGGAATTATGATGTGCAAAGTCGATCCCATTGTGATTTGAACTCAATAATGATGATAATGATGATAATGATGATGATAATGATAATAGGAAAGGTGATTCACTGGCATTTATGCAAACTAAATTTACCACATTCTGAGAAGTGGTATTAGCATAAGCCAGAGTTGGTGATAGAAAATGATCGAGAGAAGGTGCTATGGGATTTCAGGATACAGACAGACACGAAATTAGAACACAATAGGTCTGACCTGTTGGTTTTGAACAAGGAAAATTGACCGTGCCTGATTGTGGATTTAGCCTGCCTCTTTGACACAAGAGTGCAATAAAAGGAGAAGGAGAAAATTAACCGATACAAGATTTAAAGTGTTAATTAAAACGGATTTGGGACTGTCATGAGATCATGGTCTTCCCGATTTTCATAGGAGCACTAGGTACTGGAAGAGTTTTCAAGGATGGCTAAAGAACATTAGTTCAGCCCCCGTTTTTGAAACACTGCAAAAGGGATGCTTGCTGGGAACAGCAATAACCCTCCGATATGCCCTGAATATCTGAAGCTGCAGGTAGCGGCTTGATGTTTATTTGAACAAATTTTCCAGAAGAAAAAAAGAAAAAATAATAATAGCTATTCACTTATTCATTTTTTTCTTTTATTGTAAATACACCATAGAATTTGTTAATATAATATTTGAGAAGCAGATTATTCATTCTTAGTCTAATTATTTTTTTCTTTACTGGTTTTTTGTTTGATTGTATGTTTAATTTATTTTTTCCTAATCAAGAGGACACTTTCTTTTGATGTCAAATCTACATCGTGATTATTGGTCTAAATGAGTAACTAGAAGAAATTCATTTATGCTGTATACTAAATCACTGATGATATAATGCTGCATAAGAAATATTTTTCTACATTCTTTTTGACTTGTATATATAATTACACGACAAAAGTAGTAGATTTGACAGAAATGCCAAAGTATAGAACTAAATGAATACCTTACATTATGTAGTTTCGTCTTTTATATTACACTCTCAAGTAAAATACTGTTGATGTCGACGTTGCCTTTCCTTCCTTGGGAATCAATAACATAAACACAGCTCTTATACAAAGGGTCTTCTGCCAATATGAAGAGATTGGTAGAATAACTTCATTCTCTCACTTTACTTAACTTAAAATAAAACATTTTAATCTAAAACCTGACTCAAGCAGTCCATTTTCCTGTGTCGATGACACAAAAGTAACGTAAAAATGTTGTCCATATCTACCGATATGGACTAAATGCATTAGATTTTATTAAAATAAATATAGTTTTGATGACCATGGTGCTTTAACTTACTAATAAAGAAGAGAAAGAAAAATGAAATAATTAAGTCAATCCTCTTCGTACAAAAGAAAAACAGAAATCTTATAACTGACCAACAAAAACTGTTAATATAGGATATACATTATTTGGCTTCATCCAGGGTGATTGATTGGCAGTAACGGTAGAGCGTCAGACGTGGAAGAGAAATACGGCCCTTTACGTTCTGAGTTCAAATCCTTGCTTGTCATTCTTACGGGGTCGATAAAATAAAGTACCAGTAACATACTGTGTCGTCGATTTAATCGACTTTCCCCTACCCCCAAATTACTGGTCTTGTGCCTAAAGTAGAAACAATTATTGGTCCATCGAAATTCGTATCTCTACCCCCATGGGGTTTGAATTTGTTTTTAATCTCTCATTCAGGTAAATACGTGGGTGGACTCCCTTTGACAATATTACACTCTGATAAATACGACATTGTTGTTGTATAACTCCAGATCAGCTCTGATTGAATCAAGGGTATCTAATCAAGGGTATTTAAGCTCCGATCATTCTGTACTATATTTTAAACATGTGATTTAACGAAAATCTGGCTGCTGTTTCTAACCACGTAGAGCGACCCCGTATAGGATACCTCCTTAAATTGGAGGTGTTGTGCCAATGCAAGAAATCTATGTATATTAATTTGGGAAAGTTAAGGACTGGCAGAATCGTTAGAGGGTCGACGAAAATACTATGCGGTACTTGTTCCGGCACTGAGTTGATATACAGTCTAGATCACCTTTGTTATTCATCATTCCGTGTTCAATAAAATTACGTACCAGTCAAGTGCAGGGGTCGATTTAACCATCTATCCTCTTATTTCGAAACTCACTCAGATGGTGGATTGGTGCTACGCCAAAATAGTGAGGATGGCTCTGAACATTAATCAGTATACATCAGGATGAAAAACTCAGGGCTGTACGGGAGCAACCCAAAAGTCAGCTCGAAAGTAATACAGAGGGGTTTGAGGTTAGCTAGACATGCTCACCGACATTTAGAGTTGACACTAGAAGAGGGAGAGCGAGGTTGAAATATGTTGATGCCCTAAGGGCAAAGTGTATAACATTCTGTATAATTTTAAAGATTATTATATAATCATTCTTTAATGAAGTGTTTAGCTCAAGAACACAATACGCAACCCAGCCCAGGAATCGACCCCCCCTTATCACTAGGCCACGTGCCTTGATTTCCTTAATTAGAGGTTGAATTATATAATATTGAGTCAGTGTTGCACGATGGCTTAAACAAACCACTGGAAAAACAAGAAAAACAACGGAGTGTCTTTCGACTAGAAACGCGAAGAGAGTACGTAATCAAATATGAATAAAAGGTCTTGCAACTAGAAAAGTAGGATAGGGTACGGTGCATGCAAGTTGTGTAAATGGTAAGGCAGGAGGATAAATGAATAATCTTCCGCCAAAAATGAAGAGGAATATATATATGTTTTGTGCCTCCTCTTTTCCCTTGTCCTTTTTCAGAGCAAATACACACGCGCGCACACACAAACACACACGTGTGTGTGTGTGTGTGTGTGTGTGTGTGTGTGTGTGTATGTGTGTGTGCGTGTATTTGCTCTGAAAAAGGACAAGGAAAAAGAGGAGGCACAAAACAGACAATCATTGAGGAGGTCACAGAATGTGTGACGAAAGAACTTTTATAAACAAATGAATAACGAACAATAAAGTAAAAGTGAAAATTATGAGGTGTGTGTGTGTTTTTCTATTAGCGATATTGGCAGAGAGAGGGAGATAGATAGAGAGAGAGAGAGTGAGAGAGAGAGCGAGTGAGAGAGAGAGAGAGAGATGGGTAGAGAGAGAAAGAGAGTTGTCACATTGGTAAGTAAATTGTTTGTTAATCCACGAAGGAGTGCGTAGCATTATAGCAATAATGAATAACAGAGATACAGAAGCACAAAAAGAAAACCAAACCAAACACACTGGACAAACAAAAGCATCCATCTTTCTCATTAAATATATATATATATATATATATAAAATATATAAAATATGTAGTTTAGAAAGCCACAACAATGCAGATGGGAAATCTCGAGGTAGGAAGTGAGTGAGAAATAGGAGAAAAGTGGAAAATGAGACAAAAAGGAAAAAAAAACAAAGGTAGAAGGGTTACCGTAGTGGAGATTTAATCCCAATATTTCGGGCTCACGCCGATCAACGGGGGGGAAGTTCCAAAAGGGGGGGAACAGGCTAAGCCGAAGAAAGTTGTTGTATTGTCGTTAAAACATAGGAATGCCGTTATGGGGAATTTCAAACGAGGGAAAGAATGCGCGTGCGTGTGATAGGCTGTGGCAAAAGCTACTGACCAATTGGGTTAAATCAATAGGGTGCGCTAGCGCGTGAAAGCCGTAAAATATGTGTTCCTTCCGTAAACACATCCTTAAATGCGGAAACCCACAGGGCAGACCCTTGGTCACAGTCCTAGCGACTGAACGCAGCATCGGATCCTTAAGGATAAAGGAAGCACTTGTTATTAAGAACCTCAGACCCCCACTTAACAACCGGGCTGAGAGAAATGAACTGACATGGCTAATCTAACCATAGTGACCAGTAACAGCCCCTACGGCCTACTATCTTTCACACACACGCACTTATATGTATACCCATACACATACACACACACACACACACACATCTATATTTATACACGCACACATGTTTATACAACCTACCACCTTTCACACCCTTTGAATTCCAGCTTTTACGGCCCACTATCTTTCACACACACACACTCACATACATACACATGTACACACACAGTTACACACACATATATATTTACACACACATATTTTACGGCTTTCACGCGCTAGCGCACCCTATTGATTTAACCCAATTGGTCAGTAGCTTTTGCCACAGCCTATCACGCGCACGCGCATTCTTTCCCTCGTTTGAATTTTCCCCATAACGGCATTCCTATGTTTTAACGACAATACAAATACTTTCTCCGGCTTAGCCTGTTCTCCCCCCTCCTTTTGGAACTTTCCCCCCGTTGATGGGCGTGAGCCCGAAATATTGGGATTAAATCTCCACTACGGTAACCCTTCTACCTTTGTTTTGTTTTCCTTTTTGTCTCATTTTCCATTTTTCTCCTATTTCTCACTCACTTCCTACCTCGAGATTTCCCATCTGCATTGTTGTGGCTTTCTAAACTACATATTTTACATATTTCACAATGCTTCAAGCAAACTTTAACACCCTCATATATATATATATATATATATATATATATATATATATATATATATATATATATATATATATATATATATATATATAAGAAATCACAGTTACATGAGTTAGTCAATACGTTAGTAGATTAGTAGAGAAGAAATAACACATTTATCTTAAGTAAGAATGACTTCTACAAGACTACAACCCTTTCATTCCTATGAAACGAAAATACACACACCATATTTATACATATATATAAGTTTATCCCTGGTTCAATCGGAGGTATCACAGTAAGTAAGGTACTCAATACATAGGAGAGTATAAATATTCCTGATGATTTCTCCCAAATGAAACAGTTCTGGTCCTGTAGAAGCCATTTCTATATATATATATATATATAACTAAATTACACTCCATCGGTTTCGACGACAAGTGTTCCAGTTGATCTGATCAACGGAACAGCCTACTCCTGAAATTAACTCGCAAGTGACTGAGCATTCCAAAGACACGCCCACCCTTGCCGTAGTTCTCGGGGAGATTCAGTGTGACACAGAATGGGACAAGGGTGACCCTTCGAGTCACAGATACATTTTTGTACCTGTTACAGGTACATTTTTTGCCAGCTGAGTGGACTGGAGCCACGTTAAATAAAGTGTCTTGTTCAAGGACTCAATGCGCCACCAGGAATCGAACTCATATATATATCTATATATGTATATATATATATATATATATATATATATATATATATATATATATATATATATATATATATACATATATATATACGCACACACACGTACAATTACATTTGTAGAGACGCGCACCCACACAAACACACATACAAACAGGCACACACAAGCAGACACATATACATAGATACACGTATATATTCATGTGTCTATTCGTTTACATACAGTTATATATATATATGTATATTATATATATATATATATTTATATATATATATATATATATATATATATATATATATATATATATATATATATATATATATATATATATACATATATATAAATACACAATCTCACATACTCACACACACACACACACACACATATATATATATATATATATATATATATATA
>OZ024740.1:380097816-380110316 GCA_964016885.1 Eledone cirrhosa | reverse complement strand
TGTAATTTCTTATTTTTTAGATATTTCTTATTTACTTCCATTTTTACTCCCATGATTACCACTCTGTGTATGATTACATTTTATATTCTTTATATACTTATCCTTGGTTTTTACTCGACTGTTAACTAAACTTATTTCGCTACACAAGACTATAATTTTCTATACTGTTTATTTCTGAATTCACTTGTGCACGTCTTGACCTTAACGTTATCTAGTAACTCAAGATATCACACGTCCCCTCTACAAGATACGTTTCTTTTCATTTACTATCTCTTTCACTATCTCTTTCACATAGTACCAACCATATACTAGTTGCCTATATATGGTTATATATCTTTTTTATTCATTTAATTATTCATTTAATTATTCATTTAATTTATTCATTTAATTATTCATTTAATTTATTATACGTTGTAGTATTAAGGTGTATATCAATATCTTACCTATATTGATTATAGTGTGGGATGGGATTATTTATCATATGAATACAAAACTGAACAATGCATGGAACCCAGATTACCTTAACATTGAGTATAGTTTCTTTTCCTATATCATTAAATCCTACAACATTTAAGCTTTCATACGACTCTTATTAACACCACTGATATGAATAACTAATAATCATTTGGTATACATTGGATCAACGACTGACTGTGATGGCTTTCCTACTTGCACTTGCGACGCCTGGGTCTGTCCACCTTCCTAGAGTACTTGGAAAAAATAAATTTCCCTTATTTTTCGGTAGACGAAAATACTCGGAACGGTTGGTAGGCCCTTGAGCTTTAAGTAGACTGGGAAATCGTAATTTTACTGGTTATTGAACTCCAAACCACACTCCTTTATATAATTCTTTCTACCTTTGGCACAAGGCCAACAGTTGTTCAGTACATTACTGGTACTTTATTTTATCGACCCCGTAAGGATGAAAGGCAAAGTTAACCTCGGCGGGATTTGAAATCAGTCGGTAAAGGGACGTAACTCTATGATGGAAAGCATGGCGTCCGACACTCTACCGACACTGCATAGTTCAGAACTATTTCACACCCATTAGGAATATAATATCGAGCAACGCAAAGAACCGAAAGCTAGATAGTGAACTAATCTATTTTAATTTAGTTTTATTTTATTAAAAAATGTTGTTTTTTTGGGGGGGGGGGTGCTAAAACACTGTGGGTAGATACCAGTGCAGTGCATATTGTGTGAAAAGAATATAAATATTTTCCTTTTTATTTTCCTTTTTATATTCTTTTCACACAATATGCACTGCACAGGCATCTTGACTCTGAACACAGTGTTTTAGCAACCTCTCCAAAAGTTTTTTTAATAAAAATTTCTTTATAGTCTTTTTATAGTCTTTTCAAACACTAAGCTCATACCATAATTCTCAATTTCATTAACCCTTTATATATATTTTCAAACACTAACTTCATACAATTTTCATCACTTCATTAATTCTTTATAACGCAAATTCCCTTTAACAATGTCTAAACAGCTTACAAATAAACCCTACCCTAACCTAGTATAACCTACCACCCTTATGTCCACTCACTCTTCGTGATAAATTGATGACCAGCAAGAAGCTCCTACCCCTAATACAACACTGCACTCTTTCATGTCCTATCACGCACAACCCTACCACATCCACACCACACACAGCACCTCCTTCTCACCACGTACACGCCGAAATGTCTATGGCTGGACAAAATACCACACCCCCACAACTCACATCAACCATCGCTCCCCATCACCACCTCGTCAGTAAGCTCACCCCCCTGCCTATCACACATACCAAACCATTCCACATAGCTAAACCACCAATCAAAACAACATAAACTGACCAACATATGAACGCGAATCGTTTCAGACATTTCTATGCTTTATATGTTCATTCTGTCATTACAGCGGCAGAGTTCCGACGAGCTTTTGATTCCGGAGTCGGGCCAGATCGATACAGATCGAACTTTGAGCTGATCAATAGCGAAACGTGCGTCACCAATCAATAAACATAATGAAGACTTAACAAATCGTCCTTGTATTATATATATATATATATAGCAAAGCAATTGTGGTAAGGAACCAGATGGACCATAACGCACCAGAGTACTCAATACTTAGGGTAGTAGAGTGGGAAATAGGAAAAAGTATGACCCCGACGGCAGAGCTCAAGCCGTTTCGACGGCTATTTCTGGACTAAATTAGAATTTTTAGCCTGATGAATAAATAGCCGAACTTTTCAAGGGGGGTACTTCCTTATATGGGAAGATTACAACAAATGTTAACCAATCCTTTTGACAACTGTCAAGAGGATTGGTTAAAATTTGTTGTAAATTTATTTTTTCTATTCTCAACTTATTAACCTGTAATTGTAAGATAGCATTGTGATTTTTTTTATTCATTTCTCACTATCTAATTTTATATATTTTTTAATTTATTTCTATTATCTTTTACTTACTCCCCTATTGTTCTACAGGCAAGTTCAGCCACCCCTACCCTCCACCAAATGCCATGATAGACTTATTTGTGTTTACAACAAATTTTAACCAATCCTCTTGACAACTACAATCTTCCCATATAAGGAAGTACCCCCTTGAAAAGTTCGGCTGTTTATTCACCAGGCTAAAAATTCTAATTTAGTCCAGAAATAGCCGTCGAAACCGCTTGAGCTCTGCCGTCGGGGTCATACTTTTTCCTATATATATATGTATATATATATATATATATACATATGTATATATATATATAAATATGTATATATATAGACAGATATGTATATATATATATTCATGTACGAAGGAAGTGTGGTAAGGAACCAGGTGAACGATAAAGCACCAGAGTACTCGATACTTAGGGTAGTAGAGTGGGTAATAGGAAAAGAGTCAGGATCTGTTCGGATCTAGCTGTCGAAAGGGTCGGAGCGCAGCCGCCGGGTCCTGACTCTTTTCCTATATATTCATGTATATAGGTGTGTGTGTATATATACATCCATACATGCATACAAACATACACACACACACACACACACACACACACATATATATATATATATATATATATATATATATATATATATATATACATTATACTCCCCCCTCCCCCACACGCACGCACACACACACACACACATGTATATATATATATATATATATATATATATATATGTTCGCTCTACATGGCTGAATACAATAAATGTAATCTGAGTTTTTCGAATATTACTAATAATATTCGATTCGTTTGCAATTATGCAAACAAGCGTCATTTTTAAAGCCATGTCAGTAGAATGAACCCCTCGTTCTTGCACTTCTGTTGGCATGTAAACAGAACTGCAGACACTAATGAACTATACCGATGAAGGGTAATACCCAGAATCATTAGTGTCTGCCGTTCTGTTTAAATGCCAACAGAAGAGCAAGAACGAGGGGCTCATTCTACTGACATGGCTTTAAAAATGACGCTTGTTTGCATAATTGCAAACGAATCGAATATTATTATTAATATTCGAAAAACTCAGATTACATTTGTATATATATATATATATATATATATATCTTTTAATTTGAATTGTTAATGCTCTATGGCAACGTTCATTTCTATCGAGAAACATAATCATCATACATATTATGTATGTTATGATACCATAATATAGTTTATATCTGCTGCAAATTCTTAATTTTTTTAGTTGCTTAAACTGTGACTATTACTTCGCACCTGTTTCTAGCAGATACGACATCCAGTCCTATTTGTATTTGCCGGGACAATTAAAACGTTCTCTCACACTTTGCGGTGTATAGTTTTAACTAGCTCTCAGATCTCGACAGATATAAAGGTATTTTGCACTATTTTGGGACTTATCCAAAGACGATTCCTCTGATGATTAGTTTCGCATTTTCTGTAGCTTTACCAAAATCGATAGTTGGTAAACGATAATCAATAACTTCGATCGATTTTTGCTTCGGTTTACTAACTATGAAGCGGCACTGTAAAGAAAATAATGGATCTTCCACCTTAAAGTATGTACCTATTCCTGAATATTATGTGCTTTATGTACAAAATATTTGGTGTTTCTCAATCGATATATGGCTCTTTCCCTTTATGTATACATACATCTTTTAATTTGAATTATATATACTAGCAAATAAAAAACCCTTCGGGTGGTTTTCTACTAACAAGTGTAGTGTGCATACTGATGTTATATGCAAATATATATGTATGTAGATATGATATGTCAAATAACATCGTAATTGACAATATCCACAGAAATTGAAGAGTGACTAGGTTACACTCTCTTCTGCAATCAGTAAAGTAATCCATGATACATTTAAAAAAGACGATATTATATATAAACTGCATTAGGAGAAACTTAGCGACGGAAATATATGCGATGTTTTTTTAAGTGTTATAATATAACGGGCGCTAACCGAAAGTGTTGACATTTGAAAATTTTAAAGAAGTGAATTTTTAAATAAGCAATAAAATTATTTATATTTAATCAAGAGTTATGAAATTTAGTAGATAAATTATGTAATATTCATTCATTATTTATTCAAAGTAATCCAACTTATTTTACAAACGGAATAAAAATATTTTTTCTGGACACAATCCCGCACTTCTTTTTGTATTTTAGTTAAGATATACCAATGTGTATGGAGTTCATTTATGTTTATTGCCTCTGTGATTTGTCTAAACATTGCGTCTTTTCTGTGTGTAGATATTATTTTTATTTCTGTTCTCTAATTTGCCCTTATGTTCTATTTTAGCATGTTGGTGGAGTACTGATGATTCTTTTATATCTTGAAGCTCTCGCCAGTGTTCATTTAATCGTTCTCCTATACTACGAGCTGTCTCACCTATGTACAATATATTCTTATCTTTACATTGTCCTTCAGTACATCTTATGCTATATACTATGTTTCTAGTTTTGCAGTTAATATGGAGGTACCTGGTCTTTCTACTATCTTAATATTTCTACTACTTAATATTTCTACTATCATAATAGACATACCCCTTTCAAAGACCTCCCTGTATAGATAAGAAATGCATAATCTGTAAACTAAGCCCCCATATTAACTGCAAAACTAGAAACATAGTATATAGCATAAGATGTACCGAAGGAGAATGTAAAGATAAGAATTGGTTAATGTATTATATCTTTACTAGTGTGTGTTTATATGTGTTTGTTGTTATTTATTTATTGGAACTTAGAAGGCCAAGGCTAAACAGAAAAATGAATGGAATAACAACAACACCCAAACAAACAACACTGATCTAAGAGAAGTATAAATAAATAAATAAATAGATAAATAAATAAATACATACACAAGCACAATAACAACAAACACATATAAACACACACTAGTAAAGATAGAATGCATTAACCAATACACAGTCACCCAAACACGAACACACATCAAACAAAACACTATACACACACGCAAACGGATGCGCAAAGAAGACAAAAAAATAAACAAATAAATAAATATATAAACAGACTAAATAAAGATGGCGTAGACATACAATGCAAAGGGAGGAAACAATAGCACCACTGACGATGTTGCAGATGTGCAACGAAAGAACTTTGATAGACTATATATATGTGTTTGTGTCTATATTGTATCTGTATTTTTGACCGTTGGTCAGTCAATGGCAACATTGAGGACCGAATAAATTAAATTAACAGATATAAAGGACACAGAAGCGAAAACCAACCAAACAGTGAGTGTGTTCTGTTATTAATTCTGGCAATATTACACAAATATGACCCTCTCCAAGTATAACAATATTTGTTTCGACACACGATTTCATATCAAAAACCTCGCAAAACTATATATATATATATATATATATATATATATATCATCCTCTTGATATTTTAGGTTCGTGACGGATCGTCGTTATCCTAGACTAGACTTCGATGATCAGCATCTTGGGCATACCTTCCACTTTTGACTTGATTTCAACAACTGGATGCCCTTTCAATTCTAACGCCAAATACTTTAATGTGTGTGCTCGGTTCATTTCATCTGGCTTGCCCGGAAAATGCGTCCCTGATTTAAGTGTATATGAGTGAATACACATTTTTATAGTTATCATTCGTAATATCTGTCTGCACGCCAGTGTGTAGGTACGTTCTATTGGGAAAAGAAGTTTCAATTTTCAAAATTCTGTAATTGAAATCATTTTCTGTTAAATTACTTTGGATATTGGATCACACTGAAATGAATTAATGCCATGTTATAATTATAACGCAAATCATTAGAATTTAAGTTGCGCCCAAAACAAAAACAAATTCAGTTAATAAAGTTCGCATAATTAAACATATTCAATTATATGTTGTGAAGAATGGTGAATTCTAAGATTTCAGAGAGTCGATTTCGTTAAAGTTGAAATGAGAAGTGCACTGTTGCTGTTGGACATGTCAGCCGTGTGTCTTTGTTTTTATTTTAAATATGATTTAGGAATGCTTTTTACTTCTGTTTTTAAAAGTAGTATTTAAGAGTGTTTTTGACTGCTATTTCTAGCATAGGCAGCCAATTGGCAGTCATTAGAGCATCGGCTAGAATGTGGTATTTGTTGAACACATTGCGACTCTCAGCGCATTGAGTTCAGCATTACTTTTCATCCTTTGGGGGTCAATAAAATAAAGTACCATCAATGGCAGTGGATTGGCGGGATCTTAAAGAGCGTAGGGCGAGATACCTTGAGGTATCTGTTCTGACACTTTTCTCTCTGATTTCAAATTCTGCGTAAGGATTCAAATCCCTTACCATTCCCAAATGAAGCACTCGGCCACGTGAGCACAGTCGAAAGATGATTATGATGATGAGGGGGAGAGCATGAGGAGTGGAGAAGGAAAGGATGATGGGGATGAGTAGGAGGACAATGGATATTTTATCATATCCAGCAAGCACATATGTCTCCCTCATTAAGTTGTGAATAAGCTATGTAATTTGTAATGGTTATGAAAACACAGCTGCTGATCTACATCGTATTGATGTGGTAAATAGCTTGAAATGTTTTTTGTGGGGAGTAATGACTGGTTCAGTTTCACCTGATCAATCTAAGCTATAATAATGAATGAATATTACATAATTTAACTACTAAATTTCGTTATTCTTGATTAAATATAAATAATTTTGTTAGTTATTTTAAGATTCACTACTTTAAAATTTTCAAATGTCAACACTTCCGGTTAGCGATCGCTTAAATAAACATTCATATATTTCCGTCACTAATTTTCTCCTAATGCAGTTTATATATAATATCGTCTTTTTTTAACTTTACTGATTACATAAGACAGTGTAACGCAGACTTCGTTCAATTTCTGTGTATATTGTCAATTACGATTTTATTTGATGTATCATATCTACATGCATATACTTGCGTATAATATGAATATGTACACTACATATGCTAGCAGAAAACCACCCGAAGGGTGCTTTTTCTCCTAGTGACTATAATAATTGTTTCTTATGTTATTTTATCCGATTTTCTCAACCATTTATACTGATTGACTACTATTATGATCATTTCTTTGCTGGGACGACTGTATATCAAGTTTAGTAATTTCCTAATGCATCCTAAGTCAATACTTGTTTACACCTTTAGCCTCAGGCTTAAAATCGTCTGAAAAGAAGGAATTCTAGACCATTAGCTCTTTAAGGTACAGTAAAATGCATTCACTTGGCATTTGAGAGATACGGAGTTCGATTCCCTGCTGTCCCCTTAATTCCTTATTCTCGTCATTAAAGGTATTTACCCAATTTTCTCAACTTTATATTTATGCTAGATCACCCGTGACCCGTTAGGTCACGTTCACTCAAAAATATATTTTTTAAAATCATATTCTCTTAAAAATAATTCCTAAATAATTAAAATACACACAGACATGTATATAATGTAAAAGGAAATTGGAAGATCCATATATATATATGTGTGTGTGTGTGTGTGTATACATGTGGGTGTCTGTGACCTATATATATTGGTCACAGACCCACATATATACAAACACACATACACATACACACATATATACACCCCCCCCATATATATATATATACACACACACATATATATACACACAAACTTTGAAACCCTTCCTATTTAGAAGGGAATATTCGCTACACACATCCGGTCTTAACACAAGTTATATGATTTAATATTCAGTCACCACATATTAGTTAGATACAGTAATGCTGTATTCGATTCTTTGAAGTTACCTGTTATAATTTCATTCAGAACACCAAAAGATTTCTCTCTCTCTCTCTCTCTCTCTCTCTCTCTCTCTCTCTCTCTCTCTCTCTCTCTCTCTCTCTTCCATTTTCCTTCTCTGTCTCCTTCTCTCTCCCTCTATGTCTCTCTTCGAATCTACTCTCTCACAACAACTATCTCCTTTTCTCTATCTTTCTCTCTCTCTATTTATGAAGGTACCAGGAAAAACCAAATATCTCGGGAACCCGTACTCCATTTGTATTCCCATTTCAGGGGAAACTTACTTTCAAAGTATTTTACCATTATGCGCCGTTTTGGCTGTATTAAATTACAGACAAGCCCACAAGCAGAGAGTTTTAGTAGTATATAGGTTGATCGACTGTTATAGTAATTTCTGCTTTGGGAGGACTACATTTTACAATTAAATTGACTTTTGTGAAAGCGAATAATGTAAGCGAAATTTTCAGATTAGATTACTCACGAGATTTTCATAATCGACCTATTTATTCTGGTTTCCTTTCCCTTGTTATTTGTTGTTTGTCTGCAAAAGTTTTATGGAACTTCTTTTATGATGCCGTAGACTACCGTCCACTACACAACCATGATCTGAATTTTTAATATTTATATCTCCTCGTTTGCCAAAAGAATAGTAGATTTTGTTGAATAGTTTCATCTGGGAAGTCACATATTGCGACACTGATGCCACCCCCCCTCCCATTGCTTCGGTCACAAGTCCTAGAAAACACCACCTATGACGCAGAGAAGCGAAAATTAATTATATACCAGACGTTGACTGACCAATTCCACTGGGCAACAAGATCTTCGTTTTCCTATGTCCCCGATTTAACCCCAATAAAATCTGGAGGAATGCATTTCACCTCAGGATGGGGCACTGTGGAGTAGAATGGCTGATGCAGTGGATATTTTCCACACAAATTGGTGCCACAAGATTTTAAGCTTGAAACTAGAAGTGTAAACATCCAGTTGACTCAAGAAACGTGAAATACTTGAAAAGACGGAAATTAGTGGCCACGGAGCCCCTAACATCCACGAGATGCGGGTTCGATTCCAAGCAGGCGTCTCTATCCGTGTGTTTCTGTCTCCCGGTGCACTTTACTCTATTTTCTGAACTCTTACTATTTATGATGATCGACTATTATTGGAGTAATTTATATTGGGACGACATTTAGAATTTTAAATTTTAACAGTATTTAAACAGTATTTGGAATTCTAAATATGAACTTGCTCCTTCAGAATAGGATTAATGATCTCAAAATGAAACGTTGCTATTTCAAAGTTAGAGTAACACAAAATATATATTATAGAATATATAGTTTCATAACATCATTTATAATGCCAACAATGTGTGTTTGCTTAGTTGATTGTAAGTTTTCTTCAGATTAGAAGCGAAGCAAAATACTCATTTATCTTTTGCAAGGTGGATAATGGGATGTTATTACTTGTCTCGTAAATTAGGACGAATAGCTTTAACACATTTCATTTTTTAAATACCGACTCTTGGTAACGCTTTTCATTTTCTTTACTCTATGCAGTCTAAAAGTATTGTTAGCAGTCTTCAAATTAGTGCCTATGGATTGGATAAGTTGCTTGTAGCTTCGTAGTCTGATCTAGAATAACAATCTATGAGACAACGACGAGCGATGTACTTACCTTGAAAATGCTCTTCTCATTTTGAAATGATTATATGCTCAATTTGAAATCGTTTTTCTGAATTTGAGGTGACACGTCCTCATTTAGAATAATACACATTGTATTATGTGCTATATTACATTCAATCGCTAGGTAAATGGTACGATTTCATAAAAAGAAACCATATATCAATAACAATTACTGTAAAATATTATTATTATTATTTTTTTAATATATATCTTTTTTTTTTTTTAAAGAAAAATGCATGTCATACAGTGTGGTTAATCCGTATGGTGAGCAAATGGGGTCCCACGTGCTGGCCTCCCCACAGCCCCAGTGGACAGGATGGAGAAGGCGTTTCCCCGGAGGATGGTAAGGGAGATGCGCTGGATGAGCCGTTCCAACTCGCGAGGCTCACACATGCGGCTGGCCAGCTCAGCGCCTATGCTGGTGAATAGGGAGGTAGCCCTAGGGCCAAGGACAGCAGAAGTCTTCACTGCCAAGGGCACAACCGCGAACCTGTCGAAGAAGGACCGGTACTTGGAAAGTTTGGCCTCCTCAGCCCGACGTGCAGCAGAACCTGGGTTAGTCGGAGACTGCACCAGGTTGCAGCTGGAGAATGTGTTGCTGCAAGTGGCATCCCAGACGAAGGGTTTGCCACCGCGGCACGGGAAGATGGTCACACCGTTTGGCCTTTTGCCGTCCCCTCGGTCCAGTCCCACCGGCTCGAGCTGGGAGGGGAAGCCTGCAACGTTCAAGCCATGCTTTATGACCTCGTTGAGGGCAGCATGGCGTGGAAGGCGGCCGGCACTGTGGCGACAGGAAAACGGGTGGAGGCCGAAACAGTCCACGGTGGATCCACAGCGACATTTATGTGGCTCGCATTTCCGGAGTCCAACCCTCAAGGAAACGCTGATGCGCAAGCTATCGTTATCCAGCTGCATGCTAGTGGAGAAGGAGGGCAAGGCATGGAACCAGGCACCACTGTGGTGTTTGGAGGCCGTGCGAGTACAGGCAAGGCGGTGCTGGTCGAGCTGGCGCATGAGCCTGTCTGAGACCAGGCTGCACTGGATGGCATCCCATATGCTTTGGGTGGACTTGGCGTCAACAGGCGGAGAAGAAGGAGGGACGTCTACTGGGCTAAGTCCCAGCCTGTCCCACGTATCACAGGCGGCCTCACGTTCCCTGAACCCAGAGGTTTCCATTGTGTTTTGGAGAACCTTGCTGACGAGGTCGCGGCATGAGATGACCGAAGACAGAAATGCCGGCAAAGTCAGCGAGATCGTTTGAATCTTTTCTTCATATACCTCTTACAATGTTCTTTTTTTGGCGTTGTTGTCTACTTTGCTTCTTTTCATATATCTTTCTTTCTTTCTCTTTTCGCCAGCAGAATTATTAGGTAAGCAGATCGTCACATGGTCAGTAACTTGTTGATTAAAGAGTACAATAATACTGACGTCATAGAAGGTCACATTGTGCTAATAGGACGCCCCATGACTTCATCAGGAGTTACGGGACCATACATACATACATACAACATCTCTCATATACAATGCCTTTGCTGTTCCGATCTTAGAAAGAAACGATAGATTTTATACATATAGCTGAATCTGTAAAGGCTTAGTGGAAATTATAATATGCTATTGCCAATATGTGGTACATTGCATTCGGGAATGTATCAGTAAGTTTATATAATCTATTAACCAGCATGTTGAGGCAACAGGCTGCAGAGGTACGTATTAAGAATGTCATTCAGTGCCTTTACTTCATTGAACCATTAAACTTGGGTATTTGTTCATTTGCAATGGATAAAACAAGTTCGTCTAATTTTGAGGTAGCACACCCTTCTAGCTATAACTGCCAAATCTCACGCAAATTATACTCTACCCTGTAAAAAGATGTACATTAGATAATATAATCGTAGGAAAACTGTGCCTGAATAAGAGACGAGATGGTCCCGTCTGGAACACATGTGATATATTATAGGTCCCTCTGCGTAGGAGTGAGTTGATGTTAAACGGGAACTACAAAATCATTAACAGCAACAACAACAACAGCAGCAGCTGCAACATCAACAACAACAACAACAACATGAACCACAACAACAGCTGTACTGTTCCGTTGCTGTAATACATAAACCTCAATATCATTTGCAAACATTTACCTTGTTTGTCTGAATGTACATTGTAAATAGCAGATATGGGTCATCCATTCACTATGTATCAATAAATAAAATAAGTGTAGGCATGACCTTGTATTTATATTGTACGGTTTCCAACAACGTGGACTGAGTTCGAGCCCACTGAAGCAAATGGGGCAAGTGATTTTGATTGTAGTCATTGATTGATAAATAATTTTGAGTAGAATTCAAATGGTTAGTGTATGCACACACAGACACACAGACACACACACACACACACACAAGTATATGTGTATGTATATATATATATATATATATATATATATATATATATAACGAAGGAAATGTGGTAAGGAACCAGATGGACCATAACGCACCAAAGTACTCAATACTTAGGGTAGTAGAGTGGGCAATAGGAACAAGTATGACCCCGACGGCAGAGCTCAACCCGTTTCGACGGCTAATTCTGGACAGAATTAGCCGTCGAAACGGCTTGAGCTCTGCC
>OZ024740.1:380032816-380090316 GCA_964016885.1 Eledone cirrhosa | reverse complement strand
CCATGTGAAAAACAGGATCTGCCAGATTCAACCCAACGACTTTCAATGGTTGCCTTTGAGATTTATTAATGGTCATGGCTAAACTGAGCCTGATCGGAAATTGAAGTCTTTGAAATTCAAATGGCAAATCAATTGGCTTCAGAGGTATTCTGGTAATGAAACAATTGTCACCAGCAAATTTTCCTGACATGATTGCAACTTCCAGAACATTGGACATCATGTTTGATGATGAGTCTTGTGCCAAAGTTTTGGAGGATCCAGATTGCGAAGTAGCATAACCGATGCTCCAAGCTTCAGTATCAGGTTGTGTGGAGGAATTCCCGCTTGTTTAAGACTGTTCAAAAATTCAGTTGGATAGTTTACAACCTGGTCTTGAGAAGTGATTGTGTCAACTGATTTGTAGCATATTTTCTCTCCGGGTAACATCTCCAGCAGCCTTCTGTTGATTTCTTTCACAGCAACATTTTTAGGTGCTAAGATTGCTCATTCACAGATCCATTTCGGATCACATTGCCTGGTTTGAATGTTTGGAAACACTCTGGCAATCAGTTCTTGTTCTGTGTCAATGATACGGCCAAATGACAACTGAATATGGTCATTGGAGTCCTTTTCAAGAAGTCCATTTCCCAATTTAAGTAGTTGGATGGCAAACTCACTGACACCTTCGTCACCAGTTAAGTGCACTCGCATGTTGGTTGTAAGGCTCAGCAGCTGAAAGTGGGGCCAGAGATAGGATGTTTTCAGACAGGCATTGACCTGATCAGCTCGAATCCCTCGAAGAATTACAGGCAGAGTTTGTTTGAAATCACCAGCAAGAACCATTGTCACTCCTCCCATTATGCAACTATTTTCTCTCAGATCCCTTATCGTCCAGTCCAAAGCTTCAATTGCTCCTTTATGGCTCATAGTTTCATCCCAAATGATCATCTGCAAGGACAATATGTTGCTTTTGGCGAACTTTTGCAAGCAGGAGGTTTATGAAGAATGTCTTGCCTGTGGCAGCAGGAACATCGATGAAGAAAAGTCCTCCCCTGTCATTTTGAAAGTTTTCGATGATGTTGTGGTAGCCGTATTTCTGGTCATCCATCAATCGAGGTTCATTTTCATCCACAAACTTACGCAATGCTTGAATATCGTAGTTTGTCTCCTGAAAAATGTCTTGTGCTACCTCCATTTCTTCATCTGGCTCTGGCATCCCGCAGTTAGCTAATGTGCTATTCATTGCCTGAACTCGATGGGACAGGTCACAGAGAGCTTGATTGTAAATACTGGGGGTATATTCCATATACATATTGCCACGATGTCTTCGGGCTAGGTGTAGATAGTCGTCCGACATATTGTTTTTGTACTCCTGCCAGAGTAGATGAGCTTCATCAATTCCACATGCTAGCAAATAATTGTCTTATTTGACTGGCTACTTGAGTGATTGCTGCTTCTTCTAGGCACTTCTTCCAGTGTCCATTGTCATGCAGGAGTCCATGCTATTATTTACATGCTTATTGGTGTGTTGCGCACTCCCTTCCTCTGAAGCACCTAAGATCCTCAAATGACGTTGGTCCTCGAACAGTATGCAGAAGTAGCCGTAAATAAAAACATCCTCTGTTGTTGGGATGGACATTGTAAACACGCCCAATAGCATCACTTGACTTGACTTCATGACCTTAGTGTAGTGTCATGTGATGCTTGTGCCAACTGATGAGCAGTGATCTCAGTGAAGTACACTATCTGTCCATTTTCCAGATGGACTGCGAGGTTGACCACTCATGGGTGGCGTTGATGGATATGAAATCCAAAGATTCGCTAGATAGCTTCATTGCTAGAGATGTATCGACCTGTTTGATACCGTTTGACCTCATCCAACCCACCAACATTGAGTTCTTTGTCAGTAATAAAGGTAGCCATGTCACTGCCATTGTATATATATTTTGTGACATATAGGATTGCCTTGACGGAGCTGCAATACTCAACATTGATATGAGCTTTTAAAAGTTTATACAACAATTTGTTGTGTGGGACGACTCACTGATTGTTTATGGTCAGCTCCTCTCCTCGAACTGTTAGGCTTACAGTATTGCCTCCATGTTCTGGTCTACGCCTACGATAAAGGGGTTATCCATTATTGTCAGTCCGAGTTTCCCGAATAAAATCTCTAGGATAATGTTTGCTGCATTTTTTATCTTTCATGCAGGGAGAGGCTGGATTGATGATTCCACATGGACCATGAATGAGTTTGGACTTGACGGTTTCAAAGAGCTCTGGATCACCACCTTTATCAGGCAACTCTGCTGAAATGATCTTATCAACATCATCTGGTCTTATCTTCTCCTTGCACCAGATTAGTGTGTGAGAGTGAGGAAGACCTCTCGTCTGCCACTCAATAGTGATCATCCAAGCACTAAGCTCACCAAAGATTCTTCCTTCTTTTAGGAGCCAGATGAGTTGTTGTTTTTTTTGCTTTTCATGGGAAACCCGAGCAATGAGGTCATGTCGATCCTTTGGTTTTTGATTTTGGAATAATTCATTTGATATTTCTGACCAGTTTGAATTGCATGTAAATGTAATGAAGAGATCTGGCCGACCAAATTTTCTGACATAGGCCATTGAATCTTGCGTACGTTCATGCATGTAACGTGGTCCTCTCGTGAAGCTTGATGGTAGTATGACTGGCTGGCCAATATTTCTTGGGTTAACATCAGAATTGATAGCATCTCTAAGGTGGATGTAGTTATCTGCCCTCAACTTAGTTTTATTCCTTCGCAGAAAACCCAATCTTTCTGTTTCAATTTTGGCATACATGTCCACCATGAACTGGCTGGTTATTTCTTTGAATCGCAGAACTTGGTTGAAGTGATCACGTACCATGAAATGTTAAGCATAGAATCCTTTGCAGCTGATTGATCGGCCAGTTTCTTGTCCCGTTCTTGGGCTGATCTGCCGTAGCTGAAAATGATATTCATCTTGACCATTCCAAAAGATGAGCGGATATTGGAGTGAATCATAGGCTCTATGAGTTTCACAAATTCCCTCCAAATGTCCACTTCGTTTTTGCAAAACAATGTCACGTCGTTCATGCTGTTCATCAACCATTATGATTGCAACTTCGTCAGTTTCAGATGCATTGAATCTGTGTTCATGTTCTGAAGCTGGGCGTTTGTCTGCCCTAATGATGATTTTACGATCTCTGGTGTTGTTCATATGCTGCAGTGCATATTTAAATACACTGACGTACATGTGATGTTGGTGAAACATTTCTTGTAACTTTATGACTATGTAGAACTGCAATCCACCATGGACATTGGTTCATCTTTGTTGTGCCCGTGTTTCATTTCCACCCATGAAGTAAACCTGCACAAATTTGTGAGGCTCCTGTGAAAGTGGCAGAAGGCCACCCATTAAGTGGTAACACTATCCCTGAATTGTATAAGTTGTACAGAATCTAAAGTCAGTCACATTCCTGTCAGCCCCAAAAGATATCATTTGAAAGGCAGAATTATATTTTATGATGTATTTATTGAAGTGTCGTGCTTCTAGTGTATGCTGAAGGAGCAGATTCTTCAGAAATTCAGGAGGTTCTTGTATTGTTTTAAGGCTCACTTTGCCTTTTGAGCAGCATAGACTTGGTGTTTCTGCTGCCCACTTCTTGGCTCCACAATACTGGCAGCATTTGTTCATTTTCCCAATGTTGATTTGTGGATTAATGCTGTAGTCCTTTTAGGGGTCATAAGAAAAAGCACCCATCAGCCAGTTCATTTTACTTGTGGCTTGTTCTCCTGCTCGGGCAGTAGAACGATGTGCTTGATTAGCATTTCGTCTGATTTGCTGCTGTTCCTTAATTTGTTGTTCTCATAGTAGCAGCAGTCTTTTGGTCCCTTTCATCCAAACGGTGTGCTCGTGCTAAAGCTGTTTGGGCTCTGTTAGCAGCTAGACGGGCATGCCGAACTTCTTCACTTTCTTCAGATAGCTGTGTTTTCTTTCTCTTAGCCTCTGAAGATGACCTTCCATATAATGATCTGGAACGTTTTCTAGACATTTGAAGTGATATTATTACACACCACACGATAAAATAAAGTACCAGTAATGCACTGGAATAATTGCTGGCCTTGTGCCAAAAGTAGAAACAATTATCACACACCACACTCTTTCCGAAATAGAAACAACTATAGAATGTATTGATCACTCAATAAAGTTGTTTTAAATGGTCTCTTTATATTAATGTATATTAGGTGTAATTAATTTTAGACATATGTAGAAAATATTGGGATTTCAGATTTTACTCTGAAATTATCATTTTTTATCCAACTCCCCCACCAAAAAAACGACAAACACTACAAAAAAAATGTATGTGTTAATTCAAATAACAGCGGAAAATAATATATTCAAATAATATCTTTTAAAAATACCGTTTTTTTCTTTTGTCTGTTAAATACATACATATATTTAACTTCTATAAAAGCATATGTGATTTCTTTAGACATATGTAGAAAATAAGCTTTGATGGTAACATATATCGTCTGCTAAAGAACGCCCCCCCCCCCCCCATAACACACATATATGTGTGTGTAAATATATATATAAACGCGGACACACGTTAGGTTAAGAATCCCTTTACTTTCTTTTCTCTCTCCCATCTTTTCTCTTTTCTTATTGTCTTTCTCTCCCCATCCGCCTCACTCCCTTTCTCTTTCTCATCTCCTCTCTTTCTTTCTCTCTCTCATCCTCTACAGAATAGCGAACAAAAAATAAATAAAAGATAAATAACATTGGGAGAGTTAAGAAGTGTGTAAAAATAATAAATAAATAAAAGATAATGAACGCTGGCTGCTTTCCCTCTCTCTCCCATCCCATTACTCTCTCTCTCTTTCTCTTTTTCTCTCTCACATCCCCCCTTTCACTACAGAATAGAGAACAAAAAATAAAGAAAAGATAAATAACGTTAAGGAAGCAGGAGAGTTAAAAAGTGTGTAAAAATAATAAATAAATAAAAGTTAACAGCGCTGGAAGCTTTCCCTCTCTCTCTTTCATTGTCTTTCTCTCTCATCCTCTTACTCTCTTTCTTTCTCTCTCATATCCCCTTACTCTCTCTCCCATCTCCCACTCTCTCTCTTTCTCTCTAATCCCTTACTCTCTTTCTTTCTCTCTCACATCCCCTTACTCTCTCTCTCCCATCTCCCACTCTCTCTCTTTCTCTCTCATCCCTTCATCTCTTTCTTTCTCTCTCACATCCCCTTATTCTCTCTCTTTCTCTCTCATCCCCTTACTCACTCTCCCATCTCCCACTCTCTCTCTTTCTCTCTCATTCCTTACTCTCTCTCTTTCTCTCTTCCATCCCTCACTCTCTTATCTACAGACTGGAGAACATAAAAAAACAAAATGGATGATCTCTTTTGATATTCATTAGAAAATTAGATAAATTGAATTTAAATGAATTCCTTGCTTTGCAAAGTAAAACCTTTTCGACTGTTACCTGCCCGAGTGTATAGTGAATATGTACATGTAATTTTGAGGAGTTTGGTCCGGTAGTTTGCTAGTTTTAGGCAGACACACAGAATCGTAAAGTTGCATTTATATATATATATATATATATATATATATATATATGTGTGTGTGTATGTATGTGTGTGTGTGTGTGTGTGTGTGTGTGTGTGTGTGTGTGTGTGTGTGTGTGTGTGTGTGTGTGTGTGTGTGTGTGTGTGTGTGTGTGTGTGTGTGTGTGTGTGTGTGTGTGTGTGTGTTAGCAATAGCATCAAGACAGAGTCTGGCATAATAATAGTGTACACGAAAACATATATTATATGTTTATATACAATAAACATAGCATATGCTTTCCTGCATTTATATATTACGTCAGGTAGAGATTTGATAATCAGAGACCTGCTACTGGCAATAAAACAAGCCAGTAGAGCCTGTAAAAGTGTGGATGAACTCGAGTTTACTGGCCATCCGACAAACAGACATAAAACCTGCAATGTTTATTGTCTTTGTCCACTTCTGTGGTTTCCTTATTTGTGAGGGCATATGGAGTGGGTATTATAATTTGAAGCAGTTGCGATTCTCCGGTCTCACACGCAGAATAGTTACTGGTTATTATAAACCCAAATGAAATAAATGATTCTTAACAACATTAAATAACGCATTTTGCAAACAAGATTATTCCATAATCAAAGCGTGAAATATAATTTGTAAACGCATTCAACATTCGCATTCATGTTGCTGACAATTTCATTACTTTGACCAAGTTAGCATTTCATATCGATGTTTTTTTCCATAAAAGTCAACATTGAGCGAACTTTCAATTAGTTCTCACGGAAAAACCCAGTGCATAGGAATGGTCAGCTAATTCTCATTCAATATAGTTTCTGTAGAATCCAGTGAAACAATATAATTACATGTCATCTCTTCACAGATAATGTGATCCAGTCCTTCGAATCAAATCAGATTGGAGAATTTCTCGTATATTGTTTTATATGTAACTTATGCCCTTAATGTTTGTTCGCATGTGTTTATGTTTTGTAAGGAAAAAGATCAAATGTAGCCAATATTTGAGCAGCCCTAGTAAATTTCCATTTCGATGAAACTCAACTATTTCATCACTACAAGGATATAAAGGGCCTTGTTTTGACAAACATTTTATCTAATCATTCGCTCTAACATTGCGCACCAATAATTTTGTTCAGTCTCCATTTTTTCCACAGGTTAGGAATCGACACGTTTACTTTTGTTTGAGTGCATCAACAGTGAAAGTAAAGTTTTTCTAGGCGATGAAATTTCTTTGTGTTGACCTAATAGATTACTTGTATTGTTTCAGTCATTAAAATCCTCTGAACTAAACATTGATGAACATCCTGGGGTCATAAGCGTGAATGAGAAATAGAATATTTCCTATATTTTCTGAATGGCATAATGAATGTCTCGCATGTTACTTGTTAGTAGATTTATGAACATACGTGAAATAAAACTTCCAACAATGCCGAAGTTTTATTTCATTGTCATATAATCGCATGATTGAAGAAAAGACTCAATTACCATGTTGGCATTCAGCTCTTCCACTGGCTATTCAATATTTACGATCACAATCATCTAGATTGTTTGGTAATTTACCAATATTATTATAGAATTTTCCTTTTCATTTCTTTCACATTTAATGGGCACTGGCTGGTACCGTATGTCTTCTGTCGCAAGTTTTTCCCATATACCCAACTCGAGTTGTTATAACACCATCACTATAGCCATAAACATGAAAAATATTCTGTCAATTTTACGTGTTTCTTTTGAATATCAGATGTTGGTGTCATCTTTCTTGCACTTCGTTCAGTTTACGTTTGTACTTTTAGATGCATAATGACCTTAAGTACTACTGACGCCTGTATTCATTATTAATCGCAGTGGAAAGCATTTTCAGTGAAATATGCATCTATAAACGAAAATATGCATCTATAAACTTATGGGTGACGGATTTAAATGGGGTTTGCAGAAAATTAGAACTATTATTTTGAGCGCTTCATGTGCATATTTGAAGAACCTATGTATGGACCAGCTAGCGCAGAGAGGGGGTGATTTGAAATGAACAGAAGAGTGTTGCCATATATTATTTTATCGGAAACTTGATATTAATCTGCTAGACGACATATTTGAGATCATTATATGGTTAGTTCTGGAAATAGATTACTTAGAGGTAGTAAAATATTTAACATTCTCAGGAAAACCCAAGTAAGACTCCAACTCCTCAAAGTTCCGAAAGTATACGACTGTTTTGAACTGACAATTCCGGGCGGAATGACGTTCAATAACGAATATCTACTAGATGCCAACATATCCGATATAACAGAAACATACAAACCCTGGTAACCAATCAATTATGTAAGCTGACCACAAAAAGAATTTACCTAATATATCTATTTATGACGACTAACAGGTTGCCTAATATAAGGTAAATTTATTTTTCAGGTCTATAATCTTGCTTAACATCGAAAGGTCAAAGCAGAAACTGATCAGAATAAAATGTTTAGAAATCCTGATTTCATTTATGAGGAAGGTTAACATTAAGATGTCTATAATGCATTAGTCACAATCTAATTCGTTGGTTGCTGAAATTTATGAGAAAAATAATGATAAATCTCAGTTATTAGATGATGAAAGTGTAATGCATTGATATAGAAAAATATAATGGCACGAGTTAGTATCCGACAAAAATGGAATAGCAAGGCAGTCGATTTTCCGTCGCCATTCAATTTGATTATTTTAATTTGTTCAATTTAAAGTGCATTGGATATCAGACTTATTTCAAGTATTGGATTAACCTTAAAAACCTAGTCATTCATAAAATGTAATGGCAGTGTTGTACAATAGTAATAAAGCAAATGCAAAATCACTGAATCGGAAATGACAGATTGCAAGTATTTGAAGCAGGGTCCTTGAATGTCTGATGTTGTAACACATGCTACTCTTGCTTCTGAGTTATAAATGTCTTATCAGCATGCTTGCATGCCAAAGTTAAAACCCATCAAAAGCATCTGGTCATGGTCTCATCATACGATGGTGTCTTTGAGGCTTGGAGCAAATTCAGCCTTCAATGTGTCCAAAAGAAACGGTATACCATTCAGTGCTGCAAATCTGAAAAACACCTTACACATTCGCTAGACCAGCATCAGCTGCATGTTTCAGCTTCACCTCTACCACCCTATAGTTGAACGACTTATTCTCATGATCCACGGATGCAAAGCTGAATACCGGTTGTATCTGACTCGGTGATTCACTCCGCTTTGGATCTCCATTTTGCGAGAGACACAAATGCCGTTGCGGATCCAAATTACATGTTTTTTGGATTCCACCTGTTGTCTTGACGCCTCGGTGTCATCAATTTCATTCGGCATGCAGCTCTTAATGATATAATCACATAATTTGAACTCAGTCGATTTTCTATTGCAACTGGAACCGTTGGATCCAGAACATTGAGAACGTTAAAGCAGTAACTTTACAATAAAATGTGTAAAAACCCTAATTTCATTTAATGGGAACGGTTGGCATCTAACGATGGTGAAACAAAGAACCGGTTGCTCTTCGGTGGGTTTCTTTTGGAACTTATAGTGGTTGAAACATCAGGTGGTGCCGTGAATCCCGAAACAGCCCCATAATTAATTATATTGGGTCAGAAATGGTTGTAAGAATAAGCCCCACATGATGGTATGTCACTTTTACGATACACCCATCGCCATTTTACGGTGTAAGGCATTCGCTATTTTGTTTACGACGAGTTCGAAGTATTTACACAACTCGCTCTTATATAAAGAAAACCTTACTGACTAATCAATTCAATTGACGAATTACTTAACTACAATACAAATATTCTGCCAAACGCAAAGCTAAGCGAAATAACGACGTTACGTAATGTGGAACATTTATTATCAAAGAAATACTTTAGTTAAGTCTCTGTATTGCTCTAAATACACACAACCAGATTGTTATCAAGTTTTCAGAGTTAGAAATATGTTGCCGATCATTAATATATATTTAAGAATGGATTTTCTTGTACTATCTAGAAATGCAAAACAAACAAGCAGCTGAGCACCTTTTCAGGCACGTCGACCGATGTACGCAAACATATTTTCACACACACACAAACACACAAACACGCACACTCTCATAAACATACACATATGTACACACATACATACACACATACAAACATACACCGCGCGCGCGCACAGACATACACACACACACATATATATATATATATATATATATATATAGTAATAGGAAATACGTTCCTTCATGGGATTCGAAACCGATCGGTAAAGGTAACTATAGTAGGTAAAGTCAATTTTTTAAAATTTATTTTGAAACTTTTTCATTATTTACTAAACCTTGTTTATATTTGTTCTGGCTCGTTAATTTATTAACCCGCCATTGAACCACACTGGCATTTGGTTGGACAATACATGCGTACCTTGGCGCCTTGTGCGTGAAGGAACGTATTTCCTATTACTACTACCTCCACTAACGTTGAGAACAAATTTGGTCGTTCCGACTGCTGCTAGCAATAGCTGTGGCTAGTTTGACCTACCTCCTTTTGCCTCTATCTTTGCTACGGCTCTTGATAAACCTGTTCTACATCACCCACTCTCATCCCAGGAACAGTTTTTGATAGCGCTAGTTTGTGATTTAAATTCAGGAATTTTATATTCTTTGAATGAAAAGAACCTTCTGACGAGAATCTTTCTTTGCAACGAAGGCCGTATGGTCTCCGTTTTATTTTTGGGATTCGAAACCGATCGGTAAAGGTAACTATAGTAGGTAAAGTCAATTTTTTAAAATTTATTTTGAAACTTTTTCATTATTTACTAAACCTTGTTTATATTTGTTCTGGCTCGTTAATTTATTAACCCGCCATTGAACCACACTGGCATTTGGTTGGACAATACATGCGTACCTTGGCGCCTTGTGCGTGAAGGAACGTATTTCCTATTACTACTACCTCCACTAACGTTGAGAACAAATTTGGTCGTTCCGACTGCTGCTAGCAATAGCTGTGGCTAGTTTGACCTACCTCCTTTTGCCTCTATCTTTGCTACGGCTCTTGATAAACCTGTTCTACATCACCCACACTCATCCCAGGAACAGTTTTTGATAGCGCTAGTTTGTGATTTAAATTCAGGAATTTTATATTCTTTGAATGAAAAGAACCTTCTGACGAGAATCTTTCTTTGCAACGAAGGCCGTATGGTCTCCGTTTTATTTTTGGGATTCGAAACCGATCGGTAAAGGTAACTATAGTAGGTAAAGTCAATTTTTTAAAATTTATTTTGAAACTTTTTCATTATTTACTAAACCTTGTTTATATATATATATATATATATATATATATATATATATATATATATATATATATATATATATATATATATATATATATATTAATTGCTATGTCTCTTACTCCATGGCCAACATTTTGGCTTGTGTCAGACGCTGTGACCCCGATTGGACAAGAAGTACTGTTGGGAAAGTGGTCGAAACTGCCAAAGTCCATCTCAACGGCTGAAGGCTCTAGAGTTGTGTGTCTTTCGTTTGTATTTATATTTTCCAAAAATAATTTCTTAACGTTTCCCTCTTCAAAAAATACCTTAAACACTTACTGGTGATTGATATTTCTTGGTCTTGATAAAGTTTGTTAATAAGATCGATGATTGGTGATTGAACCCAATCAGTAGATCGGTTATAAACATTGTATTCCGGAACTTATCATGAAAATATACAAATATATAGCTTGGAATTAAATATGTGTGTGTGTGTGTGCGTGTGTGTGTGTGTGTGTGTGTGTGTGTGTGTGTGTGTGTGTGTGTGTGTGTGTGTGTGTGTGTGTGTGTGTGTGTGTGTGTGTGTGTGTGTGTGTGTGCGCGTGTATGTGTGTAGTTCTTAATGTATTAAAAGTTCCTTAAACAAACCCGTATTAGTAGTTGTTAGCAGCCCCATAAGATATGGGGAGATAATTTCAGGAAATCAAGAATGGTTTACGATTGAGGATGACAGGAGGGGATAATCCAGATGAATAGTCGGTCAGGGGGGAAAATCTTTTAATATGTTTTTTTTTTTTTTTCGATTTTGTGCGAACAATGTCTTTAATGATTTTATGTTCTAAGCTTGAATTTTAAATGCCTGCAGTTGTTACTGTATATAGAAAAATCCAGAAAATCATTACACTCATCACATTATCTCTTTCCAATTTACATTCATTAGGATTGAGCTCGACTTATTTTGATTTTTTCTCTTTTTGATTTTTACATGTACCCCCTTGTTTGGTTCTGTTCAGTTCGATATTGTTTAACAATGTTTACCCTCTTTTTCCTGCATGTTTAATATCAATTATCTCGCTCGCCACATTAAGTGTTGGAACGTATACTTACTAGCGTGCTCTTCCAACCACAAACATTATTCTGAATATAGCATATCTTTCTTGGGGATAGAAAATGTATTATACTTAGGATATGCACTGTTAAAGAATATTAACGGTAAACCTCAAAACCGTTTGTTTAATTAAACATGCATCTGATGGTTGAAACCTACTTACGCATAAAGGTGCATGTGCACACAGGCGCGCGCGCACACACACACGACCGCATGCACACACCTATCTCCACACACACATATATATATAAAGAGGGAGAGAGTGAGAGAGAGAGAGAAGGACAGAGAAAGAGAGAGAGAGAATGAGAGAGAGAGAGAGAGAGAGAGAGAGAGAGAGAGAGAGAGAGAGAGAGAGAGAGAGTGAGAGAGGGGGGGGGGTAATAAAGAAATAGAAGGTTTGGGAAATGTTAGAGAATTTGGTGTGCAACTGCGAGTTCTTGTTAGACAGTTAAAGATTTGATTGGAATTTCCGAACAAATTAAAGAGTAAGGATTTAAATAAAGGGTGTTCTGATTGTATGGAAAAAAATGTCATCCACAGAAGCAATAAACTTTGTTCAGCAATAATGACAGCAGCAACGATTCGGCGTCATTCTATAAGAAATAAATCAATTGCATGTTAGCTAATAATATGCTAGCATGCAAAGCAAACCCATTTGTCAAGTTAACGTAACGATATTTTCTGAACGCACCGTTATTTCGATAGTATGTTACTTAACGCATGATAAACTAATCGATAATGTTAAACACGAACAAAAAGTATCCATCATCAAAATGTAAATCTGAAGCCTGCATGAATCTATACTGATGGTTCCCAAAGTGGGAGTTACCACACACGCGAGAGGACACTGCTATTGCTTAAACAGGATTATACAGCCTAATGCACCGTAACATTTATTGTTATTACAGTTCTAAATCCTCTATGTTGTTATTGGTAGGAGATATTGTGGGTGGCCTACTGCCAATATTGAACCGTGAACGGAAGAATTTTAAGAATGACTTTTACGCGAATAGGGTTAAAATGAATATATTTTCCCTTCCAGTTTCTTCTGTGTAACAACAATTCAACGTGAACTCAAAACATTGTCCTCATTTATTCTATCAAGCCCAGTGCATAGAAACCATTGAATGAGCCTTTATATGGTCCATTGATATACGAGAAACAGCAGCCAGATCATCATCGGACCGCACTTTGCTATTTTAAATAAAGAAGGATATATTGTAGAATGTAGTACACTATACACAGTAAGAGGTTGTTGTGAAGCTAGAATCTATTTATTCATATGCTTGTTCATTCTGCACTGACTTGGGCGCTATCAGTAACAACAACAGCACGATTGATGATTTCTCTAAAACAAATCATAGATCATTGATGTAAATGGAAATATATAAAAATCCTATATTTTCAGGCATTTATAAATTTTTTTAAACTTCGTTTCCCCGACCCAAATGGTTCAGCTTCTTCCAATTAAATTGATTTGATTCTATATGGAAGTGTGTCATTTCAGCTTTATAACTAGTTTATTAACAATATACTTGGTTTCTTGAACGATTATTATGATGAACCCAAGGTATTTTTGACATGACATAAATACACACACAGACACACACATGCACGCACACGCACACACACACACACACACACGCACGCACGCACACACACACACACACACACACACACACACACACACACACACACACACACACACACACACACACACACACACACACACACACACACACACACATATATATATAGTTTACATTACTATTGATTCGCCAACGTGAGTACTCTATGCATAGGTGTGTCCGTTTTAGTATAGTAGGTAGAGTTATACTATGGTCGGTCTCCTTCAGAAGCAGAATGTTAATAATAAATGTTTCTACTTTTGGGCACAAGGCCACCAATTACCCGGTGCATTAGTGGTACTTTATTTTATCGACCCCGAAAAGCAAAGTTAACCTCGGCGGGATTTGAACTCAGATCATAAAGTGCCGTAACTATGCTGGAAAGCATGGCGTCCCACCCTCTACCGATACTGCCAATCCACCGCCCCTTAATAATAATAATGAGTAGGAAAGGGGTGTCTAAGTATCATCATTAACTTTATTCAGGTGTCACGTGTGATTTGCGATTGATCAGCTCAGGGTACGATTCGTATCGATCGGACCCGACTTTGGAATCAATAGCTCACCAGACTGCATTAAAAAGGAAATATTAGAAAACCACATCACACGAAAACCTCACACACATAAACAGTTAGGCTAAGAAGGTAATGACAGACCTAAAAATTGACGACTGGACACCTAGGATCTCTATTAAAGACCATAACTTCATCTCCTTCCATCCAACCAAAAACCAAACTCTCCATACCCCAATACCTCAGTCTTCGTCGGCTCTGTAGCCAGGAACACGCTTTTGAAACACATACCCTTCACATAGCCTCCCACTTCATACAGTGTGTATAACCCCTCACCTTGATCCAAGCTGCCCTCATCCGTGCTCGTGAAACCGACCATACCACACCGCTTTCAACCCCCGCAGCTATGTGTCCAGTGACTAGCCAAGTTACGAGGATCGCATCACCTCTCCAGGTAATGTGGCCGTACTCACCACACTCGTCCAATTGCAGGTTGGTGAGGCTATTTAATCAATATTTGGGGTCAATGTCTGTTGATTCTGTGGAGTTCATCTGCCCTTTGTTTACTCTTGTTTTTGTTCTGCTAGGTGTTCCCATATACTTATAAAATTCTATTTTATATATATATAAACTATTTCATGGGAACTTGTTATAGTAAAAAGAAAGCAGAGTAAGTCAAAGAAAAATCTCAAGAATACATTGAAGTAGAACTTATAGAATGTAGGCATTGATCCCAGAAATCTGGAAAGTCTCCTAGTGGATCGCTCCACGTGGCGTTCAAAAATATGTGATGGTGTGAAAACCTTTGAGCAAAATAGGCTAATGCAAATAAATATTAAGAGGAATATAAGAACAAAACATCCACTAAGGGAACATGAAATTAATGGAACTTTCTCTATTTGTACATTTAACCCACAGCGTTAATATAATGGTACAATTATCAAATAAATCTTTCAAATTTCACCGTATCGTTATAAACAAGAATGACACATTGGATAATTTAATACACTTTGTCTGAAGAGTAAACGAGGGCACATAGAATGTCATTGATTAGAGCGTACCTAGGACTAAAGAACAACAAAAAAATCCTTTTTTCTAAATATTATCATTAAATGACACTCAAGCAAAACTGTGTGCATTCTTTTCTCATAAAATATTAATCAGAGGCGTGAATAAATTCTGTTGAATAAAAAAACTGCTTTCAAATACCAATTACAATATACTTAACAATCCCAAATTTTAATTAGGTCTCTAAATTTCATTTTTACATAAATTCAATAACAGTCACATAATTGATTAAAAGCAAAAACAAAAGTAAATTCAATAAAATATTACAAGGTGTCCACTGGTGTTATCCTTACGAAGTTAATTGTACATTATGCAACAGCTGTAGATATGAAATCACCTTCAGTCTATACTCCGAAACTTTTAACCTTATAAGTCTACCTTATTCAGCAGTAAATGGAGCTATATACATAGAAATGATCTGTGATACTTTCAACATGGTCCCATGACTTATTAGAAATAGCAAACAAACATCCCTCCTGCCCTAAAAATCAATGTATATAGATCTGAATATAGAAGCTTAAAAACGAAATCATGGTGACCATGGAAGAAAAACCAGTCTATCGACGCACATTAGTCACACAGAAGAGGAGAGGGTAACATGATCCAATATTACACATGATTATAATCTGAAAGCGATGGCAATGTATGAAAGGGATAAGAAAATCGTTGGAAAGACAGATACACCCCATCAAAATACATCCCCACACTTTTTTATTGTCAAAAACGAAAAGATCTCACGTAAATAAAGTGTAAATCTCATGACAATAATAACTGGAAGTACTGCCATTATCACATATGCATATGAGCTAAATGGGGACGCTGAAGCAATGAGGGTACACTTTGGCGTCACTGCGGCAGTGAATTCTATCTTAATTCCCACCCTACACCATAATACAAATAGGATATACAATTTTGATCATATTTTTACTCTATCAGATCATACCTGGAACTAAATAACAACAATCTGTATACCAGATAAACAAAAACGTTTTACCATTAATCAATATAACATTACAAACTTAGAAAACTAATATATTCTTAATGTTTTATATTCACCGTCACATAAATCATTCACATTGCAATACTAAGGAAATACTACTAAATCCCAAACACAAAACACCTCGAGTCCCAAACTAATTCGGAAACTGATAGCACAGAATATTCCACACTTTAGGCATTGTAATGTATATCAAATCCAACCTGCATTACACAGAAAAGACAAGAGTTGCTCAAACACCAACGAAGAACAGCAATATACTAAATCTTCAAAATTAAAGAATTAAAATTAAACAAAATTCTATGAAACAGATTGACGTGAACATATACAAAATACCATCAGATTACATCCCTTAAATACAACACTTTAACACTTTCCGAAACACTATACTTGGTAGAGCCTTTAATGCACGCAACACAACCTGATACAAACATATAACATAAGAGGTGAAACAATAATATTATTACTAAACTCTCTTTACATTCCACATTAACATGCTAATAACTTACCTAACTTATCTACAGTAAATTCTTTCAAAACATCTAACCATATCAACTACATGGCATACAAATCTCCAACAATACTCTGACCATGTACTCACATTTATCACAACAGAATCACACAACATTGAACAAAACAAAATCATTCCGCAAACCTCAAAAGAGCTCGGTGGAATCATTTACAACAAGGCACTGAACCAAAATTCGCAAAAGAAACATGATCACAATTGCTTGCATAGACGTTGTACATATATTTTACACCACCTGCACAGAGATTGTATATGACATACCATATCACCTACATAGGCATTGTACGTACCTTCTACAACATAACTGAAGTTATACCCACCACCCCACGGAAAAAGCATTTCACTAATCAACATTAAAATTTATAACCCAGTTTTGCAACATTAGCCAACCTAATCAAAACATCAGATAACTTCAAATACAACACACAAAATGGAATACAACAGAAATTAAACCCAACATCAATCAACTAAAGAAGGAAATATGATGCAAAACTCTGGCAACCATTTGTCCAAAGAGATACGACAATATCCAAAGTAGTTAGCAACATTAACAACTCTAGTAACAGCCACACCACACATAATGTAACATCAACTTTAAGTGAGATGCAAATACATTTACCGAAATCTTTTCCACAACCAGCCACCAGACTCCACACGCAAAGAAGAAAGGAACATTAACCGTGAATTATATATATTTCCCCTTAAATCAGAAAACATTACTTTTTCCATTCATCAGATCCCAGCAAAGCAACAAGAAAATAGAGTAAAAACTGTGAATTACCTGAGACAGTTTAAATTACAAGCCTACGCCTAAAACATCAAGGGCTTGAAAAAAATAACTGCACTCACCAATGTTTTCAAACTGGAATATCGAGATTATTGAATGCTCAGAAGCTGAAAACTAACATAAATCATCACAATTTTAGAACCCAACAAAACTTCCACCGACGTTACTACACCGACCTTACGAAATCCTAGAACAATTCATGTTTAAGATTACCAATGAACATATACCTCATTGCAATAGAGATTCACACCATTACACTTAAGCACAACACTACTACCATAGCTTACACAAACATGTATGAAGGTTTCAATAACACGAACCATTTCTGTTTCGATCAACGTTAACAAAATTATATATATGTTCACTGCTATCAGCTAAAACACAAATTACTCTGCCCTTTTAGAAATAATTTAGAAATAGTATTCAACTAGCAGAATGGCCCGGCGTTGCTCGGGATTTTCCCTAGGGTTCTTATATATTTGATATATATTTATCCTTATCGAGCCTCGTGAAATAAATACGTTTGTTTATATTTTGTTATTGTGTATGCAAAAATATCTGGACACGAATATATAATTATATATATATATTAAAATAACAGATTAAAGTTTAAGCAAAGAATCGCTGCTTTCATCCTTAACGGGATCTTCTGAAACTAAAAAAATCAATCTGTGAACGCAGAAGTAAATATTTCGAAAAACACTATATATATATATATTGTTATACTTTGGGAGGGTCATGTTGCCAATAAGAAACACACGCACCAGTTGCTTAATTACAGAGGCAGTAAGCATAAAAGAATTAAAACCAAAATTAAATAGAAAATATGAGTGGAACAGCAACATCACAACTTACAATTAAGGACAAAATGAAAACACACACAGGACAAAATGAAAACACACACACACATAGAACAAACAACCAACAATAAATAAATAAATAAATAAATAAACAAATAGATAAATGAACACAAACACACACAGACACCCGGATGTGGCGCATGCGCAAACTGAGCACACAACACACACACAGAAACAAAATGGCGTAGGCTAGAAGAAAGGAAAGGCACAGAAACAAAGAAAGGAATCCCCAGTCACTGAAGAGGTCACAGAGTGTGTGACGAAAGGACTATGACTATATATAAACAACTATCTGGTTGTGGAACCAACCAACCAACCAGAAATTTATAAGTTTGTAAATTTGTAAATTTATAAATTTATAAATATATAATAAATTGAAGTGAAAACAACTGGTGCGTGTGTTTCTTATTGGCAACATGACCCTCCCAAAGTATAACAATATCGGTTTCAACACACGATTTTAGATAAAGAATCTTGCTAAACAAATTCAGAAACGAACTATATATATATATATATAGATATATATATATATAGATACACACACACACACACACACACACACACACACACACACACACACACACGCGCACACACACACACACACACACATATATATATATATATATATATATATATATATATATATATATATATATATATATATATATATATAGCGTCATAATGCAGACAGCCAGACATACAGACAGATATTATACGGGCGCAACGTTATATCTATATATCTTTCTAAAACGAAAGACTAAAATTATAAAGAGAGATCGCTAAATCGCCGAATGCGGTCCCTAGGGCATTGGAAAATTTGAAATATTGTTTGCTCAAAACACTCACAGGAGCATAAGTATTACATGTGTAAAGTTTGAAAACAATCGGTTGGGTGGTTCTCGAGTTTTAGAGTCAGTCAGACAGACAGACAGACAGACATTCTCTATTTTAGATATATAGATTATGGATAGTAAAATATATTACAGGTCGACAATCCTATGTAGTATAGATCAACAACACATCTAGTATCTAGAGTTTCTTAAATGGTGTAATATTCAAGAAATACATACACAACTGATACCCACAAAATGTTTCTACACACCTGCAAAATAGTCTCACAAACTTATATGTGGATAAGATAGCTGTAACATCTCAAACAATCCCCAGGCAGTTTCACAACTACCTCAACTATACACATCAATCAAATAGAAATATCATTCCAAAATAATTGATATCTACCAAATCCAGCATCTTATTTCTTACCTGCTAAATCAAAGAAGATTATGTACAACTAGCCATTCCGCGCATCAACATGAATATATTGCATATAAAAGATACAGTAAAAAATTAAAAAATCATACGCACACATACACACATATACAGACACACAGACACACACACATACACTCACTCACGCACACATACGCACACATACTTAGAATACTTACATGTACAACATTTGGCAAAATAAAATATAAACAACTTTAGCAAAGAAACAATATATGAGATTCATCTATAGATCACGCCAATCTATGTACAAGAAACCATGATAAACTATAAGGAACACACAAAAGCATACTTCACCCCAGGTTGCACATAACCACTAACTATAGAACATCTAGACATATTCATCACAAGTTCACAGAGACGCCATCCATGGAACAGCTATGCAATGCCACAAAAATACTAAAACTAAACGTTCACCTCAATATGCCCATTTTTAATTGTCTTACTGCAGAAAACTCCTTATTCTCAGTTCTAACTAGTTTATCTCGGGGGCTCTGTAACAGGGTCCCCGAGAGAAAGTTTGCAAGCTTAATTATGGATTCTTGTGGTTGGGAACTCATCTTAAAATACAAAGCGTCTTTCAAATTCACATATTCAAGAGCCCTCCTTGGTTCTTTGAGCCCTGGACCTATGTACATATTCAACCAGCCCTTGTAAGCATTGAACTACATCTCCAAAAAAGAACTTTAACAGTTTATACTAGTCTAGTATATCCAAACAAAAACTATATAAATACAAACATAGCAATATTAACGACATTAGCTCTAAGCCATGAGCTAGGATTCACACCACCATTGATAAATGTAAAATCATTGACTGTGGCGCCCTGATGTCCACTTTGCCTACTACTATAATCTATAAACATACAAAAATAGATTTTCAATCTTTCACTTTGTACCGCATACGATTAACCACTGCATAAAGAAATGTGAAGTGTGGACTTCAGTTGAGTGAAGGCATAGTTTATCTGGAATAAAAATAATCGTTTGGTCGACTACCTATGCGTTATGTCTGCTCGGTTCGGGGTAAAATGGAGAAACGCAATAACATATGTAGAAGTAAAACACGAATGATCAATTTTCGCTTTTAAAAAAATGATATCTAAATTCCACTATCAGCATGATTTCCCATAGATTGTGTATCTACGGCTACTCAAAATATGACTTAAAAGAATACAATACAATTATTAATTTAGAGGAGAAGCTTGACACATTTACTGTTATTATGTATAAGATTCTGCTGCCAAACCACAAACGGCTAGCCACGGGCATAGTTGCTAATATCACATCTAAACTAAAATCTAAAAAGCTGCGTATATATAATGAACTAAATCTGTTCTGACTATGTTATTTCCAATCATTTCCTATCTATTTACAATAGCAAATAGCAGCCATTATTAGATACTAAAAATAAGAAAGCCAGATTTAGCTTATATCATTCTATATCTGTATACTACAATAGGAGTGCCACGTAATTTAAATCGACGGTAAAAGTAAGAACTAAAAGCTATATATATATATATATATATATATTATATATATATATATATATATATTATATATATATATATATATATATATATATATATATATATATATATATATGCGTATATATCAGTGAGAATATATTCGGTAAATTGAAAACAGATAAGAGAAAAAATCTGGCCTCGGAACAGAGGTATACTTTTAATTAAATATGCATAAAAAATAACTGTTTCGCCTTTGCTTTATCTATCTCTTTCTCTCACCCCCCCCCCTCTCTCTTTCTCTCTCTCTCTCTCTCTCCACCCCCCCCCCCCCTCTCTCTCTTACATACACATATATCACCGTACATTGCATTGTTGAAAATTCTGCTAAAATGTTTATACCAGCCAGGGTTAATTCCCTTGTTTGCTTTCCACTATCTGAACAACCCTAATCGAGTTTAGATCTTGAAATTGTGAGGATAGTTATAGGAGCTTTATCCTAACTTGCTATATTCAAACAGCGAAGAAATAAATTCATACACACACTTTATGCCGAATGCTCCCCCCGGAATGTTCACTATACTCTTTATTCATACGGTCAAAACTTGCATGTTGCTCTTTGCAGTTTATCTTGTAGATTCACTCCGGTTGCCATATCTCAAATTGTCGCAAAAACCTTGAATCAGCCAAAGCTATAGGTGTTATCTCCCTTGCGGATTTCCATAAACTGAACACTTCTAAAGAGTGTTGTGTTTTGGAATTGATACTGCGAGTATTGTCTGTGTTGACTGGAGTTGTTTTCCGACATGCCATATTCAGAAAGTGCGACACTATTTGTATGTGAACATTTTATGTAGAACAAGCCCTTTAAAAAAATCCGCATATTATATATATTATATATGTATATGTGTGTGCGTGTGTCTATATGTGTATGCATGTATGTATATGTGTCAAGGTGTATGGCTTAGTGGCTAGAGCGTGGGGCTTGCAATTGAGAGGTTGTGAGTTCAATTCTCGAACCGGGTGATGCGCTGTGTCCTTGAGCAGGACATTTTATTTCCCGTTAGTCCAGTTCACCCAGATGTAGAAATGTGTTGCGACATCACTGGTGCCAAGCTGTATAAATACATACATCCGTATAAATATATCTGTATAAATATAAAATGTATAGCCGAGACTGCACCAACATGTGTAAATATATACACATATATAATATGTGATGATGTTAACATGCCAGAAAATACAATTTTCCCTATAAATTGAAAAACATGAAAAAATGTTAAAACACCAAAAGTTCTAACCGTCACCGGAAATTTCCACGTCAACAGTGTTGTTGACCGCCACTAAATGATTCGCAAACAGGGAAGCAGAGGCTTAATATCTGTCAAAACAGCATTTGAGTGTCGAAACATATCCCTCCCACAATATCTGCGAATCACCAAGCATAGGAGCCCATCTATAGAACACATACATACATACATGATGGCTGCAATTCGATTTCGTGTAATGCCATCGCTTGATACTTAAGCATGAGCATAACGGATGTAGCTTTTAATCCCGCTAGGGACTTCCTTATGGCCAGCAATGACATGCATCTAAAAAAATGTCACATATCAAGCGATGCCTGTGCTTGAAGCTTTTTAAATGAGGAAAGGCTTTGCACGGAGCCACTCAGAACATCGAATGCATTTGCCAAAAATGTAGACCTGGTCTACATCATAGTATACACACAAAGTGGCAGGTTTTATATCAGAGTGACCTTCTTCTAGAGAGATGTCTTAATGAAGACTAGAAGTTTCTCGCTCCACAAAATAATACTTTATTGGATGGCCGTTGACTCTTCCGAGTTCCTTCGCCCTTTGAACTTTGTTGTTTTTCATCCCGTATGGTGTCCAAAATCACCCTCCTCACCAAGCAAGCTTGGTGGGGTTGCCGGTTTAGTCAGCGATGACCCTCCCATGCACAGGTTGTACTAGGTTACATGTTAACAGCAACATACATACATATATACATACATACACGCACGCACACACACATACATACATACATACATAGCAATTGTGCCAGTAAGTTATGCACGTTGAGAAAAATAAGAATTAATAAGTACATATTATATAACAGTATTTGCTTTGAAGCCCAACATATTTTGCTTACAGGAAAATTGATAAAAACATCGACAAAAACAAATGAAAAACAGAATATGCCAATTGCCATTTTGTGCACACGCAGTAACCGCTTACGAACAAATTGAAATGGCGAAAGATAAAAAAACAGCTTAAATTACAGCTCATAACAAGATTTAAGTAGAAATTCACTGTTAACATCAACAAGCAACGCATTGAAATAACAATTCAATGTTATCAGTGAACTATCAAGTTTCTATAGAACATCTTTCATAAATTAAGTTCCCATTTTTTGGACACTAGACGCCTTACTGTGTTTTTGCAATTACCAACAGATAGGAGTAACAGAGATCGATAGAATGATACTTAACATATAAACTAGAAAATGTGTTTCCAAAATAAATAAATAAACAAAATAATATAACTGACAGACTAAAGAAAATGTTCGGACTATCATTAGTTGCAAATTAAATAATGAATTACAAAAAAAATAAAAAGCAACTCCAACGTGTCTTTTTTTTTTTAAGATTATCCTAAATCTATAGGAATGCTGACGAGGCATATTCCCAAGCAAGCTAATTGCCCTTAAACACGACCTATGAGCAGCAAATCAAAAGTTTTGTTATCGTAGAAAATTGCAAAAATGCAGTAATATCAATTGTAAATTCATGTTAAACCTACAAATTTTATATCGCAGGATGAAATTCCATATGATAAAGGTTATAAATGCTCCTCCTCTCGATGATCTGGAGTCATTCTGGCGGTTGGTGAAGATATGGAGTGCAGTAAGTTTAAATAAGCTATGGAGTGAGAAATTCGTATAAAACTCTTGTAAATTATATTACCTCATTATGTAACATTTACTGGTAGTTCTTGCAAACCTATCATATATAAAATCCCCAATGCAAGACCTAGTAGGAGGATATTGGTACACGAAATGCAGATACAATTTAAAGACTGATTAAACATTGTACATGCAACTATCACTTAGAATCGAAGCAGCTGCCATAGTCACAAACAGAATTAGGTCATCAACGAATATATACCAGGTTAAGAGTTTGTGGGTACTACTCAATGTTCTGTCAATAAAGTCTTCAGGGAAGACTTTATTGAGCAGATCCCAATGTTAGTATCTGCAGAGTTGTAGTAAGACGCCTCGCGCCTCCTGGCGGATAATGGAACAACCCTAGTTGTCTCCCCCTGGTTGAGAACACCAGAAGTAAACAGAGACAGCCACGGGAAAGCAGACTAAACACACGCCACAGAAAACAACCTCTGTACCACGAAACGATAAACAGCCAAGGGAACAGCAAACAGCAAACCCCACAATACCTTTGTAATTGTAATTCACCACAACTGACCACGTCTATATTTGGTATGTTCCATTTGTAATATAATAAACACATATAAACAAAATAAATATCACCATTATTTACATTTGTTGAATATAACTCTCGTTGTGGTTATTGTCTTGTTTACGCACACACCCACTCACTTTGTTATAATTCTCACTTACAAAAATGGTAAATAGACGAGGGACCTTCCCTCACGTCTATGTCGATAAACAATCCAACTAGGATACTTCATTTTACCACACTGGTGACCGACGTAAGAATTTTACGCAGCCTTTTTATTCAGTTGAACTTCACTGTTATTACCACGTTGCCAACCTTTTCGCAACTTACGAAAATACAAAAAGAAGACAGAGAAATAATAAAGTGTTTATACCGTATTGACAAGGTATACAAACCAGCCAACATTTTTTTCCAAGATGGCGTTGCTTTCCTTCCCTGTTTTGTAATTTTCCGCCAGGACAGGGACATTTTGGAATTGCGTGTGTGTTCCATATTTGATCAAGGGAAAAAAACTTTTTTGTGAACATTACTGCCCCGCAGGGGATATACATGCCTTACTTTTTTTCTAAGGGATTTTTAGCCACAGGCTACCTATTGTTGATATCCAACGTGGATATATTCTAAAACAAACATTTTTTTTTTCTCTTTTTCACGGGTTATTTGATTTGGCTGGCTCGTTGAAGCAACACAAGGGGACAGACGTTGAAGGAAAAAATTTTTTTAAAAATATATATATGTATTTTATGTATTTTTCCTATTTCCTAATGTTTTGAATGTCTGTTTCTTTTTGACCTTTCATTTTTTTTCCATTTTGGGTGTTTGCTTTTCCCTGTACGAGGGTACATTAATTGGTGTTTATATATATATATTTTTTTAAAATTTTATACGTTTCAAAATGAATACGCCACATTTTCCCGCCTTTACCGGAAACCCTAAGCTGTGGGTGGCCCAGCTACAGGCGTATTTTACGGTCTGTAAGACCGAGTCTGACCAGCGCCTTGCTGTCTTGATTAGCGGACTTCCCCCTAATTTAGCAGATTCAGTCCAAGACCTAATTACAGACCCCCCCCCCTCTGACTTAACGTATGAGTCTTTAAAAGGCAAGATCTTGAGAAGGAAGTGTAAGTCGGTAGAGAGTCGTTTTCGGTCATTGATCGAGGACGAACGATTAGGTGACAGGACCCCTACCGCTTTTCTCCGGCATTTGCGGGAATTGAGCGATTCCCAAGATCAGGATAGCCCTTTCCTGAAGCAATTGTTCTTCTCTCGCCTACCTCAAGAGGTACAGGCGATCCTAGCCCATATGCTAGAGGTAAATACCCTCGACCACATTGCTGTCTCTGCTGACAAAATTGTAGAAGTGACGAAGAGAGACACTTCGAAGCCAAAGTACGTTGCTTCCTCTTCTCTTCCTCAATCACGCTCATCGGCGAGTGATGAGAAATTAGTCAGAACAATGGAAGCCATGACTCGTCAAATGGCGGAGTTGTGCCAGGAATTCAAGTATTTTGGACGGCAGAGGAGCCGCTCACGAACTTATTCAACTCCTCGCCACCGTAGCCCTTCCAAAACACCAAAACCACCATATTGTTATTACCATGACAAATATGGTGACAAAGCCACCCATTGTAGGCCTCCTTGTGCTTACGAGGGAAACGACGACCAGAGTCACTAACGGCGGATAGTGCGCTCTGCGAAACATCATCCAACCGCCACTTTTTCATTGAGGACCTCCTATCAGGTAAGGCCTTTCTGGTTGACACAGGTGCAGTTTGTTCAGTATGGCCTGTGTGTTGTATGAAGGAGACTCCCCCTGAGACACCTATTGAGTTGCAGGCAGTAAATTGTTCGCCGATTCGAACCTTCGGACAAATCTCGCTACCTTTGCAGTTCCGTAATCTGCGGCGCGAGTTTAAATGGATATTTACTGTCGCTGCCTTGCCGTATCCGATTCTAGGCGCGGATTTTCTCCACCATTTTTCATTGACAGTGGACCTCCGTCGTAAACGCCTAATTGATGGCATCACTGATTTAACTGTTGTTGGCAAGGCAGCAGGAGTTCCAACGGTTAGCCCGACCTTTTTTCTTGCTAACACCGGTGATACTTACCATGCGTTGTTGAACTCGTTCCCGCAACTGACTCAGGGAAATTTTCGAGTTGATGAGCCAACTCATACCACGGAACACTTCATATCTACAACTGGTGCTCCCGTTTTTTCTCGTCCTCGTCGCTTGCCTCCGGACAAACTCAAACAGCACGATCAGAGTTTGATCATATGCTGCAGTTGGGGATTATTCGTCCGTCCACGAGCACGTGGGCGTCCCCATTACACATGGTACCGAAAGCGACTGGCGATTGGAGACCTACTGGAGATTATCGACGCCTAAATTCGATAACAGAACCGGACCGTTATCCTATCCCTCATCTGCAAGACTTTGCGTCTTCGTTGCAGGGATGCAAGATAATCTCCAAACTGGATTTAATTCGTGCGTACCATCACATTCCTGTCCATAAAAATGACATTCCCAAAACGGCTATAGTTACGCCATTTGGGTCATTTGAGTTTTTGACCATGTCGTTCGGATTAAGGAATGCCGCTAGTACGTTTCAGCGGTTTATGGAGGAGGTTACTCGTGGCCTCGATTTCGTCTCTATACCTATATTCACGACCTGCTCATTGCTGGTTCTTCTCAAGAGCAACATACGCACCATTTGAATCTTCATTTCCGCCGATTGAAGGCTTATAACGTGCAGATTAATGCACCCAAATGTGTTTTTGGTGCTGAGTCACTGACTTTCTTGGGTCACGTCATCGATGCTGACGTTATTCGACCCCGGCCTGAGCGAGTTAAGGTCATAGAGGATTTGCCTCCACCGATCTCACTACGTCAGTTACGCCAGTTCTTAGGTCTGATTAACTTTTATAGGCGTTTCGTGCCAAATTGTGCAAGATTGCTTTTCTCCCTGACGGAGATTTTAAAAAATTGTCGGCAGAAGAACAAAGACATTTCTTTGACAGACACTCAACTTGCTGATTTTCAGCACGCCAAAACTGCTTTGGCTAATGCTTCGTTACTGACTCACCCGGTACCCGGTGCAAAGCTAACGCTTTGTGTTGATGCATCGGATATCGCTGTGGGCGCAGTGCTACAGCAAAAGATTAATGGTTACCAGAAACCGCTGGAGTTCTTTTCCAGAAAGCTGAAACCTGCTGAGACGCGCTACATCACCTTTGGAAGGGAGCTTTTAGCCATCTATTTGGCCGTGAAACATTTTTCACATATGCTTGAGGGTAGACTATTTACTATCCTCACTGACCATAAACCATTGACTTTTGCGTTGAGAGCGAAGGCTGATAAATACTCGTCCAGAGAGACGAGACACCTTGATTTCACCTCGCAATATACGAATGATATCCAACACATTCCGGATTCACTAAATACAGCGGCCGATGCCTTGTCCCGCTTACCCTTGACAGCGATCTCGTCACCCTCTGACATAGATCTGACTCGTTTGACTGCGGATCAGCCTCCTCTTGAGTCATTGGATGTCACATCGCCTGAGTTTGCGGATCGCGAGATGAAATACTTGCCTCTGTCGACTGCAGTTGGCCAAATTCTCTGCGACGTCTCTTTGGACGTGCCTAGGCCCTTCGTTCCAGAAAATCATCGTCGGACCGTGTTTCTGGCATTACATGGTTTCTCGCATCCAGGATCTTCTGCCACAGCAAAGCTCATATCAGCTAGATTTTTCTGGCCAAATATGAGGCGTGAAATTGCTGCTTGGTGCCGTTCCTGCGTCGCTTGCCAGAAATCAAAGGTCCATCGACACGTCAAGGCTCTGGGTACCTTTACTAACCCAGATGCGCGTTTTTCGCACATTCATATTGATATAGTGGGACCTTGGCCTGTCAGCGATGGTTATTCTTATCTGCTGACCATAATTGACCGTTTTTCAAGATGGCCTGAAGCCATCCCCTTGAAAAGCATCACCGCTGAGACAACAGCGCGTGCTCTTGTGTCTGGATGGATCTCTCGTTATGGAGTTCCATCCACAGTAACTACCGACCGTGGACGACAGTTCGAGTCGAGCCTTTTCCTCGAACTGTCAAATTTAATTGGTGCTAAACGCATTAGAACTACGGCGTACCATCCCGCTTCGAATGGTATGGTGGAGCGTTTTCACCGACAACTGAAGGCCTCCTTAATGGCCTCAATGGACTCGGCGCATTGGAGCGAGTACCTCCCTATTGTGCTACTAGGGATTCGGTGAACGGTGAAGGTCGACTTTGGATTTTCACCGGCCGAAGTACTGTACGGTGCCCCTCTGACGTTGCCCGGGCAAATGCTTGCCCCTATCGATCTTGATGCCCAAGATCACGCTTCCTACGTGTCCCGTCGCGCTCCTATTTCCAGGATTTGCCGCCAATGGACACTAGGAAACAAACTGTCAAGACTGCTGTCCCGAGGGATGTTGCCTCGTGGACGCATGTCTTTGTAAGGAAAGATTCTGTGAAGCCCCCGCTCACACAGCCTTACACTGGACCTTACCATGTCTTAGCGCGCTCGGCTAAGCATTTCACTTTAGATATTAAAGGGTCCAGGGAGACAGTTACAATAGACAGGCTTAAGCAGGCACACTTGACACGGACGCTGTGGTTCCTGATCCACGAACCCCTTCGTATTTGCCTGTTGAGCGAACGCCTGTTCCTGAACCACCATCATCGCCTGTCCCTACACCAGCACCATCGCCACGTTACAAGACCACGACCCGTTCAGGTCGTAGGGTCCACTGGCCCAAAAGATTTTGCAGCACCGTCTATATTTAGACTGTGTCAGCTGCACCTTTTTTTTGCTTCTGTGTTTCTGCTTTTTTCTTTGCCTGTTTTTTATGCATGCATGTTGTTGTTTTTTTTTAACATTTTTCAAATCCTTATTTTGGATTTAATAATTGGTAGAGCGAATAGCTCCCCCTTGTTGCATTGTTCGCCATCTTACTACACGTGTGAGTAATAACATCGATTTTCGATGATTTGAAAATCTGGCAGGGGATACTGTAGTAAGACGCCTCACGCCTCCTGGCGGATAATGGAACAACCCTAGTTGTCTCCCCCTCGTTGAGAACAGCAAACAGCAAACCCCACAATACCTTTGTAATTGTAATTCACCACAACTGGCCGCGTCTATATTTGGTATGTTCCATTTGTAATATAATAAACACATATAAACAAAATAAACATCACCATTATTTACATTTATTGAATATAACTCTTGTTGTGGTTATTGTCTTGTTTACGCACACACCCACTCACTTTGTCATAATTCTCACTTACAAAAATGGTAAATAGACGAGGGACCTTCCCTCACGTCTATGTCGATAAACAATCCAACTAGAATACTTCATTTTTACCACAGAGTAATGAAACATTAATGTAACCTAGACACTTTTGTCGATAAACTATATTCATTAAACCGAGACAGAGTTGGTCACATCATTCTTACATGGGAAAGGAGTTTGGTTAGGATAAGTGCTCATAAGGAGAGATTGTTGACTAGATAAGGAATATTAATATCAATTACCTGTCCATATTCCCTGTCACTAATTGACGAATGCTACTAGTATTCCGGAATTGGTGACAATGCTGCATATACTGGTGAAAAAAAAAACGAAACTTACCGCTCACACCTATGATGGTTTAGCTGGCTTGATAGTATGTTCCGGTGTTGTGTCTTATAGGGAGCTTCTTTGCTGTTTTAATCATAGAAGTCCTCGTCTTAACAGGAAAAGAAACGTGAAATGAAGCATCTTGCTTAAAAACGCAATGCATTGCTCAATCCAGGAATCGAACCCATGACTTTATTATCATGAATCTAACATTCTAACCACTACTCTCATGTACTCTCACCATATGCTGGTGCTATGATACTTGAAGAAATCCACAATTTGGGCATCAAAACTAAGAATATATGATATTAATCATTACTGCTATCTTCCACATCAAGTGTGACAGTGACACGAGTGATACAGACAAAAGCACGTTGAAACGGCTTTAAGGTGCCTCACAGTATTACGTAAACCACGCCTACTGAATTGTCAAAAGGTAAATAACTAAATCAGATGTGTATTCAACATTGAAAATAATAACAATCTGAGAATAAGTGAAAAACTTACGAACAATCCACTAAGTGTACAACTATTGCGTGTGACCCACGTGTAACAGATATAATTTGTTATGCATGAATAGTATATTCCAAAAGCTAGGGGATAATATCGATATTAACAATAAGATTATCTCATCACCCATCTGTGATCGACACAGCATATCCCTCCTGGAAGGATACACCTTCGCTATTCATGAACAGGAAAGAGCTACTAAATATTTTATCAATAAAAGTTGTATGGATACCTCCACATTGAGATTGTGTCATTTCAATGTGGAAGATATCACCCACATGATCCTCAGCTGTTCAATAGTGTCTGCAAACCAATCTTGTAATAAGATATTACAATGTTTTCAAAACTATTTCGAATGTCACCTGCTGAATAAAATTTCCTAGAGGTCCCGTCAAAGACACATAAATTGCACTTACTTACGGAAATCGTGGCGTCCTCCAAATGCAGTCGTTTAAGGTACATTATGAAGATTTTAAATCATTCCAAAATCTTCTCTATTCGCAATTAACATACAGACATATATATATGCAATTTCATCAAGCATTCATTTACTAAAGAAGCATGTATACACATTATGAAAAGACAATTATATCCATACGTACACCGACATACACGCAGACATTTATTCCCTCACTTATTACGGATTTGAATCTAACTTGTCAGTTTGTTAGTGATCGCCTTGAATTGCACAAGTCGGTTAATCGAATAAATTTACAAAATAACAAACAGTTTGGCTTCAAATCTATGTACAAATGATCGGTTAAATACATATGCAAATGTTGTCAATTTCGATAATTGTATGAGATTAATTCAAATTTTGAATAGAACCTTGGCAAAATGTAGTATAAAATTGAACGTTATTTGATATGAATAAAGTGATACTTGAAGCTTCCGTTTTCGTGATGAGTCAATATAACATTGTTCAATACTTCATGTTTACAAACAACCGATGTCAAAACAATAAGATTTATTTAAGTTATTTTTATCCATTCAATGAATTAAACACTATCGAAGTTGAGATACAGAGTGTAACAAATGTCTTTAATAGATAAATCTTCATTGCAGATAAAATTGGTTAAAGATAGCATTGAATCAAGCGGATAACGAATGCTATTTTATTGTTTTACTTATCAAACACATTTGTCTGTAATCGACCCGATTGATTATGTTTATCGTGCATGCACCTAATTCTTATCATTAAATGATTATAAATGTTTGAAAGTCATTGTTAGGGCATATGAATCTGGAAAACCTGAGAAATTGATAAATATAAAAAGAAATTGATAACCCGTACACAGTATATGTTAGTAATACATATCAATTAAAAATAAATTGGACTGAGTAGAACATAAGTAAATTATGTGTGCGAAACCAAAAACTAAGTGAAAGAGAAAGCGCTTTATTGTTGCTCTATTGTATAATCCATGCAGTTGTAATATAGACACAATATCTGGTGGAGTCGTGGAGACGCCGTCCTGATATACGACATGTCTAGGGCAAAACCCTTTTCTTTTTAGGGCAGAAAACAGCAAATTATGCCATAGCGAGAACCAAAATCTACCCCAATCCTGGTACTTCATTTATTGATTGCTAAAGGATGAAAGGTAAAGTTGGCCTCGGTGGGATTTGAACTCAGAAAGCAGTAAACCGAAACAAATATCGAGGCATTTATTTTCATTCCAACTTCATAATCACTCTGCCAATTCGCCACCTTCCCAATTCTGGCAATATATAGCAATCTCGTAATTTACTACTGGTACTGCGAATTCACTTAATTGTACACTCTAGTAATTACATAAAAAAATTTAATCAGCAGATTATGCAATTAAGAGGAATCAGTTCTATCGTATATTCATGTATGTTTTAGTTTGTCCTATTTTTAAATACTAAAAAGGGTTAGTGATTATGTCATACATTATATAGAAGTCTTTTAACATTATACAATATGAATAATACTACAAAAGGCAACAGAAATATAACCGCATATTTATATCATAGCCATCATGATACTTCCACAATATAATTGTTATAAGATAGTACTATTTTATAAACCGAGGAATTCAAGCAACTATAATGCAATAAATGTATTCAGCCTGTAAGGATATACAACAAATTAGTGACGTTATCTTTTGATCATATCTCTGACGTTTTCTGAGAGTCTAAAAATAATTTTGTAAACATGGATTTCATTTGTAAAGTTAAAGCGCTCAGAAATTCCTGGGAGGGTTTAGAAATATTGAAATTACGTCATGCTGAGATGCATTGATAAGCTATCAAGAATTTCTCATTACTTGAAATATTACATCACATGTACTTTGTTATTCTTTCTGTTATCGAATGAGAAGAATAAGGAAATGTTTATCAAGTGGAAATGATGATTTGCTATAAATTGTTCTTGTTGTTTTTTGCCGGGGTCAGTGCTAACCGAATATGCCAGAAGTGACTATATTGTCTGAATTAAAGTTAGGACTTCATCATCCAATGTATCCATCATTTTTAAAGATATAATTTTTGCGAGATGTTGTTGCTATTCCCAGCAGCTCAAGCCATTGCGTAGGAGCTTCAAATTTAGTTTGTTGCAATTGTTTTTACACAAAAACAAGATGGCGTAGGACAGAACAAAGGAGAGGCACAACATAAAGAAAAGAATCCCCAGTGACTGAAGAGGTCACAGAATGTGTGACAAAAGAACTTTGACAATATATGAACGACCATCCGGTTATAGAACCAACCAACCAACCGGAAATTTATAATAAAATATATATATATATATAAGCAAAGAGAACTTAAAACGATAAGTTCTTGGTTTTGGATATGTCCCTATCTATAAAACAACTTTTGTATTTTATCTGATGAGAGCGTACCAAAAATGTTGGTACCCTTGAAATATACATAATAAAATAAATATGGTTTTATAAAGATAGTTTCCATTTATTAATATTATATATATATATATATCATGTGTGTGTGTGTGTGTAATTTGTAGGTAACTGTGCAATGAAATACACCCTATCATTTCCCGCAAGTAACCGAATGTATTTGAAATAGACAATTGAAAATAATAATGGGTCGTAGATGACAACTACAAAGTATGTGACGTCAACCAGATGTAGTGATTAGTGTATGACTAGACATAATCCTTTAGGTATAATGGGAAATATAGAAGGAGAGAGGGAACAAATCGACCCTAGTACTGGAGTGGTACTTTATGTAACGATTTCGAAAGAATGAAAGATAAAGTTGACCTCAGCGGTATTTGAACTCAGCTAGCCAGAACAAATACTGAAACATTTTTGAACCTACGCCCAAACTAGACTGCCGATACGTCACCTTAAGGACTGGTTACTTAATCAAATAAATTAAATTTCTTCACAAAGTACAGACTGAATCTCTTCTGTTTTCCATCATATTTTTGTCTTGTCAGTTTTATCCTTGTTCTAGTTATTATTCAAAAGCGAGCGGTTAGTGCTTTAATATACTGATATTTAAATTACAGGGACGGTAATTAGTAAATTATTTTAGTGTAACTTGTGAATTATTGTAAAACTAACTTACGGTTAAGTTTTACTCTCTTTATATCCTGCTTTCGTATGTATTCATACACACACACACACACACACACACACACACACACACACACACACACACACACACACACACACACACACACACATATATATATATATATATATATATATTAATTCAAAATATTAACAAAAATAGACATTCGTGTGATCAAGTATATTTTATATACATATTTCAGAGGTACTAAAATGACTGAATTTTAACCATCTACTTAGTCAGGGTATGTCATGCATCATCTTATTTTATCTGATGAGGACGTACTGTTGAAGATAGCTCAGTACCTCTGAAATATGTATATAAAATATACTTGATCACAGGAATGTCTATTTTTGTTAATATTTTGAATTAATATTAATACTTCCGGAAAACGTACCTGTGGAGTGCTTCTAATCTATTGTAAAACTTTATTCTTTTATTTATTCATTGAACCTTGTTTAACCTTTAAATATATATATATATATATATATATATATATATATATATATATATATATATATATATATATATATATATATATATATATATATATAATTATATATATATATATAATTATATATAGTATAAGATCAAAAGATGGTTAAAAGAGTTCCATGTATTATATTAATCGCATTTCAAAAACAAATATCATCATGAGATGACATTTGCGTTTTCGTCAGATAAAATAGGGATACATGATATGAAGGTTAAAAAACACTTGTGAATAGTGAAGTTTTAAATCAACATATGAAAAGTAATTTAAGATTGATGTGTGATATTGGGAAAAAATGAAGGGGTGAAAAAGAGGAGGAGATGAGAGTAAAGAATGGTGGGGGAGGAGTATAATAAGGAAGGATGAGATAGGAGGAGAGATGGGTGATAGAAAGAAAGAGATATCCTTTATAACTGAGAAAAAATATATATTGTTTCACAGAGAGAGGTTAAAAAGCCGTTGGAAGATAATATATAATTTAAAAGAATTTGAAAATGAAAAGTTGATGAAGAGAAAAAATTAAGAATAATATTAAATTAAGGTTTGTATATTGAAGGGTTTAATATGCGATGAAAAGAAATTGTTAATATGTATTATTAAAATAAAAATATTAATGTTATTAAGGATATAATGTGAAAAGAAATAGAAGAGTGGATAAATTATGAATTTAGAGGAATTAGTTAGTGTTTAAGTTTGTTTTTATGTAATATAATATGTATGAGTAATATAAGTAAATAATTTGTTTACAAATGAGCGCAGAAAGCAAAGAAGAAAATAGTGTTTAAGGAAGAGAAGACTCTAACATCAAAATATATATGTTTATGAAGTATTTTCTAATGGTAATAATATAATGTAATAAAGGAGATTAGTTAGGGTTTAATTTTGTTTTTATGTATTGTGATATGTAATATGTAAAAGTCAGACGAGCCTGAAAGGGAGAAAAATATAATGAACTGAGGAGGAATAATCTAAGGTAAAAAAAATGTTTATGTTTACGAAGGAATTTTAAAGGTAATGCTATAAAGTAAGTAAAAAGTAATAATAATTTTTATGGCCAATGATAGGAAGAAAGATGGAAGAGTGGATATGTTGTGGTGAGTAATAATAAGAATTGAGAAGTATTTAGGAAGAAAAAGTACAGATTAGAGGTTAGAAATTAAAAGAAAAGGGGAAGAAAGGAAAGTGATAAATAGGAATGATATAGAATGAGTAACTAGTATTATATAATGTATAATAAATAATATTGAAATAAGGTAGAAAGATGGGTATATTTTTAAAGAAATATATATATAAGCCTTTGAGAAAAAGGATTTTAAACTGGTAAAGTATTAGATATTAGCTGTATACTTTATGGAATGTTCTGTGGAATTTATGCAAGCAGAGAGAAAATAAGTCAGTGCGTCTATTTATTATAGAATCTAAATTAGATATAATGGTGAATTTCTCACATAAACAAAGATTACACGTTCTGGATAGGGAGGCATTCAAGTAGGGAGAGGCAGAACAAATTTTCCTCCAAGAGATGTTATAGTTAATATTTTTGTCTTTCAAGGACCATATGAGTTCTGAGAGTGCTGTGTTGGTTCTTTTAAGTTGGTATTTAAAAGATTTGTGATTATAAAAACGGGCTTTGAAGGAGGTGGAAGTGGAGCCGAAATAGGTAAAGGAATTGGTATCAGTTATAACTTTACATTCATAGACTAAGTCTTTTTCAAGACAATGGTTGGTGAGAGGACATTTATTTTTAACAGGGCAATTACAATTGCGATTAGAGAAATTAACAGAGTTATTAACAAGTGACCTAGTGTTATCTATAGGAGGAATTGGATTGGAGAAGTTATTTACGATAGGAATAATAGTTTCCTGATTTAGATTGGTATTAAGAACATTTGACGAAGTTACGTTTGACGTCGTATTTGAGTTTGCAGAAACTAGCCTAGAGTTAACAATGACGTCGGGAGTACTACTGCTATTATTATGACATTCAGTGTTGGAAGGAAGTGATTTAGTATTTAATATTTTATTGTTGTGTTTAGAGATAATGTTGGAGATGTTGGAGGAGGTGGAATAGGAAAATGTTATTGTATGTTTGTTAAATATTTTACTATAGATATATGAGGGAGGGAAGCATTTATTTAAGGCACTAAAGAATAATTTAGGAATATTATTATTAATAGAAATAGAGAAAGGAGCATTATACCAGATTATATTTTTGTATCTAGGTCTTTTATTTAAGTTATTGGAATGATCATAATTAATTATTTTACTGTAAGATCTTCTAGGATTGGTTTCTTTACTGTATTTGATTTTATGAGGATAACCGGCTTTAGAAAGCGCATTATTATAGTAATTGGCGTTAGCATCAAAGATATTTTTTATTAGATGATAGGTTTGATATTCTTTTTCCAATATTACTAACTATAGCATTTTTAATGTTAGTAGGGTGGTTAGATTTAAAATTAACATAATTTAGATTCTCATTGTTTTTATGGTAAGGATAATATAGGCCAGTGTCAAGATTAAGAAGTTAGCTAGTTTGACGTTGTTATCAAATTCAATTTTTAAGTTATGTTGGTTAAAGAGATCACGTATATTGTTCTTAATAATATTAAGGTTAACTATATTGCAATTTAAGATAGTAAAAAGTCCATCGTCACGATAAATTCCACCGCGAAGTTGAGGAATTTTCCGATTTAAAGAATTCAAAATAAAGATACCAATTAAATCAGTCAATTGCGATGAATCGGATGCACCCATTGTAATATCAAAGTTGTTGGAGGTATCAGCTCTAGTCCAGTATTCACTGTTGAATTCTAAGATGGTTATTGAAATGCGCATAATAAAAGACATGGAACTCTTTTAACCATCTTTTGATCTTATATGATTTATACTCCAGTCCTACATACTCCAGTCCTACATTGTTCCGAGTTGTACCTGTATCCGATTGCTTTATTGTACTACAATAAAACTCACCTCCTACATTATAATTATATATATATAATTAATGACGTTATCCCGAATAGAATCGGGAAATAACTACAGTTAAATAAAGTACTTAATTCGTTAGTAGTGAATAAGTATATTTATTTCATTGAAATAACTTCTACATAACTAGAACTATTTCATTGTATGTAGGTATATATGTGTGCGTGTGTATGTGTGAGTAAGTGTCTGTGCGTGAGTGTTGTTAAGTGACATGGTTCATTTGTTAAGGTGTACTTCTGGCGATCTTTAGAGTGTCAATTCGATTTCCATTACCGCATTTGTCCTTGAGCAATACACTTTATTTTACATTGTTCCGAGTTGTACCTGTAATTCTAAGTGCTAGCCAGATCACACCTTGTATTACGTAGGAGGTTATCCCCCCCCCCCTCCACGACCACATATTACCCTCAGCGTCTCCAGCCCTAATTCTATGGAGACCTGTCTACATGCAAATTGTAAACAATATATAATAAATCAGGATGAAAGGCAAAGTTAACCTCATTCTGAGTTCAAATCCCGCCGAGGTTAACTTTGCCTCTCATCCTTACGGGATCGATAAAATAAAGTACCAGTAATGCACTGAGTAATTGCTGGCCTTGTGCCAAAAGTAGAAACAATATACAATAAATCAAATCGTTAATTTATATATATAATGAATAATATAATATATACTGCTTTGGGACATCGTGATGAGTTGGCGTAATGGTAGCGCAGTGGTCTGGATAACCAAAGATGTGGGTTAGACTTCCATGTTCTTTAACACTCATCTTTTTTTTTCCATTTCTTAGAGGGTTTTAATCAGGCTAAAATTTCTTTAACAAAAAAATATGACGAAAGCTTCTATTTCTAATTTCAAACTCGCTCGCTGTTTCAAAACATTTACTTGTCAATATATTCTATATATAAATAAATATATATTTTTTTCTTTTACTATATTTATATATAATATGTATCATTAGATAGTTAATATACTATTATATAATCTCTACCGCCCCTTTTGGCCCCAGCGTTCCCTTGGAGCTTCTCAACATCCCCTGTGGGGTAGTAGCACCCACTTTGAGGACCTCTGTATCACGTAATATCTCCCTGAGAATTGCATTAAGGGCACCTATGTCTGGGGAGTTACTTGTATGTTCCTTTCATGAACATGTTATTTCCAAGATAGTAAAGTGTGATTTTGCTGCTTTTTCCAGTATATAAGGCGACTATGTAGTGATGATGGAGCTGGTGCTATTACTGTTGCTGCTAACATGTAGTAATGCCACCAAAGACGGATAATGTAGAAATGGCGACGAGAAACGAAAGCTAAAAGAACTTCAAACATAAAATGTATCAAAATGTCTACACACAATAAGAATGAAGCCAATATGAGAACTATCAAAGGCAGAAATGATGCCAATAACAACTACAGCAACAAACATAACAATACATCCAAAATGAGCAATGCAAAAGAGATTGGGATAACAAAAACATAACAATGATTGCGATGGTAACTATAGCAATAATTACAATAGCTACAATAATAACAATAATAATGTTTTCTGATTTAGGCACAAGTCCAACAATTTGGGTGGAGGGGAAAGTCGGTTAAATCAACTCCATTGCATTACTGGTACTTTATTTTATCGACCCCGTAAGGATGAAAGGCAAATTTAACCTCGGTGGGATTTGAACTCAGAACGTAAAGGGTTGTAACTCTGTGCCACGAAGCATATCTACCGATACTGCCAATAACAATAATAATAAAAACGACTAGAACAACGTCCATCGCATCAGTTTTACATTAACAATACTAAAATTAATGATGATAGTAAGTTGTATCAACTGTAGAGAGCCCCATTTATTACTACGGGTCTGTAACCATGACGATAGCTTTTATATTGTAGAAACCATTAGGAAAACATTTCATTTTCATTTGAATTAAATATGCCTGAAGCTAATGTAGTGGACAATGTTGTACATCTTCAATAGCACACACACAAGTTTGTTGTTATAGAATCCTTGGATACAGAAAAGTACTGTTGCTGCTGTTGCTGCTGTTGTTTACACTGATGAATAAACCAGCCTCATTTTGGTTTGACTTTGTTGCTGTTACACTAGTGAACGTTTGAATTTCTTTGTATTATGGGTTGTTGTTCTTAAGCCCCAAGGTACTTCTTATTGACGAAACTTATGATCTAAGAAGTTCCAGTTGAGACCACCCCTTCTATAGTTCAGATATAATGTATCTATGACAACGTAATCAGAATTACCTGCTTTTCTTTATAGATAACAACTACACAAACAGAATTAATGTTTTTCTCTTGAGGTTTAAGAAGAAATTTCTCACCTTCATTTCAGAAATAGCATAGTTAACATAGCAGGAAATTCATGCAACACTATTTGGTGGTAACTCCATAACCTGACCTTTGTACACCTTTAACAGAACCCATTCTGTTGCTAGCATTCGAAAAAGTTATCCTGTTTGAGTATTCCTTCCTAAAGGCTAAGCACATTGCTTTTCCCTCCCTGACTAAACAGTAAAGCATAAGACGTAGACAAATAAATAGCATATGGAACAATGTTTATGAATGCCGATGCCGAGTCTTATTGAACTGTGTAGAAAGTTTTGGGCTGCTATTTCTAGCAGGTTGAACCACAATTTTGAGACGCTCTCTTTAATATAGGAAAGTTGTAATTCAGCATCATTAACCAACAAAAGAATGAAAACTAATTAAAACGGTGCCTATCACCTTAGGAATTTTTTTTTTTTCTTTATAGTGTTGTTTCTATTTCTTTCGAGAGCAAAGATTGCTTGTCTGGTCATATTACCACGGTAGCTGGTAGATTTTGCTACCCCGAAAACGTATGACCATTGTTGGAATACTGAAGCTAGTATACATTTAAGCATACACTCTTTTTTTCTTAAATCTCCATCCCTGCTGTACTTCACCTTTAAGATACCGCTCAATGTACATTCCTAATATTTTCTTCAAATAATGTTATTGCTCATATATGTACACGAAAATATCAATATTTTGGAGTTCACAACATCAATCATGACGATTTCACCAGTCAGATATTTTTGATCTCATGATATTTCTCCAATATCTGTTCATACAAAATTAGCTATAGCTAGTCATAGACCAATATTGCATAAATACACACAACTTTATTAATGTCTAACTCCTTTTCTGTCATATTTTTAATTGTGAAAAACAATCTTCAGGTTATTCTAACTCGTCAGAAAGCTTCAAAATGACAGTAACATTAAATCTGGGATAATAGGCTTCCCTTTGAAGTGTTTACTTTTGCAATGCGAGACTATGGAATAACAACGAAATACGTGATCCCTGAAAGGAATGGGGATGCTGAGAAAATAGCTAGACCTGATGACCAATTCAGACACTGTGGAATTACACTATGAGTATCTCTCATGTAATAAGCAGGTGTCTGAAAATTTCGTCGTGGTATTATCTTTCCCTGGGGTATTAAGTCGTACCTACCTGCTTCTGCACCAAGCCAAACTTCAGGGAACCAAAACGGATAGTCTTAAGTAGGAAATTAAAACTACAAGCTGTTAATGGAACTGTGAAAATATATGAAACATTCCAGAAGACCAGCATGCATTAAGTGCATATTCACATGTGTAGACATGGAAACATTCATGTATACACAAATATAAATGAAAATATACACATCCACACATGTAACATCATCCGCATTTACATACGTACATATATGTATCGATCGGCAAGATCTCAGACCTCATTTGCTTACCAAGTGAGGTGGAACTCGTCAAATCGGACCAAGGAAACAATATTTTCATTGGTCTTTCCATTGCTGACACTATCTACTGATCGCAACTCCTGGCAGAAAGAGCAACGTCAAATAAAGTGTTTTGCTCAAGAACATATCGCATCCCTCGGTCCGCAACCTCGTTATTGTGAATGCAATTCTCTAGCCACTAAGCCACGCACTTTCACATATACTACTCCACTGTTGATATTCACACACACACGCACACACATACACACACAGACAGACAGACAGACAGACAGACACACACACACACTCACTCACATACACACACACAGGCACACACATACACACACACATATACACACAGACACACATATTCATGAAAAATATAGCGGTCTAAATTGTACAATATAAACGACTTAATGCTGTTTGTTGCTTTTTCATTCATATGAGTGTTTTGTTATTTTTCTTATGTGAAGCCGTTTGACTGCGCATGAAAATATGCGTCGTTCACGACATAGGACACCATCAGTTTCACTTTTATTATGGAAGCCCCTTAAAATCATTTGTTATTCTTTCTATACGACTACTATAGTCATAGGAGGGGGTGGGTATTGTAGTTCATATCAACATATGGTTAGCATGTTTATTTACTATTCAACGTGACACGTCAGTGAACCCATATAATTATTTTTTCCTCTCAGTTAATATATGTTGCGTTGTATCGACATTAATTAACTGCCAGTCCGACAAGATTTACAGCAACGCATTGACATTTATATGAAAATATCAAATTCCTTGTAGACATTTATATAAATTGTCATCAACATTACGCACACAAGCGTATGTGCTCTCTCTTCACACACACTGAGACCATAGAATGAAATACACAAATAGAAGTCGATGAATGAGAATTGAATGAAGAGACACATTTAACAAGAATATATTGTAAACGTGAGTAAAGATTGAAACAATAAGAAACCATCATTTATAATATACCGGTTGCATCTAAATCAATTTGTTTTAGTAAAAAACAAAAAAATACAATTACACTGAACTTCGAAAACCTAGCTGACTAATTGACTATCACAACAACATTTTTGCCAAGATTGTTGTTTTAACCAATATACAACTATACAACAGTTTGCAATCCATGCCGCTGAAAGCAGACAAAAACACAAATTAAAGTGTCATGGAGTCATACAGCGTGATTTGCATTGGCACTAAGTTATTTCGTATAAAATAAACTTTCACTATTACTAGACTTTAGATATGAAAATGAAATGCCATTTGTTGATTAAACAGGTCAATGGAGATATTAAGGCCTCTCAATAATCGTTGAAAGGATTCAATGGTGATAGTTCATCCAACCAGTGAATTACTTTCTCTCATCATTTAACATGCTTTGCTGCTAGATAAGATGAAGCAGGAAGTATCCAGTATATAGTTCATACTATAAATGATAAAATGAGAACTCACGACTATTTGGTTGGCGCTTTATCATTCTGTCCAACTAGTTATTATAATATGGACATGTCCTATAAATCTTAATGGGCCGGTGAGTCATCATTAGATATTATGTTTTAAGGAAAGTATCAAAAAGGGGTCAATCTAAAGGAGTTTTTACCACTCAACTTGAAAGTATGATAGCTGTAAATAATTTATAATCAAAATAATTGTTTCTACTTTAGGCACAAGGTCAGCAATTATCCAGTGCATTACTGGTACTTTATTTTATCGACCCCGTAAGGATGAAAGGCGGGATTTGAACTCAGGTCGTAAAGGGACGTAACTATGCTGGAAAGCATGGCGTCCGACCCTCTACCGATACTGCCAATCCACCGCCTATAATGTTGTGTATGTATAGACCCGTACCTACAGATGGAATAGTATGAGCATTCTATCCGACGTTCTGTCTCTGCTATTTCACCACATAATTAAAAATATTGCGGAGTACCTAATTATTTTGTAAATTAATAAAACTTGGTAATTTAGAAATCAGAATTTGTTGGGGGGGGGGGGGGGGGGCGAAGAAATTCTTATCATTTATTGTTAGCACATTTGATAGTTGGTTGAATTAATTTAAGTATACCACTGATACTTATATAAAAGTGGTTTGCAGCCACTACAGAGAATTGTTGCCTATTTTCTCCTGGCCAATTGTTTTCTATTGCGTTAAATAATATTTCCTTTATCAGGCGGAAAATATGGGTGTGCATGACGTTAAATCAGTTGCGAGGTAACATGAGAATAGAAACTTTGTAGAGGCATCTTCTCTCTTGGCACATATATTTTAATTTTTCTAAAATACATCAATTGTATCAGAGAATTGTGATGGAAAATTAACAATATCTGTACCAAAACGTCTTATTTGAAATTTGGTGAAATTTTGAATGTTTTCTCTTCACGGCAATCAATGCTATTCGGTTTGTGAAATTCATTGAAAAAGCTTCAACGAAAAAGAGGTCGTAGTTATAGTCTTACCGACTCTTCTGATGAAGTAAATGATAGATAAATCCCCTCTCTATATATTAGATGACGATTAACAAAAACAAAAATATTTATCTTATAGTGGATGCTAAGTTTAGATTAGAAATTCAGCAGCCACGCTGTTAACTCGCTAAAAAAGTGTATTATAATATGATATGTGATAAATTTCTTCAAGAGGACAAATTACTAGCTAAACATAGCGAAGAATTGCCTTACTATTTTTCTACCATAAGACGAACTCCTGACGTCATTCTGCAAATTCTGAATTACATTTTCTAACCTTGTCTAAATCACCAAATTTTCTGAGCCAGGACACTTCAAAATGTACTGATAATAGTTGATGTAACAAATAAATACCAGTTAAGTACTAGTGTTGACATCTCTTTCCCCAAAACATATCTCCTTGCTTTCGACGCAGGTATGGTTGAGTGATTAAAAGGTTGCAACCGAGTGTAGAGAGCTAGACGAATACCGCAAAGCATTCCATTCGTCGTTCTAACGGCTTTGACAATTCACTACATATTTAGAAACCAACAAATTACTTTAAATAATTCAAGTATGGCTGGATTCCATTACATAGTTACATACTATGTATTATTAATAATTAGTAAATATGGGGGGGGGGGTGTTCGAATCAGTAGAGCATTGAACAAAATATTTTGCGCTTTTTAGTTATGTTCCATTCCAGTCAGAGTTGTCTTAGCCTTTCATCCTTTTGGATCTAATTCATAAACAGTAAATTCTGTAATATTTTGTCGAGGCTCGATTAAATCGATCTTAGCTGTTGCCTGGTACTATATTTTATCGTTTACAAAGATGAAAGACAACGTTGATTTCCACATAACTCAATAAGCCATTAGGATATCACCGAAGACTGAAATGTATTATCTCAAGAACAGTACATTTTCGTGCATAACAGGTACAAGTTAATGTTTTGTTCATAGAACCACTAACTATTTAATGTTAGGAGATAGAAAGACGTGAGCTTCTAACAATTCTAAAATGTATTTGATGAGTATAGTGAGATGATACCGACTAGGAATCACAACCTCATCAAATTATAAGCTTCTCTTACCAAGAGGTCTTTTTTCATTCTATAGCATTTGCATATTTCCTCCTTACAGTTAAATATCCATCCCTTATCTCTCTAATGGCTTCTTGTTTTGCTTACATTTTGAAATACCTCATTAAATAACCAATGATACCGTCATAAATAATCCCATTTCTTATCAATAACATTAAGGTTTGAAAGCTAAGATTACAAACAGATTTTTTAGAGCAATTTTCACAAAACACTTTTTAATTTATAATTCCAGAAATAATTGCGATATTTTTGCTATCATGTTCAGTGTCATCAATAGTTTATTGGGATTAGAATGACTCACTTTATGTGAATTGTTATGTTTAAATGACGCTACACTAAAAATGAAAGACGGTAGCGAAGTGAAAATATAAAATGTTAATCTTTACAAAGTCCATCATATGAAAATACTTTAGGTATAACTATGAGATCGTTAATGATAAGATATAATTACTTTAATGAAAAGCTGAAATAAAAAGAAAGGTTAGATGAAATGACAAAGCAAGTCACAAATATAAATGTTCCAGCTAATAAGGAAGATTACGCGGTCACTCAAGCCGCTAGAAATAGAAGGCAAATCTCCCTCTAATTACTCTTCCTTTATAGTCCTAGATACATAGATACCACACAAAAATACAGAACACTATGCCGGAAATGCCTTTGGTTACAGGGTGAACCCAAAGCTAATCAGCAAGAAAAGGACAAATTATTCTTGAGGTAAATACAAAATTGAGAGAGCGAGTGCAACTGTTAATGAAACAGGCATGACAGTGTAATTACGGATTTTGCTTTGCAACCATGCGGTTTCGGGTTTAGTCCCATTGCGTGGCACCTTGGGTAAATTTCTTCTATTAAACCACGGTTTGACCAATGCCTGCTTAGTGAAATTTGCTAGACAAAAACTAAGCGGAACCCGTCTTAATTCCTGAAACATGCAAGGGAATAAAGTGATTCCGGTAGGCACAGTTCAATGCATTGCTTCTATTCCAGGTTAAAGCCATTTAACTTCAATTACATTTCTAATGCGCGTAACAGATGCATAGACATTTCCTCGTGGACTTCTATCCAATAAGGAACTCCGTTTAGGGGAAGAAAGGATTTCAAAGGTTGTCGTATCGAAAACCTAAGTGAATAGTTTTTAACTGAACAAATGTGAAGCAAAATAGGAATGACCTTAAGGAGAAAAGTAGATGTATCGTGTGGGCATTGTTATGGATGTATATAGCTTGCTAGAAGAGACGGAAGAAGGGAAGAAGGGAACAATACGTAGTTAGAATAATAGTTTTCAGGTAGTGAAAGAATATATTACAATAAGTCGGGTGGTGCTATTCTCTCTCTCTCTCTCTCTCTCTCTCTCTCTCTCTCTCTCTCTCTCTCTCTATCTATCTATCTATCTATCTATCTATCTATCTATCTCTCTCTCTCTCTCTCCTCTGCTCTCTCTCTCTCTCTCTCTCTCTCTGTATTTAGTCTGGAATATATATACAACAGATATGATTGAATAGTACAATATCACAGTGCACCCTTCAACTAACCTTTTCAAATGATTCCTGGTCTTGAAGAAAATCCCTAGCTTATATAAAAGCGACTGTTCAATTTAATGCATGTGAGAACAAATTATATATAAATATATATACATACAAAGGCGAATTGGCAGAGTCGTTAGAATGGCGGAGAGTGCTTTGCGGTATTCGTTTCTGCTCTCTGCTCGGTAAGTTTAAATCTCACAGAGGTCAACTTTGTATTTCATCCATTCGAGGTCCATGAAAAGTGCTAGTCTTTTACAGGGGTTGATTCTTCGTCTATATCTCTTTCTTACTTCCATTCTCTCACTCTCTATCCTTCTCTGGAAGAAATCTGGTGTATTCAGACCTGGAGAGAAGATGGGCTCCACCAGGTTAAAAAGAAACGCCGCATGTCAATACGGCGCATAGGTGGGGTTGTGCTCATATATAAATATATATATATATATATACCTTGTTTTTTTGGCAAGATATTTAATGTGAAATTATATGTTGAAACATATATTTATACATTGGGAGGGTCATGCTGGCAATAAAACACGCGTGAGTTTCTCTTTAGTTATTATTAGTCAAGCAACTTTTGCATTCAGTTCATAAAGCTCTTTCACTACAGTGAAGCTCTTTCACTAAGTTTGGAGAAAATTAGGAATCTCTCAATATATGTTCCATATGATATGCAGCTGGGTTTTCTTTTATGTGAACAACTTTCATAAACATTACTCGTAGCAGAGATGGAAGACATTGTTGCTATCAAGGTAAATATCAATGAATTCGCAATGTTGTGTAACGTAGAGAAAATGAACGACGGTAGATTTGTCTCTACAGAAAACTCGCTCACTAAGTGGAGAGGGTGATTTAACATTAGTACAGTCTCCATCAGGTTTGAGAATGAAGTCAATACATCAGTAATTAGAACTATTAGAAAGATTGTACCATAAATGAGGGGTTGTAAACTAGATCTCCCAGTGGTACTTATTTAAAAACAAAGGTAATGTGTTAATATACTTTATGAAGTTAAAATTATTTTAATTTACCGCTCATTGTATTTGAACGTGCGCCTCATTGACCTATGAACCAACACTCTAAGGATTCAACACACTGTAACTCCACGTAGTAATATAATCACATTAATATTTACCTGATTAAAATATTTCTAAAAAAAGAATTTTACCGACTGTAGTAATCAATCAAAACTTATTTTTTCCATAATATTTACATTATTCTGGAATGTTAACATAAACATCTAAATGGTTTATAAAACGCTTAGTTCTTTGGTTCATTACGAGGAAATATTATGGCAATGCTGAAAGAATTTAAATCCATAGAGACAATGATGAATTCCAGTTCGCTAAATTCCGAGGGGGTTATTCAACTCGGCGGTCAAACAACTATGCTAGAAAAATATGCAAAAAATATCGGTCAATTATTATTTCTTTTATTTCTTTACCACTTCACAAGCACTTTAAATTTAGGTCAGAATAAAACATTTGTTTTATTGGAGCTTAACAACATGTTGATTTTAATAACCATGTCAAGACATGTCATCGTTGTTTCTTCTTCATGCTATAAAACAGAAATAACACGCACCACCAATAACCAATTTATCCAGAAGACACATCATAGGTCAGGAATCATTAATGGATCTAAGAACGACAAAGTTTCAAGTAAACTATGAATAACGGAAAAACCCTTAATAAAATGTAGAAAACGTGAGCACGATCAAATTTTAAATATATATATATATTATATATATATATATTTTTTGCATTTGGTGTTAGGTGTGTCTGCGGGTGAGTCTGTGTACACACACTCACACACAGACACAGACACATGTACACACACACACACATACATACACACACACACACACACACATATATATATAATATTATATGTACATACATATACATATTGAGTATGGCCATTGCACAATATAACATTATTAATAATTATCATCAATTAATGCTATCGTGCAATGCCTGTGCGTGAAGATATTTTTTTAAAGTGAGGAAAGACTGTGCACTGAGCCAATCCCACTCTCTGAGCGACAGTAGCTATAACCCGAAATGAAGAAAAGATCAACATCATCGGTAACTACTGAGCCGCAGGTTTTATGTCGGAGTTATCCCAGTTTCCTGAGTTGCCTTCTCCTACAAGAATGCCCTGACAAAGGCTAGGGGTCTTTCACTCCCAGTGGTTTAACCGCGCGATCGGGTATCCAGCCCGATTATTTCTATGTATCCGCGCATATATATACATATGTATATATGCATATACATATACATATTTACACATTTTTGGATGGCCATTGACGCTTATGAATTCATATACATACATATACAGTGAAAATCCATTAAAACGAACTTCCTGGGGTATAAAAAAATTCGTTGTAACGAAAATTCTTTATAACGAGATCAATCGAAACAAATCAAGCGTTTGTTTGTTATTACCACGGGGGTTGAAAAAATGTAGATATACTGAAAAATTCGTTATAATGGTATTCGTTATAACGGAATTTTACCCATACATACATACAAACATGATGGCTGCAAACCATGCTAAGAGCAATCGCTTGTCAGATTATAGAGCTCGGTGCAATTTTAGACTATGGCCAGCCACACGAACCTGTAACATATTCTGAACAAGCAATGCCTGTCCTTTGAAGGTTTTTTAAGTGGGGAAAGGCCTTTCACTCGACCAGTCATACTCTCTGAGCATCGAAAACACTACTCGAAAAGGAGAGCTGGTCAACATCAACAGATGCCTCCGAAGCCGCAGGTTTATTTTTCAGAGTTTCCCAGGTGAAAAAAAAAAATGAAGAAAAAATACTATTTGGATGGCCATTGACTCTGCTGGGTTCCTCCCTCCTTCGCCAGGTCTTGTGCATCCCGCAGGGTGTCTAAATATCACCCTCCTCACCAAGCAAGCTTGGTGGGGTTGCTGGTTTACTCGCTGACGACCCTACCATGAGGGTGGTTGTACTGAGTTACATGTTACTTGTAGCATTTGAGAGCGACCTGACATACACATACATAATTACATACATACATATACATGGACGATAAAAGAGTGTAAAATATAACATACATACATATTCACAGGACGAGAAATGAGTGTAAAAAAAAACAACATAAACTTGAGAGCAAAACAAAACAAAGAGTAAATAAACACATATACAAAACAAGACAAAGAAAAAACTATGAAATTTACAGTACCTTGAGTGTTTACCATTAAGGAAAAATAAATTAAAATAAATTTATAAACAAATGAATATATATATATATATATATATATATATATATATATATATATTATAAAATAACATGAGACTGGACTGGTGTAATTCCTTAAAAGGTTTATTATACTATGATCATTTCAATGACCGGGTTCAGTATGAATCAGATGACATCATCAGGTATTCGGAATAAAACAAAGGAATATAATATTAAATTCCTTTGTTATATTTCGAATACCTGATGATGTCACCGGATTCATACTGAACCCGGTCATTGAAATGATCATAGTATAATAAACCTTTTAAGGAATTGCACCAGTCCAGCCTCCTGTTATTTTATAATAATTAAATCCGTACTCGCACCACCAACAACACAAACGAAGACGGGTGAGTTGCATTACGTCGAGTGCACTCTATAATATTACATCGAGGTTGACCATACGGAATGACCAGTTCTATCCAGTGGTGAACCAACAAACCTTAATAAATATATATATATAAATAGATTTATATACACATATCTTAATAACACAATGGCATAATATATCTTATCCGAGTGTGAAATGACAGGAGGCTTACGGAATAAAATTTCAAATGTGATTTAGCTGAGCGTATCCACAGTTAACGTGATTTTTCATTGAAGACTTAATGCATTTTGACAATTACAACACCTGAATAACATACATAATGTACTTCAGACGCCTTCTTCGAACTTCCGAAAATGTGTTGTATCTTGGGAACGGTTATGAAATGCTAATGTTTTACTATCTTGAATAATCCCTTCCTCTCAGTCGTTACTTCCGATTTCAGCCGACTATGAGACAAAATACACGTATTTTGTTTTATTTCGTCCTACTGGTGTCCTTGGCCCTAGGGCTACCTCCTTACTTACCACCATAGGTGCTGAGCTGGTCAGCCGCAGGTGTGAGCCTCGTGAGATGGAATGGTTCTTCAGCGCATCTCCCTTACCATCCTCCGGGGAAACGCCTTCTCCATTCTGTCCGCCGGGGCTGTGGGGAGGCCAGCACGTGGGACCCCATTTGCTCACCATACAGAGAGATGGGGAGGGCGAGAGATTGGAGGCGATGACAGTTCAACTGCTATAGTGTATATGGTATATTGAAAAAGAAGTACTTAATTTTGTTTCATCGCCTCCATCTCTCTCGCCATCCCCATCTCTCCGTGCTGGCAACCCCACAGTCCCGGCGGACAGAGAACAAGAGAGAGAGAGAGAGAGAGAGAGAGAGAGAGAGAGAGAGAGAGAGAGAGAGAAGAGAGAGAGAGAGAAGAGAGAGAAGAGAGAGAGAGAGAAGAGAGAGAGAGGGGAGAGAGAGAGGAGTAATAGAGAGAGAAGAGAGACAGAAAGAGAGAGAGACAATGAAATAAACATTTGATATGGTTAAACATTGATTTCTCGTTTAGGCACAAAGCCAACAATTTCTGGAGGAGGGATAAGTCGGTTAAATCGATTACTGGTACTTTATTTTATCAACCAAAGCTAACCTCGGCGGAATTTGAACTCAGAACATAAAAGGCCGTAACTATATGCCACCGATGTACTACTGGTACTGCCAACTCATCGCCCCTTTATTCTTCTTCTTGTCGTGACCACAAGATTGTCAGTTACAAAGCTTGGTCAGATGTGGTTCCACCACAGCTGAACACATTGCTGTCCTTTCTCATTAAACTTTGACAAGTCCAATGCTGTGCAGGAGTGTTCCAGCAGGGGGTGTATCAGGAGGTGCTGCGTAGTCTGTGGTTCGATGCCGCAGTCACACACAACACCCCCATCCTTTAAATATCCCCATTTTGCAAGAGTGACTTTTGCACCTCCAACACCAGGTCTTTTAAGCATTTCCCCACTGCACAGTTTGTATCTGCTCCGGGAGGGCAGTGCCTCGCTCGCCTTTAGCTCCGTTGTTGTTACTGACGGGAGGTTGTTAAGTTTTTCTTCTAGGGGTTTATCAGTAATAAATCTCATGGCATGACTTTCAAATACAATCTCTATTGACCAGGTATTACAGTCTAACCCAAACGTAAGTGTTCTCTAAATGACAGGCCCACCCAACAGGCTTCTTCATCATCATCATCATCATCATTATGATCATCCACTTATTTCTGGGAGGGTCGTGGGGAAAGAGTCCTCAAGTACTCCCTCCAGCAGGCCCTCTCAGAAGCAACCGTCTCACATTGATCAGGTTGGATCCCCAAGCAAGACCAGCCAAGCTCATGGATGTTATCCAAACATCCTGCTCAAGAGTGTCCATCGCTGGGTCTCCTGCTGGCTGGTTCTGTCCGCAAAATCTGTCCAGCGATTCTTTCTTGAGACATTCCAGCCACATGTCTGTAATATCGGAGCTGCGATCCCTCAATTCGGAGAAGCAGCAGCTCCACCTGGAGTGACTCTCTGATCTTTGAGCTACGCACCCTATCTTCTATATAGCTATGTCTATCTCACCATATACACGCACACAAACACACATACACACATTAGGGGCTGACTAGATGGTACAATCTAACCTAAACGGAAGTGTTAACTAAATAACACGTCTACCTAACAGTCTATCTTGCTAATAGCCATGTCCATCTCACCTTACACACACACACGCACGCACACACATGCACACATGCACTCGCGCGCGCACGCACAGATATGTATAATTATATATATATATATATATATATATATATATATATATATATATATACATACACACATAGACACACGCACACACACATAAATACACATACACACATACATATAGTCCATCGAAAACCATAAGACGTAGAGAATTAATGAATCGTCCGGCCTCACAATTTTAAGTATTGTGTCTGTGGAAAACGTTTATTTGTTTTTTATATACTTAAATGGATTTGTAAAAGAGAGATAAATTTCCCTTGACCAAAGTGTGACATTCTGTTGACAAGTATTCCATTTTATTTCATTTGCAACATGTGAGTGAAGGTTATTATTGAAGAGCTACGGTTGTTTTTGTTGTTATTTATTCTCATGTTAGCCATGTTGGACTAGACCTATGATCAAATGCATTTAATCCATGACTATCCTTTCAGTTTAAGCATACGTAGGAATCTATTATCGTACGTGTCCTTTCCTGGTTTAAGATTGTAAGATATGGTTTGAGATTTTACTACTGTATGGTTTGAGATTTTACTACTGTTTTTAGTAGTCTGAGTGACTACATAGTGACTTCCCCGACAGTTAATAAACTATTATTAGCTGTTGCAGATGTATAAAAGATTTGTATAACAATGTATAAAAGATTTGCATCATTTTATTTCTACTATTGCTGAAATGTGTTATTGGAATGCTGTCATGTATTTCGTAAATTACATAAATCAGGCTGAGTAAAAAAATCTAAACAGTCATCTAATAGTGAATTTATGTTTTCAGGCTTGATTCTGGAAAATTATAATCATAATAGTAATAGACTACCTCAGTGACCTTGAATTGTTTTCGTGATAGACGTGAGATCAGTAGAAAAAAAAAATTTCTGGCACCTTTCAAACGAATTCGATAGTGTAAATATATGTATGTAAAAGGTAAACAAAAATAACAACACGATCGGTAAAGTATATGGAAGGTATATATTAGGTTAACGCTTGATATATATATATATATATATATATATATATATATATATATATATATAGAGAGAGAGAGAGAGAGAGAGAGAGAGAGAGAGAGAGAGATAACTTACATAGGATTCGGTCAGTATAGACCCAAGCTATGTCTAACTTAATAGCACCACCATATATATATATATATATATTTTTTAATATGAATGTAATCTCGAAGTGTGTACTGCCACTCTAAATTCTGTAATGAATGTTGACCCACAATATTTGCATATGTATCGGTATGTCTCTTGGCTGAAAAGGAGGTCATAAAGGAGGTCCATTCATTAATAAATTGCTCCGAAGAATCCAAACCTCGGTCTGGAGGAAACAGCTGTAAGCACAATAATGTTTTGAACAGTTCTTTGATTCTTATATTTCATATTTCATATATATATATATATATATATATATATATATATATATATATTTCGTGTCTGAATTTGTTGGCAACATGACCCTCCTAAAGCATAACAATATATATATATAAACGTTTGTATATGTATAATAAAGCCAAAACAATGCATGTATGGACATAGAATAAAGAATGCAAATGCAAAAGATATTGTTGACAATTAGTCTTTTACCTTAGATTTATTTAAATGTCCTTAATTTTCGAGATAATATCTCTTCTTCGGAGGGAAGTAAAGCGGTTAAACCAGTGTTCTAAATAGCTTGCCAAGTCATGCTGACAGGAAATGGTATAGAGTATCTGTTCTATCTCTAATGTCAAAGAGTTAAGGTTAGGTGGATAAAAAGTAGTCTCCCTTTAAAATGTTTTTTTTTTTACATGCCTGTTTAAGTGTGTGGGAGAATGCATGAAGGTGTAAATATGTGAGTGTGTGTGTGTGAGAGTGAGAAGATATGTCTATACGTAAATGTGGGGGATAGATGTTATCTCGTGTTAGAACTGGTCTTTGTGTGTGTATGTGTGTGTGTGAGAGAGAATAAGTGGAGGTGTAAGCGTGTGTGTGTGAATGCCCATTACAAGGTAAATGCAACACCAAAGCCATTGTATATGCGGCTAAAGTGACAACCATCAGCAACAACCAACCAGCCACCAGCGAACGATATGTGGGTATGACACAAGACAAATTCAAAACGCGTTATTACTCACATGTCGCATCTTTCCGACATCCAGAAAAAAAGATTCACAACAGCTCTGGCTAGCAGAATATGGGATTTGAAAGACCAAGGTATCCAATATAAATTGGATTGGTCAATTTTGAACCAATCTAAAGAATATGCAAGAGGAACAAGAAGATGCACACTCTGCATAAGTGAAAAATATTGGATTTTACAGAATTTAAATCACCAAAAACCTGCCTAAATACAAAAACAGACATTTTCACCAGTTGCCCACACATGAAATCATACTTGCTTTCCAGCTCATATAAACTTAACTCACTTTCAGATACTTATCCTCCATAAACTCTTATTCTTCACTTTCCTTAAATTATCCTCCTTACAGATTTCTCTTTCTGATTTACTTTCATTTTTAACTTTATTTTTTATTTTATTTTTATTTTTACTTCACATCCACCAGTAACCCCCCCCCCTACTTTTCGATTCACTTACCTAATATCTTCACATTCCACATTTTACTTCCCCATTTTCTTTCACTACCTGATAATACATGTCACTTGCGTTTTCCACTCCAGATATATTCTGTTGTTTCGCAGCCGATTTTATATTTGTACTCATTTATTCATATGGCTGATTTATAATCTGTATCTATGTGTCTGAGTGTGCTTATGTGTGTATACGTTCTGTATATGTATACGAACGCCTCCGTATGTGTGCGTGCGTACGTATATATATGTGTGTGTATGTGTGTTTTTATATCTATGTTTTTATATCTATGTTTTTTACATTCTTATTTTTACGTGTGTGTGTATGCGGGTGAATGTATATGTATGTGTATGTATATGTGTGTATATGTATATGTATGGGCGTGTATGTATATGTATATATATATATATAGTCGCGTACGTACGTGTGATTAGATATACATGTGGCGATATATATATATATATATATATATATACGTGCCTCGTGTGTATGTATGTACGCATGCATGCGCTTTTGTCTGTACGTATTTGTGTGTATAAATATTTTTTTATAAATATATGTGTATGTACGTGCGTACCTATGTTTGTTTTCTTTTCTCTAGTGTTAATTGATTACTTTCTCTTTGATTTAAAAATGTTTCATTCTCATATATTGTTTCATTTTTATACATATATTGAGAATGACACTTCTTTTTACTATTACACTTCCTTCCCTCTTTATCTTCGCATATAAGTGACTGCGCGTGTATGTGTGTTTATACGCGTGCTTTCATACTCGTATGTGTATTTAATACCTGTATGTGGATGTGTGTCAACTATATTATCATACATTTTCTTTTTCAACTCATATTATATACGGATTTGTGGTCACATATACACAAATATACTTGTCCTCATATATGTTCTTACGTACACATTTTCACCATACACATGCATTTGTACATACACACATATGTACATTTGTGAGTGTATATACATACATATACACATACCCTAACTATATTTCCTTATATTTTTTTATATATCTCTTTCATTACTTTTATTTATATATTTTTTGCATTTCTTGAGGAGACTTTCCAAATATTTCACTATGTTTTAAATTGCCTTGTCCGACGAACGAATGAGGACGTTTTTCGTATTCGTCTTATTCGGGAAACCTCTGGTAATGAGGTAAGTATATTGTATTGTTTATTATACATTAAATTATATATATATATATATATAATCTTTTGCTTACGTTGTAAACATGAGCTTTATGTTCTAATATATTTTCGATGATGAGTCAAATGTACGATAAACGGATCCTCATCCCTTCGTTAATACTGTTTTTTATAATTCATTTATCTATTTGTTTATTTATCATTTAATGTTGATGAAAAGAACTCCTAATTCAATTAAATATAATGCTGGAAATTAAATCAAAATATACAAAATCTTCTTAGCAGATACAAAGACTTTTTAAGAGATAAGTTTTGTCGAATTTTTAGTCCGCGGTCACTAAATAGAGAATTCAATTCTATTCCAGCTAATTTCAAACCGGCAACAATTGGAATTTCTATGGAGGCCTTTTGAATCCTATATTGTACTTTGTTTAATAATAGAAACTAATCTCAAGTTTCCCTTTAAAATTACGAAATCCTCAAATGTGATAGATCTTTAAATTGTATTTTATAAATTACTATATTTTTCTGAAATGTTTGTTTATTTGTAGATTTGATGACATTTTTATTAATTTTAATGTAATTTATGTCTTTATTATTATTGTTTTCCTTTGCATATTTCTGTTCAAGGTATTAACGTACTGAATTATGCTTATCAAGTATTCCAGGTTAAAAGACCATCACTCACATTCAAGACATTTACAAAAGTATTTTTAATTTAACTATTCAAAAAAGCAACAACCTCTTTACTGACTTGGTGACATTCTCACTTCGGTGTTCAGTGAAACTACATCAATACAATGTTGTTGTTTTTTTCCAAACAAAGATGTCAATAAAGGTTTTCAACAACGTTTTTCAACAACGTATCCTGAAATATGTTCCAATTCAACCCTCAATATGTTTGCAAACCCTTTATGTGAGTTACAATATCATTAGATTACATTTTTTTTTTTTTTTTTTTTTTACATATGTTCGCCTTTTCATTGAGCCCTATGTTGTTGGTACGCCATCTTTACAAATAACATATAACTTCCATGATAATTCCTATTTTTATAAGGAATTATTTAAAATGCGAAAATTGACTTTGCCGTTTGCTGGTTCCACTGGTTTACTAATTGTTCACCAAATATAGAAAGAATGAATGCTCATAGCTGAACTTTGTTGATATTGTTTGTTGACTCATCAAATTGCAAGGCAAAATTTGAACGTTGAAGCTTATCGCGGCACGCAATTTCCTTGATGTCAAGAGACAATTGCAAAATACGCCTACGGGTTATCATCTGAAAGGAAGTTTAATTACTTCTTGTTCTTCTTCATCTACTAGCACTGTCTTAATC
>OZ024740.1:380005316-380027816 GCA_964016885.1 Eledone cirrhosa | reverse complement strand
CACCAGCACAAACAGAACAAACATCACAAATAAAAAAAACCCACTCTCCCCAAAACATAACACGTACTACAAAACGCAAACACGCACAAGAACAACAAACAAAAACAAACACAACACAACAAAAACTCTATACATACATTAACAAGAACAATAAAACGTTGATGAAAGTGATAGAAAATAACCCTTCGGTGGAAACCGAAGGGATCACTTTCGCCTATGCAGCGAACAAACCGCACCTAATGATGATTAGGGTCCCAACGGAAACCTATGTAACTTTGAAAAAGAACCATCCAATGCATGTGGGGACCAACTGCACCAAACCACATAACAGCGTCCTATTGAGATGTTTCCCCACCCCCACACCCCACCAAACACCCTAATCCCACCACACACTGATGTCCTCACCCCACCACAAACCACCACCCCACCAAACAACCCTTCCAACACCCCCATGGAAATTGTGCAGCCTGGTCCCCAGGAGACGAAGGGGTAAGTAATTTCCTTTCCTCTTCCTTTTTAACTCTTCAGCACCAACATGGCCAATATAAGAGTTGGGTGTGTGAATGCACGTGGCTTGGGGATGTCCTGGAAACAGGGCAAACTCTTAAATGACCTCAGGTCGCACAGAGTGGATGTAATGGTTATTTGCGAGTCCAGGATCAGCAGCGAGCGCCAACTGGCCCCCATCTTCGACGACTTTGAGATCTACGCATCTCTCTGTCAGCCGAGGGGTGGGGTGTGGTTGTTGTTCTGCTGCGAAAATACCTGGGTCTTGCCACACGGAAGGTACACCTGGACCCGGAGGGTCGACTGGTGGTTTTAGACGTCGGCAGTGGTGAAGGTGGAGCTTTCAGACTGGTGGCAGCGTATGCCCCATCTGGGACACCGCGACCGGACTACTTCCGACGCCTGGAGAATTTCCTGGGAACGTCATGCTCCTTGCTTTTAGTGGGGGACTGGAATGGTATCCTGGATGCACGTTGGGACTATATAGGGGCATGTCCCGATATAGGGGGGTGTAACAGCCTCAAACGATTAATCGGCCGATTTGATCTGGCCGATAGATATCGACTAGATTTTCCGACTGTGCCACGGTGGACGTAGAGTAATCGCAGCGGAACATCTAGGTCGTACCTAGATAGGTTCCTAGTTAGAAATAAGGATAGGGACATATTAAGCTGTCCACGAATGTTCATGGTTGACTATTCCGATCACAAGTTGGTGACCGGAGTGGTCAACCTTCATAGAACTCATAGACAGGGACCCGGTTACTGGAAGCTAAGCTTGTCTTTACCGACAAACAAAGCTTACAGTAAGCGGATTAGCACACTAGTTAAGCAGCGTTTGAAGGGGGCAATTGTCAACAGCAGGTGGTGGGGCTCTCTCAAGAGAGAAATTAGAATAGAATCGATAGGTTTTAGTCGGGAATTAGCATCAGATAGGAATAGAACTGAAAGGGAATTAACAAATAGAGTAGAAGAGGCGATTAGGAGTGGCAACGTGGCCGGCCTGCTGGCGTCAAGAACGGCCCTAGACCAGTTCTTTGATGCAAAGCACGAGGGCTGCGTTGTCAGGAGTAAAATACGTGCTCTGGGTAACAAGGGAGCCAAAGCTGTTAGCTGGGCCCGAGTGACAGAGGCAAAAAGTGGAAACAAGTCCACAATTCGGTCTTTGAAGGACCAGGATGGACGCGTGATCCTTGAACCTGAGCGGATAAGCTTGCCCTTTCAACGGCGTTTGCACGACTGTTCGGGAGGGGTGGCGGGCCGGGTGGGGACATGGATTTCGGTCCATACCTCGACGGTCTGGTGCGGCTCTCGGACGGGGAGGCGAAGTCCTGCGAGAGGCCGATTTCAGCCGCTGAAATAGGGGAAGCGCTGAGCCAATGCGGCAAACGCAAATCTCCGGGTCTCGATGGTCTACCATACGAACTTTATGTAGCGATGCCGGGCTTGTTCTCCGGTCTCCTCGAGGCGGTCTACTGCAACTGGCAATAGAACGGGAGAATTCCCAGTTCTGTGACCAAGGGCGTAGTCACGCTGGTGAGGAAGGACGAGAACAAGGGGGATGACATAGATAACTTCAGGCCCATAACTATGCTAAACACAGAGTTAAAGATTTTGGCCAAGGTGTTAGCGAAGAGGTTGGCGCTTGTCGTCGGGAACCTGGTGGGAGAAGCGCAGACATGCGCAATCCCGTCCAGGTCCATACACAACAACCTCCACCTCATGCGATACATCGTAGAGAGGGTAGGGAACGAACCCGGCTTTGGTGGGGCCCTGATCAACTTGGATCAATCAAAGGCGTTCGATAGGGTTGACCATCGGTACCTGGATGCGGTGCTCGCGGCGGCAGGCTTCCGACCCGTTTTCAGGGGCTGGATTGCTGCAATGCACAGCAGCAACACCTGCTCGAGGGTCAAGGTGAACGGCTACTTCTCGGAGCCGTTCCAAATCACGCGACCCATTCGACAGGGATGCCCTCTCTCCTTCCTCCCGTATGTGCTGGCTCTCGAGCCACTACTGCGGAAGCTGGAGCTGTTGCAGAGCATCCCCTTGGAACCGGGAATGCGGAAAGCGGTGTCGGCCTACGCCGATGACGTGACAGTAATGGTGTCGTGCGCCTCGGAAATCGGGCAGATCGGCACCTTACTGGAGGAATATGAAAGGTTCACAGGAGCCAAGATGAACCGGGACAAGTCCGTCGGTTTGCAACTCGGGATGTGGAGGGGCAAAACGATGCCCTCCGACGGCATCGTCGGACGCTGGACGGAGGGACCGGTGAAGCTGCTCGGGGTCTGGTTCGGACCGGACTGTCAGGTGGAGAAAAACTGGGACGAGGTAACGGGCAAGGTGTTTGCACTCGACAAGAAGTGGGACGAGTGAAAACTATCCCTGAAAGGTCGAGCGGAGGTGGCGAACGCTTATATAGCGTCCGTCATCTACTACCGCTTGACCGTCGTGCCTTGCCCAGAGAAAACACTCGCCAAAATGGAGCGGGCGCTCTTCAGATTTCTTTGGAAGAAGCGAGCTCCTTTGCTGAGAAGATCCATCTGCTGTCAACACCCTTCGAACGGAGGGCTGGGGATGCCGTGGCTGACGATGCGTAGACACGCATTAAGGCTACGGCACCTCCAGGTATTCCTCACCGGTCAGCCGGTGTGGGCCCTGTTTGTGAGGCGAGCCTTTCCGAGACTCGTCTCACTCACCGAGCTGCAATCCTGGGTCAAGCAAAGACCGAGAAAAGTGGGTGACTGGCACATTGAATGTGCCCAGGCATCACAGCCCTCTGGCAAGTGGATCCGGCAATCAGTGGAGACTCAACCTCAACATTCTATAGAGGGTTGGTGCGCAGTAAGTGCGACGACGCTCTCGGAGAGGCTCTGGGCATGGAGGAAGACGAGCTGGCCAGTCTGTTCGGTAGGACGTTTGGCCCGGGACCGATGGACAATTTCCAAAAGTCCCTGGCTTGGCAATGTTACCGAGGAGCTCTACCCGTTCGAGACAAGCTCTACAGACACGGGCGCCCGGGTAGGGACCCCTCGAAGATCTGTCCGATATCCGTGCGTGACGAGGAAACCGTCGCACACGCATTCGTACACTGCCCGGGCGTTGCTGACCTGTGGGGCTATGTGGAACGACTACTGTCGCGGGTGGGACCAATCCGGTTGACCACCGAAAACAATGTCACGATCAACCCCCCCCCCCCCCCCTTTCAAAAACGAAGGAGAGGCAGTTTTCCTCTGCGTGATAGCCATGGCGAAAGAAGTATGGTGGACAAGGTTGAAAGGGCTGAGGTCAGACACCTTTCTCTCCGGCCAACAACTGGTCTTTTTTTTCAAGTACTACTTTAGAAGAAGGATCAGAATGGAGAGAGAGGTGCTCTACCCCAGCAAGTTTTATGAAAGATGGGTGAAAGTAGCGAGAATGGCCCGAGTGAATCGGCCTTCTCTCTATATCAGCCTGTAGGTGAGAGAGGAGAAGAATGAGAAGAGGAAGGAAGCACCCGCTCTTTGTGCTCCTGAAGAGGAGGGTTGCACATTTTTTCGGGGGTGGGTGCGACCCATGTCAACGCCCCTCCCTATTGAGGACATCGATTGTTAAATTTAATTTGTTATATGTTTTTTACACGTCTTTTTAAATGTATGTAAACTCCCCCCTTTGTATTTGTCCCAATCTTTAATGCCCTGGTGGCAAATAAATAGAAATATATATCTCACTACATACCCCCCTCTCTCTCTATTCCACTACATAACTCATTCTCTTTCACTCTCTTCATTCCCCCTCTCTTATTAAACCAACAAACACCCTCCCGCTCTCTGTATACAACTGCATACATCACTCTCTCTCTCACAATAAACCCTCTCTCACTAGCCCAATAAATTCTCTCCCTCTCTCTATAACCCACTACATACCTCACACTCTCTCACTAGACGACCAAATGATTTCGTAAACATCCTTCAAATTCAAATCAAGAATGTGTTGGCGGTAAGCCAGCCACAAGAGAGATTTTTTTAGAAGCTGCTTCAACGTTTCTATAAACGTCTTGGTGCATGCCGGTGTTACTGGCTGTGATGTCAAAGGACATACCAATTATTCTATCCTGACTTTTGAGTTGTTGAATTTCAGTCGAACTCAGCGACTATTCATCCGGTTCCATCTCTCGCAATAGGAACACATAAGACCTCCTCCTTACCTTTTACAGTAACTAAAACTGCAATCCGATCTTGGTGGGTGTTATTTCAAAAGGATATATTTTTTAAACAAATACCCACATATCCATGCAGTAACTTGTAAAATAGCTGTCTGAATATAAATTTATTTTTATAATTTTATAAATATTTATAAAGTTATTTACATATTAAGCATTTGTAAAAATTGTAAATGAAATCGACTGATTATTTTTAATACACCCTGTATATATATATATATATATATATATATATATATATATATATATATACAATTTACATTGGATGGTTTAACTAATGGGTAGAGCTAATCATTCCGATTAGCAGAATATCATGCAATAAACACAAGGACTCAATGTTGTGCATATCATTCCTCGTAGATATGATATACAATTTGGTTGATGCAGGATCGGGGTTAAATGCTTAAATAAAAAAACGGCTGGTTTCCAAATAATCCTTTAATGTTGCAAAATTTCCAATACGTATTTCTATGGTTTACGTCATCAGATCATGACGCAAGACATGTAGCGACGTCATGAGGTGTAATTCCACAATTACTGGATTACGGCAGTTTATATTTTGCCTTCTTTTTTCATTGATATATATATATAATATACCATATAAAACTCAATGAATATTAAGGGCTAAAATACACCTTTTCAGAGCATCATTTACACAATATTATTTAGGTATAATAATATATATATATAGCAAACAAAACATAGTCAGTAGAAATACATTTAAAGGCAAATGCTATTGTACTTACAATAAAATTGTAAAATTATAATTGCTTAGACCAAAGTTTCGGATTACAAAAAAAAGACACTAATTATTAAAATTTAAATGGTTAATCAGTAAATTAAGAGAAGTTATCCTCATTTGTAAGTATTGTCTTGCAAACAATATATTCGGCCTATACAAGAGAATTTAAGTAAATTTAAATATATGTATAATAAATTGAAATATATACATAATAAATTCTATAAAATAAAAAGTGCCTATACTCTACAAATGTATTGACTAGCTTCTTATGTTACCCCACGATACAATTTGAGCATCTACACACACACACACGTATATATATATATATATATATATATATATATATATATATATACATTTTCGCTCTACATGGCTGAATACAATAAATGTAATCTGAGTTTTTCGAATATTAATAATAACATTCGATTCATTTGCTCGATTCATTCGATTATACAAACAAGCCTCATTTTTATAGCCATGTCAGTAGAATGAACCCTTCATTCTTGCTCTTGTGTTGGCATGTAAACAGAACTGCAGACACTAATGTTTCTGGGTATTACCCTTCATCAGTACAGCTCACTGTTCACCTGCCAACTGTCAGAGCTAGTGAAAATATATGCTATTTTCTAATATATACAGTGACTGATCGGCCTGATTTGCATATAAGCAGGACCTCCTCACCGATAACACTTCCATCCTCGCTCGCTGGTCCGAGCACTTCTAAAGCCACTTCAGTGCTGACCGCACCGTACAGGACGCTTCCATCCATCGCGTTCCTCAACTTCCACTCAAAGAGGAGCTCGACGAACCACCTACCTTCGAAGAGACGACTGAAGCCATAGAACAACTCAAGAGTCGCAAAGTAGCAGGAGTTGGGGGCATCGCACCAGAAATCTGGAAGAATGGAGGTCCGACGCTCCACGACAAGCTACACGATTTTCTTGTCTGCTGTTGGGAGCAGGGTAAGCTGCCACAGGATCATCGCGACGCCGTCATCATAACCCTGTACAAGAACAAGGGTAAAAAGTCTGACTGCTCCAACTACCGGGGAATCACCCTACTCTCCATCGCTGGCAAAGTACTTGCCAGGATTCTGCTCCACAAGCTCGTACCAACCATCACTGAAGAAAACCTCCCCGAGAGCCAGTGTAGCTTCAGAGCCAACAGAGGCACGACGGACATGGTGTTCGTCCTCCGCCAACTCCAGGAGAAGTGCCGAGAACAAAACAAGGGACTCTGTGCTGCTTTTGTCGACCTCACAAAAGCATTTGACACAGTGAGCAGGACAGGACTATAGCTCATCCTGGAACGACTTGGCTGTCCCACCAAGTTTCTACAGAAGGTGATCCAGCTGCACGAGAACTAGCGCGGCCAGATCAGACTCAACGGTGACATGTCGGAGCCCTTCCCCATCTCCAACAGCGTGAAGCAGGGTTGTGTCCTGGCACCGACTCTCTTCAGCATCTTCTTCAGTATGATGCTCAAGCATGCAGCTGAGGATCTGGATGATGGAGATGGGGTGTATGTCAGGTACCGTATGGATGGAAGCCTCTTCAATCTACGGCTCCTCCAAGCCCATACCAAGACCCAGGAGAGGCTGATCCGAGACCTTCTCTTCGCGGACGACGCTGCCCTCGTCGCCCACACAGAGCGAGCTCTGCAGCGCATCACGTCCTGCTTTGCGGACGCCTCACGGCTCTTTGGCCTGGAGGTTAGCCTCAAGAAGACGGTGGTTCTTCACCAGCCTGCCCCCCAAGAAGAATACCGCCCACCCTACATCACTATCTGCGATACCTAACTGAAATCAACACAGCAGTTCACATACCTGGGCTGCATCATCTCATCCGATGCAAGGATCGACGAAGAAATTGACAACAGACTCTCTAAGGCAAATAGCTCCTTTGGCTGATTGTACAAACGTGTTTGGCACAACAAAAACCTGAAGAACAAGACAAGGATCAGCGTCTACAGGGTTGTCGTTCTCACCACTCTCCTCTACGGCTCGGAGACCTGGGTCACCTATCGCAGTCACATCCGTCTCCTCGAGCGCTTCCACCAGCGATGTCTTCGCACCATCCTCAACATTCGCTGGAGTGACTTCGTCAAAAACGTTGAAGTTCTGGAGCAGGCCGAGACCCCCAGCATTGAAGCCATGCTACTGAAGTACCACCTCCAATGGGCAGGGCATGTCTCCAGAATGGAGAACCATCGCCTTCCTAAGATTGCCCTGTTTGGCGAACTCTCCACCGGCCACCGAGAGAGAGGAGCCTCGAAGAAACGCTACAAAAAGTCTCTCACCGCATGTCATGTTGACCACCAATGCTGGTCAGACCTGGCTGCGGACAGTGATTCCTGGCGCCACACGATCTTCAACGCAGTCAGCGAGTTTGAGGAAGACAGAAGAGACGCGCAAAAAGACAAGAGACGCAGAAGGAAGGTCCGAGCCGCCTCTGACACCACACCGGACGTTACCTTCATCTATGGACACTGCTCACGGACCTGCCTTTCCCGCATCGGACTTGTCAATCATGAGCGTGCCTGCAGACGACGTGGACAACCTTCCTAATCTTCGTTCGCGAAGCCAAGCCATGATGATTCCCTCTCTATAATTCAATGAATTGACCCGGATTTCTTCTATATAATTATCAATTGAATTTCATTTCACCTATAACATTTACTCTCTTGATATGTGGAAAGGTTTTTATCGACACAAGTGTATTCCATCGATTCAAAGTAATTAGAAGTACATTAATTATATTACATTTTGTAAGATTTGAAAAAGGGAAAAGGTGTAGATTGATTTGGATCGAGATAAGCATATTTGTAGTGTCACACAAAATATTGTATTTCTTATTCCATTCTATATTAGGTAGTGACAAAGATAAATGTAAATTGACTATAGATCTATAGCTTTTTAAACAATTCCTTCATATCTTCTACAGACATGAGAGTATTATATATTTATATATATATATATATATATATATATATATATATATAAGTATGTATACGTACATACATATATGTATACAGACGTACAGTAGTATGTATATATATATACATACATGCACACATATATATATGTACGTATGGATTCACCGAACATTTATTATAATGCTCGGTTTGTTTGTAAAAAAAGATCCCGAATTAAGCTGTACAGTGTTTAGCAACCATCGTTGCTCTTTTGCTCAACACTGACAAAGGAACGATGTACTAGTTTCAAGCTTATTAGCTATCGTCAGCACCGTATACTTTCCTGCCAGATGATTGAAACTAGTACATCGTTCCTTTGTCAGTGTTGAACAAAAGAGCAACGATGGTTGCTAAACACTGTACGGCTTAATTCGGGTTGTTTATTTACAAACACACCGAGCATTATAATAAATGTTCGGTGAATCCATACGTACATATATATATATATGTGTGTGTATGTATGTATATATATATACATACTACTGTACGTCTGTATACATATATGTATGTACGTATATATACTTATATTTAAGTAACAGCCGTACTAAGAGTGAGAAATGAAATTTCGTTTCATTTTTTCCATTTATCGTTTTCGGTGCGCCCGGCCGATTAACTCACTCGATATGCAAATTAGGCTGCTCAGCAGTTAATATGCATGATCATATGGCAGGAAGGTATACGGTGCTGACGATAGCTAATAAGCTTGAAACTAGTATATCGTTCCTTTGTCAGTGTTGAACAAAAGGGAAACGATGGTTGCTAAACACTGTACGGCTTAATTCGGGATGTTTGTTTACAAATAAACCGAGCATTATAATAAATGTTCGATGAATCCATACGTACATATATATATATGTGTGCATGTATGTATATATATATATACATACTACTGTATGTCTGTATACATATATGTATGTACGTATACATACTTATATTTAAGTAACAGTCGTACTAAGAGTGAGAAATGAAATTTCGTTTCATTTTTTCCATTTATATATATATATATATATATATATATATATATATATATATAGTTAAAAGAATAGAGGTGTAACACACAAGTTATTATATATTGGTAAACGGAATAGAAAATGCTGACCCATACAATTACTAATACTCTTTTATTCCTAATTAAACCATTTTTCAACTGTGAACAATTTGTCAGCATTTTCTATTCCGTTTACCAATATATATATATATACATATATATATATATGTATATATATGTATATATATGTATATATATGTATATATATATATATATATATATATATATATATATATATATATATATATATATATATATATATATATATATATATATGTATATATGTATGTATGTGTGTATGTATGTATCAATGTGTGTGTATATATTTGTGGTGAAAATATCATCAAAAAGAAAGGTTGCTCTATACACAAATAGCTAATATTTCTCTATTACCATTCGTACAGACGATATTCTATTCGCTTTCATGTAGCTTGTATTAACTCAGGAAACTATTTGTTGTAAATGGAATATCTTATGTAGGAATCACAATATATATATATGTGTGTGTGTTGCCAGTGTTTACGTATGAGTGTGCGTGTGGCAATATATTGGGCGTGGTAGAATATATGCCGGTAAAGCAAAAGAAAAAAAAAGCAAAGCACACATGAATAGATATAAAAGTCTTCGATCACCAGTTCTTGAATTAATATCAACGACATTTCTTCTAACGTATATTTGTTTCCATGGTGATATCGCTAACTTTACGTAGACATCTTTTTTATTTACCCTAGCTACAACTACATATGTGTGCATATGTGAATAGGAGTTCCACACAATCTAGGGGCAATCACATAAAACCTTCTTTGCTTAACTTTGTCCATCTATTGTATGTTGCAGAATTTAGCCAAGAATATTTAAAGAGAGTTGTGCGTCCTTCTAAAGGTGTATGGCATGAATCTATTTGTAGTTATTGTAAATTCATATGAATCAGAGAAACTTCGTGTCGCATCATCTAATGATTAATAAGTAGGTTGGCAGTATCGGTAGAGGGTCTGACGCCATGCTTTGCAGCAAAGAGTTACGGCCATTTATGGTCTGAGTTCAAATCCCACCGAGGTTAACTTTGCCTTTCATCCTTACGGGGTCGATAAAATAAAGTACCAGTAATACTTTGTGCCAAAAGTAGAAACAATTATTATTGGTGATTATATGGAGTTTGTACTTTTTAGTTCAATTATAAAGTTCCAATTAGATAAAAAATGAAAAGGTAAGGGAATAATTTAGAAGTAAAAAAATAAGAAAGAAGGGACATATATAAATTAAAATTTGCTCCCATGTAGTAATCTTTCCAACGTGCATGAACACAATTTCTCATTCTTCGGGGGGAAGGGAGGTGGGGTTTAAGTGTATATAGATTTCAACTTATCATCGCGTTTATATTTACCAAAAGCCTCCAACTTTGAACTCAAAGCTCAGAGAGCCAGAATGAATGCCGCAAAGCATTCTGGTCGATATTCAAATGGTTTTGCCTACTCAACGCCTTTTTAGATATATGCGCGCGCGCGCACACACTCACACATACACATATATATATATATATATATATGTATATATATATATATATATATATATATATATATATATATATAGTATTAATTATACTATTTATGGTTATGTAAATACAAAAACCTTATGCAGTTATATGTATTTTTTATACAAACCCTAAATAGTGGTAGGCAGTAATGTATTACTACCTTATTACCAGTAAGTTAAGTAGCTCAATGTAAAAACATCAGATGATTTACAGAGCAGTTATATGAAATATAAGAATCAAAGAACTGTATATTATAATAGAATATAAAAGAAAAAACAAACACAGATATATAGATATATGTGTTCAAATCGTAAGGGACCTGATTCGCTAAGGTGAAAAGAATACTAACTATAGACAATTGGGTTCGCTTGTCTCAATTTAAGAAAAAATTAAGAAAATAAATACAAACCGGAATTGTGGTAACTACCAATCACCCAGACAACTTGTTGTTTCGCAAAGTTAATTGTGAATAGATATACTAATCCAAGCTCTTCAGTGGGTGATGAATTAGTATCCTAGACACATCTATGTATGCTATATATAAAATATAAAACACCGCACATGGCATCCTAGCGAGTCTCAAAAACCCACACCACTAAAAATAGCAGCCAGGTTTACTCGACATTTGAAATAGCTCAACATATTAAATGTATATATTGAGTTCCTAACTCAATATATACATTTAATATTATATACATTTAATATATATATATATATATATTATATATATATATATATATATATATATATATATATATATATATATATATATATATATATATTGTATATATGATGAGTGCTTCATCATCTCAAATGATAACTGTCTCATTGGGAGCCCCATTTACCCCATAATATTATGAGAATATACGTTTGTATTACACGTATTTTACTTTCTAAATATAGTCAAATACCCAACCTAATTTTAAAGAATATCGTAGCTGGAAGTCTATATTATAAGTGCTAGATATAATTGTGTATATTTATGGATGTATGTATGAGATTTAGTTGCAATATCTAGCACATTGAGTGACCATGTATAGGTTCTCTCACTGGTTAATACGAAATGTTATTTAGTACAAATGCTATGTGCCTGTTTAAGTATTCATTTATTTTCACTTTTTAAAATATTTACTGTCTTTGTCATGAAGATAGTGTTAGGTCAATGATTGGATATGAACTGTTGACCTATTGATCGATAGCCTATCAACTCGGATCTTAATGTCTTAAGTGGGGCGGAGAAAAAGAAAATTTGCTCCACTGTATTTCCTTGTACCATGATACACATCGAAGTATCGTTTAACAAACATAATTCCTGAATTTATTTTGAGACCATTTATTAATAGAGCTGGAAATGTTGACTTCATTTTCATCGGTATTCCTCCTCTAGAAAATATTATACCATACGCTACCTTATAAGTGATTGCTGTTGAAACAAAATCAATTCCATATTGCCATTTCCTTCTCAATAAAGGTTTTAAGTTTGGGAAATCAATTAGCTCGTATCTTCGCTACATAACCAAATAACGCAATTGAAGCTGTTTAGGTTATGTTCTTTGATACACATCAGGTAACATTAATATCAATACTACGATCTATCTATCAAATGTATCAGTCGATACTTATATACAACATGTTTCTTTATATACACACCCACCCTTATATTACAGTTAACGTATATCTCAAGAAAATTACATTTTCTAAGGTTAAAAATCTACCAGAATTTCCTGTACTTAGTGACTTATTTTTATCGATTTTCTTTTTCAAATAAGCTATCATGTAACGAGATATTTCTTAAACAAATTGATTACAACATTTTATTTGTGATTAATTCAACGAATCAGAATGTCGAAAATATTCCTAGATGAGTTTCAACTGAAAACGTACAGAACCTAGGCTAAAGACTGTACATCATTTAAACCAAGGTTCTACCTTTTTTTGGCGACATTACAACATTCAATCATCAAAATGTCTAAATTGTTAAGGTAAATTGTTCTTTATAAAATTATGATTTTTTTTAAATATTAAACTTACCTTTACAGATGACAGAGCTTTCAGTAACTACATCCATATGCCAATGGCTTAGTGGATAAAATCGTTCATGACCTTAGTTTAAAAATAAGGAATCCTCGTTAGAACTTACCATATCTATATATCCAAGAATAAAACGCCAGTTGAAGATCGGGGGTCAAATATATCAAAATAATAATTATTTCGTGATTATTACAACATTAACATTTATTACTTACGAGCAAACGAATGTGCCACTGTGTGTTCTTTGGACCTACTAGAAATATCAGTCAAATCAGTCAGTGCCGTTTTATGAAACGAAGAACACATAGAGTAACTTACTTTTTGGTTCATATTGTCTTAATTATTGACGAGATTTTCATGGATATAAAATATGGGATATACAGAGTTGGCACTTACTTGATCATAGGTCTTCTTAATCAGAGCTGATCTAGGGCTAAATATCAACAATTTTAGGTTGTGGCAATCTAAAGAGTAATATTTCTAATTAAAATATTGCTTCATTTTGCGTGGCCACTTATCCCCTACATTTTAGAGAAGAGGAAAATATTAAACGCTACTCATATTTCCTAAAGTCATTTCTGGCAATAATTATTGCTAATGTTGTTTAGCCACAGATCCGTCTTGATTGAGCAACTTATGATCAAAAACATTGCAGCCGTGACCATCCTGTTATCTTTCTGTGTGCAGAGGCCCCGGAGCCACATTATCTCAACAAGTTCATTTCTAGATTCGATTAATGAAAGGAACCAGCTGTGGAACAAAAGATGAGTGGTTCGATTTTTGTATAAGGGTAATATCAGCTATAATTACATCGATATACCCTCTTGACAGGTGCAATGTGTCCGAACACGGAAGAGCCGAACTCCCACCGTCATCGCCCCCATCTCTCTCGCCCTCCCCATCTCTCTGTATAGTGAGCCCCACAGCCCCGGCGGACAGAATGGAAAAGACGTTTGCACGGAAGATAATAAGGGAGATGCGCTGGAAGAGCCATTCCATCTCGCGAGGCTCACACCTACCCGAATTTAACTGGTACTTTATTCTGTCGATCCCGGAAGGGTGAAAAGTAACGTTGATCACGCTGGGATTGAACTCAGAACGTAAAAGATCATAATTAAATACCGCGATGGAATGTTGTGACGATATCTCTGTGCTGCCAATCCACCAGCCTAAAATGTAAATTTCTCACAAATAAGTTCCAAAGTCATGCTGCTTTTTTCAGCTCTAACGTTTCTTATCATCGTCACTTATCACTACTTTCATACACTATGTGTTTATGTTTTCATTGTTTCGAAGCTCCTTTTCTATAACACTTCGTTTATACTTCCTTACTACGATACGACCACCCACTTTACACACTCACATATACACACAAACACATACATGTCACAGTCACTCTCATATATATGTACACACATATAATATTTCGAACGTATATACTCACACAAAATACATTCATACACACACCCGCACACATATACACTCACACAAAATACATTCATACACACACACCCGCGCACATATACACTCACACAAAATACATTCATACACATACTCCCGCGCACATATACTTTCACGCACACACATTCACATAAACACTCACACGATACACAACTACATACTTAAACACGGACATATTTTCACACTTATATCTTCACAAACAAACACGCTCATACACATACCCTCACATACAACACATTCATACATATACAACCCTATATACAATACACTCACACATATGTACCATCACAAACATACACATTCACACATGCACCCTCACGCACAAACTTGCATGCAGCATACAAACAGAATGAAACCCTTAGAAAGCACCAACCACACATATAATGTAATCCTAGATATTCTATGTTTAAAAATGAATGTTGGGGTGATCGTGGCTAAAACACCTTTGGTGATTTAATAACCAATTGTAAAGCGGGCAATACAAATATATGTGCTTATAGAATAAATCGTTTAATTGGCAGTTGACTAAGTCAGTGAGAATGAGGTGTATTCGTCACTCACCGAAACACATTGTCTATGCTATGATGCAAACTGCACTCTTCAGTTGACAGGATAGCCCAGCTTAGTTACTCTTTCTCTCTTTCCTCTTTCTCTCTCTTTCTCTACCTCCCGCTCGCTGTCTCTCTCGCGTTTAAATATGTGTGTCAAAAAGACCGCGCAAGCATACAACTTCATAAATAAACACACATGTACCTTCATATATACATATATATATAAATATATACATATATATATAAATATATATATATATATTATATATATATATACGGTATACATATATATATATATATACGGTATACATATATATATATATATATACATACACACACACACACACACACATATATATATATATGATGGCTGCCCCCTCGTTATCGAGTATGGCCATTGCATGATATACCATTATTAATAATTATTAATTAAGTCTATCGTGCAATGCCTGTGCGTGAAGATATTTTTCAAAGTGAGGAAATATTGTGCACTGAGCCAATCCCACTCTCTGAGCGACAGTAGCTATAACCCGAAAAGAAGAAAAGATCAACATCATCGGTAACTACTGAGCCGCAGGTTTTATATCGGAGTTATCCCAGTTTCCTGAGTTGCCTTCTCCTACAAGAATGCCCAGACGAGGGCTATGGGTCCTTCCCTCCCAGTGGTTTAACCGCGCGGTACATGTGTATAAACATACTTACATACTTTGGGATGGTCGTTGACTCATGAGTTCTTCCGCCCTTTGTCAGGTTTTGTTTTTTGTCCTGCAGGATGTCCAAAATCACCCTCCTCACGAATTAAACTTGGTGGGGTTGCCAGTTTAGTCGCCGACGACTCGACTATGCGACAGGTTGTACTGGGTTACATGTTACCAGTAGCACTCAAGAGTGACCCGACATAAATATATACATATATATATATATATACATACATTTATAGATATGCTAACGTACATATACATATATGCATACATACAGTATATCGATAGATACGTACGTACATACATAATGCAAGCATACACATATACTTACACACAACACACACATACATATATATATATATATACACACACACACAATTAAACAAGCATTCTCATGTTATCTTTTGGTCAATCAAGAGATAGAAAAGTATAGTAAGATAGAAAAATCGTGCTTTGATATTGTTACTTTATGAATGTACGACAAAGTTTCGTATCACACAACTTGAGTTGTAATATTCATCACCTTTGGTAAATTACTAGGATTTTCTCCTGTAAAAGACGGTACAAACAGCTATCTCTCTCACTCTATGGCGGATTTCTGTAGAAGATCAATTATACGCCAGCCAGCAAGGCAATACCTTTTCCAGACCTGTCAACTCTCCCCGTCCGACGTGGAAATCTCCCACCCACTTTGGGTGGTTGAGAGATGTCTTCTCTTGTGAAAATAAGTATAGCTTTCATTATGTAAAATCTCTCCATTTTACCTCATTTCTCCTTGTTTTGGGGCACTTTTTTTCATGGAACTCCACGTTTGGGTATTTAGAGGTTGGCAGGTCTGCCTTTACTCTCATGCATTCCCTCCACTCATATCTTTCCTTCTGTTTTCTCTGTAAAATGTATGTACAATATATCTGTTTTACTCTTACAACTACGCCTAAATATATAAATTCCAAAGGAAATACTTTCTTTTCTGTGAAGTGCGTATCTTAATATAATGTTATGGTTTCGTAGTATTCCATGGCTCCCTTTAATGTTAAAATTGATATATAATATTCCATGAATAATTATAAATATATCAAAGGCAGAATTGTTATATATTTGGTCTATATACACACAATACTGATTATTTGGAGGAAATCGCCTTCGCAACATGTTCTACATATCAATAAAAGACGTCCGGCCAATTTAACAACAAAAATTCTGTTAAATGGGGGAGAACCAATAAAGCTGCAAATAAGTTTGATCTCATGTATTTACTTCTGTTTGTATGTGCATTTCTTTTAAAATATATTTGTGTTTGCATACAGGCGCACTAATTTACCTCTTAATCTCTTTACAAACAACATAGTATTTATCTACATTCATATAATTACAACCACGCATGTATACAACTACCTCATTGATAAACTATAAACTATAAAGTTTGTAAAATAATAGAGAACAATTCTCTGAAGACCTTGCAAAGGAGACCGTAGCTTCACAAAATGAACATAAACGTTCCTAAGGCATGTATATCATATAACGTAATAGTTAATAACAAAATGATATCAACTGATCTCAAGTGTTCTTTGTACCCAGTTGTACATAAATATATAGTCAAGTACAATTAAAGCATAAGCATACTTTTTCACGCACCCAAATATATATATGTACACGTACATATATATATACACTCATGTTTACATATATTAAATGTACACATGCATATTTTACGCGAACTACTATACAGACGTACTGTATGATTAAATGAACAACGAATTAATTAGTGCGCAAGCGTCTCTCCCAAAACATATAATATCTTTGAATTGTTGAAAACAGATCGAATGGAAAAATCACCACGGAGAAATCTGATAGTCAGCTATTAGTATTGGAAGTTTAGATTATGCAGGGAAGCTCTCGTCGAGCTGTTAAAATAATAATGGCTGCTAAACTCGATTTGCCAGACAGCACATACCTAAGAACATGAGACTCCTACGGTGAAAAATATACAGGTCCATTGCTATACATAAATTGTACACACGTTGCTTGAACATGTTTCTACAAGACAAGTGTGAAATAAAATATGTGGTCACTAAAGAGCAGGTAGGAGAAGAAAAAAAGAATCTGTCGAACAGCTTCGCATGGGGGAAGCAAGACACTATCACTAAAATCTACTAACTGTATGGTTAGATTATCAGACAACATTTGACATCCCCCCTACCTCACGCTCACACTTATGGGTAAAATACAGTAAGTCTCCAACTTACGAATGAGTTAAGTTCCAAGAGGCCGTCCGTTAGTTGATTTGATCGTAAGTTGATCGTCTATCACAGTATGTACCACTAATCTTATATATGTTACATTGATACTGCAGGTTTCCATATGAGTGATATATATATATATATATAGTATATAGAGGTACTATATATAACATGTAATTTAAATACTGTAAAGCTAATGACAATAAATTGTTCAAGAAAAAAGTACTTTTCAAATCTGCAAAATCAGAATGGTATCCCAAACCGTAGGTACGATTTCGGCTTGTTTTTATGTCTCAAAAGAAGGAACCCAGAGCCTGAAAGAGCCCACAAAAAACGAACCCAGCCCGGAATAACACAACAAAACAGCGAATTCTTTTTCTTCTTGAGACTGTTCTTATCTACGGAAGTTCGTAAGTAGGGTCTTACTGTAACACACATCTATCTTTAAAGATTGATACAACTACTATAGTCACAAACAGAATTAAATTACCAACAAATATTCCTGTGTGACAGCTTGGCTGTGCGAACATTGAACCTCTTGTCAATCCTGTTCAGGAAATGTCAATGCTATATATTAGGATCTGCAAAGCAAAGAAAGCCTAATGTCAACAATACTTTATTTGTCAATGACCTTAAGCTGTATCCAGGTAACATTCATGACACCAAAAGACAGTTAGTGCTCGTCATAGAATATGGGTTATTGCTTCAAAAATTATTTTTCTACCCAGAGTATAATTTTTCCATTATATTCATAAACATTTGTACAAATCTTAGTTATGTTTTCTAAGAAATAATCTCAAAATAGATGTGTGGAGAGAGAGAGAGAAAGGTAGTGAAATGCAGAAATGCATGTATGTATGCACGCGGTGTTCAGCCAAAGAAAGTGAATAGCCAAAAAAAAAACAAAAAAAAAACATTTTCCAAATTTTAGTGGAACTTTAGGCGTTTTTATCTAAATTCCAGTTATGAAGCTTTGTTTCTCTGTGAGACACCATCTTATACTTTATAGGATGAATTGGAATAACTAAAATAACGAATTGGATCTTACATACACACACCATACATACATACATACATACACACATGCATGCATACATACATACATACACACGTACATACATACATAGATGGATGCATACATACATACATACATATATACATACATACCTGGTGGCTGCCAACTCGTTTTCGAGTATGGCCACTACTTTACATCCATGTAGGAGAACCCCTACCGATGCGCTGAACGAGTGTGACATTTTAGTCCAGCCAGCGACTTGAAAACTCTGGTACAAACACTACACTTGTGACAATTATTGACATATAGTGCTGGGCCCATGGTACCATGTGACGACAAGTGCAGAGAGATCTCCAGATATAAAGCAATGCCTGTGCCGTGAAGCTTTTATAGTGAGCAAAGGCACTGCACAAAGCCAGCCCCACTCTCTTAACCAAGATGATATTTACCAGAAAGAAGAACATGTCAACATCCTTGGATACCATCGGGGTTGTAGGTGTTATATCAGAGTTTTCTTTCTCCTAGAATTCTGCCTTGACAAAGGCTAAGGGGTCATCTCTCCCGGTGATTTTGGATGGACATTGACTCTTAAGAGCTCCTTTGCCATTTAACAGGTTTTGTTTTTAGTCTTGCAGGATGTCCAAAGTCACCCTCCTCACCAAGGAACCTTGGGGGGGGGGGGGTGCCAGTTTGTCACCATCGACCCGACCATGAGACAGGTTGTACTGGGATATATGTTACCAGTAGCACCAACTGGTGACCTGACATAAATACATACATACATACATACATACATACATACATACATACATAGTAATATAGATAAGGAAAGTAGTCTATCTTGGACCAACAACCGCTATATTGGTTACCACTTTGAAGGATACGCTTTTGGAATCCAAGAAAAGGAAATTAACACGAAATACTCGATTCACAAAAGAGATAGGGATGCAGGCAAAACACCTAGATGTGATAATAAGTGCAGACTCTGCAGAATTAACATCGAAGATGTCACCCATGTCATCAGCAGCTGTCCAAAGATGTCATCGCGGTACTATCTACCTATGAGGCATGATGTAGTGGCCAAAACACTGTACAATGCAATCCGTAAAAAAGATAGCTCCGTTAATAAACACATTAAAAGCTACAGCAATGCGGAAGACATCCATGTACATAATATGAAAGAGTACTGGTGGAATGTTCCAGTAAAAACCCCAATAAAATGCAAGCATAACAGACCAGATATTATGATATGGGACAGGGAGAAAAAAGCATGCACAGTAGTGGAAATTAGCTGCCCAGAAGATGCCAATATAATATCAAAAATTAGCGAAAAGGAGAATATTTATGCAGAACTGATGAGAAATCTGCAGATACTCCACCCTGATTACACCTTCAGATTTATGCCTGTGATTATTGGGGCACTGGGGTATGTTAGTAACTGCCTCAATACAAATCTTGAGAAGCTAGGCTTCACAGGAACAGAAAGAACACAACTAGTTAGTAAATTACAAGTACAATCCATTAATGGTATAGTAAAAATATGTAAAACATTCCAAAAAATGTGCAGCTAATAACTGCATATACACATGTACAGATACAAAGCATATACACATGCACACATAGAACTCAAAACATCCACATCCACACATACAATAACATCCATATCTATACCTGCATGTATGCATACATAATCTACCAAGTTGATGTGTAAATTCCAATGAGAGTCTTGTGTCTATGTTAGAAACTGACTCTCTCTCTATTGGGAAAGAATTTGTGAAATTATAAAACCAGAAGAACATACATACATACATACATACATACATACATACATACATACATACATACATACATACATACATACATACATACATTCTCCAACGTGTGCCAGTCACTGATTTGTTATCCAAACTCAAACGATAATGTTTTGTTTCTTTATAAGAAACCAGCTTCTTTCTTACGGGAAACCTTCAAGTAATTAAAAATTGGAAAAAAAAATTGATAACTGCAATTTATAAATTTTCAAACATTGAAAAACACGACCTAAAGACGTTGAATGAAAAACTACGTTATCAGAAAAAAGACTACTGAATTACAGCATTAACCGCAATTTTCTTCTAATCGGCAAGCTGTATATCGGAGGGTGAAGAAAATTAATCTTAGATCTACAATGAAAAAAAAAGGATATCATTTCAATCAAAATGTATAATGACTAGATACAATCAATAAGAAAGAATGTAGCAATATCAAAAATAAAACTTACATAAACAGCTTTCAACAAAATTGGGGAAGCTGTAAAACACCAGAGTTTGACCTAATAGTTAAAGACGGGTAAACGTTGTTGACGTTCTACAGGAAGTAACTAAATTGTATATTTATAATAGTCATGGAAAGCCAGATGCAAATACAAACTTGGCATGCCTTAGCACAAACAATCATGTAAAGAATGAATACACCGATTTGGCAGACAACTATTGATCTGTTGCTTCCCTAAAATTGTATAAAAGTTACACAAGCTCTTTCAACTAATACCTTCAAGAGCATTCTGTATCTAACAAATTGGTGACTGATAGACAAGTAGGTGGAAAGAAATATGCATTCGATTTTAATCCCCACCCTCGGTTTCTAGAGTCACTGCCCTTGGCAAATCTTACTGCGGTTATAGTTAATGCTCTTTACACTTGTAAATGAAAGTAAAACAATTGTCTCCGATATCATAAACCTTCTTCTTCTTCTTCTTCTTCTTCTTCTTCTTCTTCTTCTTCTTCTTCTTCTTCTTCTTCTTCGTTTTTTCACTTAACATCTGAAGCATAAACGGCTGAGCTGAACAGTCTCCGCTCCATTTCAACGTCCTCATTTGATCAGGGAGTTGTCTGAATTTGGATGCATTCGTATTTGCAAACCTGTTTCTTACTTCCTTATTTGCCAACGCTTTCCACTTTATCCTGTAGAACGACCTGGACCGGCAAGTTTTGTGATCTCTCTTGGCTTTAGGTAGTCTCAGGTTGCAGGTAACTAGATAGTGATCAGTTGACAGCTCAGCCATTCTGTTAACACGAACAGTCAGCGCAGAATCGAAGAGATCCGAGAAAATAACACAATCAATTATTGATCTCAGTCTCCGCTTCCCCTTATACGATGTGTGTTTATGAATGCTTGAAAGAAGGTGTTCATAATAGAGAGCCTATTACTATAAGATATGTGTAATAAGGCCGCTCCATTCATATTTAGATCGGATTCGCCATTCCTCCCACTTACTCCTTTCCATATAAGGTAGTCAGTTCCAACATGTGCATTGAAGTCTCCCAATAGGATATATGACTCAGTCTTAACTAAATCTAATGCTGCAGTTACTTCTTAAAAGAAGGATCTGTATTTGGGCTCTCTGTTTGACACGTAAACTTGCACCACCCTCAGAGACCTTTCTTTCAGCCGAAGCTTTATGGGGAAAATCCTCCCTCCGAATGGAGAGGCGGCTAAATTTAATAATAGTTTCA
>OZ024740.1:379992816-380000316 GCA_964016885.1 Eledone cirrhosa | reverse complement strand
GATTTCCAAGGTGTAAATTAGTTAGGTTTATAATATTTGAAGCAGAATTATGAAGTCAAACAGTAGTAGATTATTAATTACATTATAACTAAATTAAAGTTAATAACGTTATGGTATCAATATTAGGAGATGAATTTAGTAATAGGGAAAAGAAACCCAAATAAAAATAAAATAAAGTATTACATCGGTAGTAGCATATAAATTATATGTTAACTAAGTTAAAAATTATATATTTATTTCAATAGTATATGTTAATTAGTATATGTTAATTAGGTATACAATACATAAAGCAGATATTGTATTTCATCAATAGCATAATATAATTATATGCAAATAAAAATCAAAATTAATACGCACACATATACATATACATACACATACACATACATATACATATACATACACATATATATATATATATATATACATATATATACACATACATACATATATAGTCACATAAATATACATACAGATACACATACAACACACACATATACATATACATATAGATATACATATCTTTTTCAAAAAATTTGCACAGAATATATTAACTAGGTATATATCCAAAAACACCTCCCATTCTATGATTACATGACATTCTGCAATTCGTCTGTACAAGGATACTAATTTTAAGCAAAATTAAAATTAAAATTAAAGTTTTAGGTTGATTAAAGCTAAAACTAAATAATAAATATATTTCCAAAATGTATATTAATTAGGTCAATAATACTAAAAATTCTATCTCCGTCATAGGATACATGATATTATTTTGTTATATTTTATCTGTAAAAGAATTATAATAAAAAAAAAAAAAAAAAAAAAAAAAAAAAATTATAATAAAAGGTTAAACTAAATTAAAAAATTATAATAAAAGGTTAAAATAAGTTAAAATTAATCTATAAATTAAATTACTGAATATATATTAGTAATATTTAAAGGTTTTTCAAAATTAATGATTACATAATATTTTCTCATCTATAATAAAATATTAATTAAAATTAAATTTATAGGTTAACTAACATTTAAATTAAATTAAATTCTAGAATAATGTTATTAATTAGGTTTATAATATTTAAATGTTTTTTTTAGTTTATGATTACACGATATAATTAATTCCTGTCTTTTATTTAATAAGATATCCCTAGACTTCATTATTTCAAATAGTTCTTGGGAACATAATCTACATTCCTTTCTATTATTTTGATAAGGGGTGGCTCTTTTGAGCACACCCCAGGTCAAATCATATTTTATATTTTTATTTTTATAACTATTGATTTTTTCTGCTAGAGATGTTGTATTAGCCAGTGCGGCATTTTTAAAGCTATGTTTGTGGGTATTATACCTTGTCTTAAAATTGTTAGAGGTAGCTCCTATATATGAGCAAATAGAATCTTTAGTTTTAACATTACATTTATAGACTATGTTGTTAACAAGACAATTCCCTTTTAATGGGCAGTTTGTTTTGTTTCTACAGTTACATCCTTTCGTTAATTCTGTATTTGAGGAGATATTATTGTTAATTTGATGTACTGGTGGTATACTTATAGTTTTCTTACATTTATATGCATTATATGCACTTATATTTTGTTTTATGTTATTTGTTGTAGAATATGAGAATTTAACTGTAGACCTATTTAAGATTTGATGGTATTTGTGGTTTGGCGGGAAGTTTTTCTCAAGGATATAAAAAAATTTTTTAGCAATATTATCCTTAACTTGTAAATTAAAAGGAGCATTATACCAAGTAACTCGTCTATTACGGTTTCTATGTTGTTTATTATTTTTATTATTTTTATATGTTGTATCATGATTTTTACTAGGAGGAATAATGTTAATGATCTCACCACAACTATTTTTAGTTATATTTGTAGATTTAGGTGTTTTATCTTTTTTATTAGGAGTTTTATTATTAATATTTATTATAGTCTTATGATGAGTAGTTTTTTGAGGGTTACTATACTTTATATTAGAAGATTTAGTATTTTGGGGTATATATATATATATATATATATATAGAGAGAGAGAGAGAGAGAGAGAGAGAGAGAGAGCAGGAAAAAATTAGTATAAAATATACAAGGGGGCAGTGCACTTAGTCCGTGGGACGAGTTATGATGCACAATAAGCTCTACAACGATGCATCCTTATAGAACTTACTGTACATGTGGACACACACACTGATATATATATACATATCAGTGTGTATATACATACATATGAAACCTATCAAATATATATACATACATATGAAACCTATCAAATATATATACATACATATGAAACCTATCAAATATATATACATACATATGAAACCTATCAAATATATATACATATATATGAAACCTATCAAATATATATATATACATATGAAACCTATCAAATATATATATATACATATGAAACCTATCAAATATATATACATACATATGAAACCTATCAAATATATATACATACATATGAAACCTATCAAATATATATACATACATATGAAACCTATCAAATCTGTGGTCCATAGATAATGTTTCAATCAATATTGGATTGGTGAATTTGTGAGATCTTTTCCGGCTCTGTGAAATCTGAGTTCAAATCAATGATTTCTGCTAGTGACAGGGGTGCCCGTATCATTAAAGTTTCTAAGAATCCTGCTCGGGTATACAGCCGGATAGATTACCTGTGAAACCTACGCATGTGTGAACCGTAACCAGTGCCGGATTTAGGACAAATGAGGCCCCTTTGCTAGTTAAGTTATCAGACCCCAGACATTTGAAAAAATCATTGTAAAAAATTGGGGGGGGGGGGGCACGAAGATGGCTCTCCCCTGGTCAACGGGGCCCTGTGCTTAAGCTCACGTGACCACTGACCGTAACAAAAACAAAAAGCATAAACATAAGTACATACAAGAAACAGGTCTCCCAAAGAACGTTATGCCACAATCTTCAAATTTCAGTTTTGTATAAATAGAGTCAAGATGAGTATTTATGAAACTCTAAGTATGGACGGTGGTAATAACAACAGAACAATCTAAAAGACACTCATTTCTCGCTTATCTAATTTTTTCTCTCTATCTGTGTGTGAGAGTGTGTCTATGTCAAGCTCTGTGTGTGTGTGTGTATGTGTTTATATGTTACTACATTTTTGTATGTTACTATTTTTTCAATCGCTTAGTCAGGAGAAGCAACACTGCCCGACCCCTTTTAAAGGCCTCCAGCATAGGTTGATGAAGGAAAGTAAGGTATCCTCACATCTAAGGCATAACCAGAAAACTTAAACAGGGTGGACTTGGACTTCGCTAAAGACAATCAATGTACTAGTGGTAGTGTCAAAGCGGGCGACCACCCACTCAATCTATGTGTGTCACTATCTATTTCTATATTTGTATGTCGGTACATTTATACATGTTTATTATTTATCTATCTTTGTATATTTTCTATAAATATTGTTGAAACAACAAGAGCTCAACCGTCGGGTCCCGACTCTTTATAATATATATATATATATATATATATATATATATATACTAGCAAGCTGCCTGGTGACAAATATTACAAGGAACGATATGAGATAAAGAGAAAGACACACACAAACACACACACACACACACATACACACACACACACACACAATCTAGCTTTTGAAACGGCAAGAGCTCTGTCGTCGGGTCCCGAATTTGTCATATTTATATCTATATCTATATCTATATATATATAGTGAAAGAGTGAAGAATAACATGGTCGATTGTACAAAAAGGGTTTAATTTACAGTATTAACAATTGTTTCTTTGATCACGGCCTTTAGACTCACCTGATCAATGAAACAATTGTTAATACAGTAAATAAAACCCTTTTTGTGCAGCCGACCCTGTTATTCTTCACTCTTTTACTACTATTACTCCAAGAATAACCTGCATGGGAATTCTCTTGTTGAGTCAAACAACGCCCTACGGTAAAACTATCCATAGTACAGAGTACTCACAACCTCTAACTGGATTACCTAAAACGATAACTTGTCATCCCATATATATAAATATATATATATATATATATATATATATATATATATATATATATGTGAATATAGACATAGAATATTCGAAAATATTCTGTATGTTTATAATAAACATTTTGAAGACCTAATCGCTATAGATTAGGTCTTCAAAATGTTTATTATAAACATACAGAATATTTTCGAATCTTCTATGTCTATATTCACATATATATCGCTATTTCAGAGCATTTATTCCAATATATATATATATATATATATATATATATATATATATATATATATATATATACCATTTCTGTGGGAGCTTCCAACAGAAATGGTCGCATTCTTTAAGGGTATGTCAATATTTATTTATATTATATTTTATCTGATGAAAGCACACCATAATTTAACTTGGTGTCCTTGAAATATATATATATATATATATATATATATATATAGAGAGAGAGAGAGAGAGAGAGAGAGAGATGTATGTATAAATATATATATGACAAATTCGGGACCCGACGACCGAGCTCTTGCCGTTTCAACAGCTAGATTGTGTGTGTGTGTGTGTGTGTGTGTGTGTGTGTGTGTGTGTGTGTGTGTGTGTGTGTGTGTGTGTGTGTGTGTGTGTGTGTGTGTGTGTGTGTCTTTCGCTTTATCTCATATCTTTCCTTGTAATATTTGCCACCAGGCAGCTTGCTAGTAAATATACGAAATATTTTAATTCATTAAAGAGGAGACATGACACGCGTATATACACACATATATACATGCATACATACATACATACATACATACATACATACATACATACATACATACATACATACATACATACACACATACATACATACATGCATACATGCATACATACATACATGCACACATGCATGCGTACATGTATACATACATAAATACATATATACAAGCATACATACATACTTTCATACATACACACATACATACCTGCACACATACATACATGCATTCACACATACATACATATATACTTACATACATACATACACACATACATACATGCATACATACATGCATACATACATGCATACATACATACATTCATACATACATACATATACATACATACATGCATATACACATATATGCCTTTATGCATACATACATACATACATACATACATACATACATACATACACATGCATACATACATACACACATACACACATACATACATGCATATATAAATACATGCATACATACATACATGCACACATACATGCGTACATTCATACATACATATATACATACATACATGCATTCATACATACATTTGTGCATACATACATACACATACATACACACATACATACATGCATATATACATACATGCATACATACATGCACACTTACATACATACATGCATACATACATGATGAGAAATCTGCAGATACTCCTCCCTGATTACACCTTCAGATTTATGCCTGTAATTATTGGGGCACTGGGGTATGTTAGTAACTGCCTCAATACAAATCTTGAGAAGCTAGGCTTCACAGGAACAGAACGAACAGAACTAGTTAGGAAATTACAAGTACAATCCATTAATGGAACAGTAAAAATATGTAAAACATTCCAAACATTTTGCATCTAATAACTGCATATAAACATGTACAGATACTAAGCATATACACATGCACACATACAACTCAAAACATACAATAACATCCATATCTACACATGCATGCATACATGTATACATATCTACCTAGTTGATGTGTAAATTCCAATGAGAGAGTCTTGTGTCTATGTTAGAAACCGACTCTCTCTCTCTCTATTGGCAAACATTTGTGAAATTATAAAACCAGAAGAACATGCATACATACATGCACACATACATACGTACATACATTCATACATATATACATACATACATGCATTCAGACATACATACGTTTAAGCATACATACATAGATACATACATACACATACATACATACATATACACATACACAGATACATGCATATATACATGCATACCTACATACATACCTACATACATACATACCTACATACATACATACATACATACATACATACATACATACATACATATTTACTTCACCAAATATGACAGAACTTGACTTCTTGGAGAGAGAAGCAGTTCCTTATTTCATAAGTTATAAATGTCTACGACATCTGGAACCTTGTACGACCTCACCAAAACAGGAAGAATAATTGCGCAAGGAACGGCAGAAAGACATCATTTCAACCAAGCAGGCGGTCGGTCAAGATAAACTTGAAATTTAAAAGAATTATATATGCATAAATATATACGTATGTGCATAGTTACAAACACACACACACACACACACACACACATACACGCACACCTTCATACACGCACACACACACAAACAAACATACATACATACATGCATACATACATATAGGCATACATACAGGCATACATCCATGCATACATGCATACATGCAAACATACATGTATAGATACATACACGCATACATACATATATACATAAATACATACATATATACAGGCATACATACATACAACCATACACGCATACACACATACATACAAGCATACATAATACATACATACGTACATACCTGGTGGCTGCCAACTCGTTTTCGAGTACGGCCACTACTTTATATCCATGTAGAAGAACCCCTACCGATGCGCTGAACGAGTGTGACTTTTTAGTCCAGCCAGCGACTTGAAAACTCTGGTACAAACACTACACTTGTGACAATTACTGACACATAGTGCTGGGCCCATGGTACCATGTGACGACAAGTGCAGAGAGATCTCCAGATATAAAGCAATGCCTGTGCCGTGAATCTTTTATAGTGAGCAAAGGCACTGCACAAAGCCAGTCCCACTCTCTTAACCAAGATGATATTTACCAAAAAGAAGAACAAGTCAACATCATTGGATACCATCAGAGTTGCAGGTGTTATATCAAAATTTTCCTTCTCCTAGAATTCTGCCTTGACAAAGGCTAAGGGGTCATCTCTCCCGGTGATTTTGGATGGACATTGACTCTTAAGAGCTCCTTTGCCATTTGACAGGTTTTGTTTTTAGTCCTGCAGGATGTCCAAAGTCACCCTCCTCACCAAGAAACCTTGGTGGGGTTGCCAGTTTAGTCGCCAACGACCCGACCATGAGACAGGTTATACTGGGATACATGTTACCAGTAGCACCAACTGGTGACCTGACATAAATACTTAACCAAGATGATATTTACCAAGAAGAAGAACAAATCAACATCATTGAATACCATCACGGTTGCAGGTGTTATATCAGAGTTTTCCTTCTCCTAAAATTCTGCCTTGACAAAGGCTAAGAGGTCATCTCTCCCGGTGATACATACAGGCATACATACATACAAACATACATAATACATACACACACACACACACACACATGCCTACATACATACAGGCATTCATACATACATATATACATACATACATGCATACATACATGAGGCTTCCCCCTCGTTATC
>OZ024740.1:379985316-379987816 GCA_964016885.1 Eledone cirrhosa | reverse complement strand
TGTAGTACAAAAAATGAATAGTCTTCTCTCCCCGCACAGAGCCGGCCTTGAACCACGATCAACAGTTCCACTCCGAAGTTTTCACATGACAAGTGTTGAAAGTGAAAACTAGAGAGTGTTGGCAAACTATCGGTGATAACAAAAATGAAAATATGTACCAAAAATTAAGGGCAAGTATAGAATGAATCTTATAGACACACCCATCAGGAACTCATTTCCACGGTGTGCTTCAACTTTATAGTGATCTGAAATGAAAAGAAGTATCTGTTCAATTTAATCTCAAAGCTTGAAGAAAACAAATTAATTAATATGGTGATTAAAACAGTTTTGATATCAACCCCTCCTAAACCGCGTTTGGTTCTATGACACAAAACAATCCATTTTAAATGGATTCATATTTAGATTAGAACCTTTCTACATAAGTTGATATATGAATCTTTTGTTAAGTATATGTCACAAACATAATTTTAATAACGTAATAATAATTCTAGTAAATCCCTCCAAATGTTCCATTAATTGAAATGCAGGGTACATTATGATTGGCAGTATCGGTAGAGAGTCGGACGCCATTCTTTCCAGCATAGTTACGTCCCTTTACGGTCTGAGTTCAAATCCCGCCGAGGTTCACTTTGCCTTTCATCCTTACGGGGTCGATAAAATAAAGTACCAGTAATGTACTGGATATTTGCTGGCCTTGTGCCAAAAGTAGAAACAATTATTAGGAATATGGTCACACAAATGTTATGGCATGATGAGATATCCGCGGGCGTGGGTGACAGACTTTTACTAACGGCCACGCTGGTAGTCTATTAACGTTTGAGAGACTGTGTACCTCAGTGTCAACAGCAGAAGGATTTCGGGGTCGTCATGAGATGCCCTACATGGTAGTTGCGCACAATTCTGTAGATGGGGTGCCCATATTTTGTGAGTATGAGTGTGTGTGTGTGTGTGTGTGTGTGTGTGTGTGTGTGTGTGTGTGTGTGTGTGTGTGTGTGTGTGTGTGTGTGTGTGTGTGTACGTGTCTATGTGTACGTGTCTATGTGTATGTTTGAATGTGGTTTGTTCTGTAAATTATCTACATTTGTTCAAATCTTCAATGTCTTAATATATTGCATTACGTTTTTGCTTTAATATCAATTTGTTTATATGCATGTACGTCCCTACACGGCCTGTAAAGCCTTCATATACCTACAAAGATATTCACGTAAAACGAACAAGCTACGCATATTTACATATCTAGATAATTCGGCATACACATACACGGAAGACACACGATTATTCAAACAGATGGACACTCTATATACATATATACATACGTACATACATACATACATACATACATACATACATACATACATACATACATACATACATACATACATCCATCCATATATACATCGCACAGATGTGTACATATATATATGTATACATATATACATTTATGTGTGTGTACGTACATATATATATGTATATATATATATATATATATATGTGTATATATATATATATATATAAATATATATATATATATATATATATATATATATATATGTATGTATGTGTGTATGTATGTATGAATGTATATATATATATGTATGTATGTATGTATATATATATATATATATATATATATATATGTATGTATGTATGTATGTATGTATATATATATATATATATATATATGTATGTATGTATGTATATATATAACAATATATATATATATATATGAAAAAGTATGACCCGACGGCAGAGCTCAAGCCGTTTCGACGGCTATTTCTGGAGTACTCTGGTGCGTTATGGTCCATCTGGTTCCTTACCACAATTCCTTCGTTATATATATATATATATATATATATATATATATATGTGTGTGTGTGTGTGTGTTTGCGTATGTGTGTATGTGAGTGAGTGGTGGGTGCGCCCGTACGCGTGTGTGTGTGTGCACGTCTTAACATGTAAACATATGTACACTGTACTTACATTGTAATTTAGACTACTTTGCCATCTCACCTGTCTGAATAGGTTGATAAGTAAAAATAAATAAAAACTTAACAGGACCTTCTCCCCCCCCCCCCCCCCCCGCCATCTTTTGAGGCACCATTCTACGAGTCCACAATTCTGTGAAGACAGGATTATAATTGTCGTTAAAAAAACAAACTTAACTTAATTTGGAAAATTATACAGGTGTATACATGTGTGTGTGTCTATATTTATATAAATATATGTGTACGTGTGTAATACATATATATATATATATATATATATATATATATATATTCACGCATACACATGCATACATATATATATATATATAACATAGTGAGTGGGTGCGAATTACCCAACACTAATCCGGGTTATCTTGTCTGTGAAGCCAAGACGGGTCGCAGTACATGAGGGCCGCATAGAATGTATTAATTCCTTCAGAGAGAGGGGGGAGATGGGGGAGCGGGGGAAGAGGGAAAGAGGGGTGAAGGGAGAAAGAGGGGGAGGAAAAGAGAAG
>OZ024740.1:379944430-379964430 GCA_964016885.1 Eledone cirrhosa | reverse complement strand
CACACATATATATATACATGATTACTTTATATCTGATTTCTTTTGGAAGCTAATATTTTCATCAAGAATGATGAGGTATTTGTTTATTCTTCTCAGTAAATTAGTTACATAATTTTGTTTTGGCAAGCTATCAAATCTGCTTGCAAACTGCTATTACATATTATGATTAAGACGGTATCGCAGAAAATGGCTGAACGTTTTTAAATAACTGAAACATGACAGTGAGTCCCTGTAAATTTTATCACCTGAATATATTAAAGAGCAAGTTTGCGCACGTTTGCCCCGGTAGAATAACTACTACAAGGAGGACTCTCGTTTTACAATGGACAAGGCTTCCTCTCTAGTGGTGGAGCTTGATAAAATGCACTCAGTAGAATCTGTAAAGTGTTTGAAGATCGAGCGTGACAGTGTAGTGTAAAGAGGACTCTTTAATCCAGTCAAGGACATGACATTTTTAATGCTACTGCCACGATAATATTCACCCAGTCCACCCTGTATAGTGGTTGGTATTAGGAAGAGCATTCAACCGTGGAAACCACGTCAAAAATGAAACGTACGTGCGAGACGTGGTGTCCCAATCCATCTAGTGGTAAATCCGAATAAATCCTGACTCCAGGCCGTAACGACCGGTCCAACAAATAAAAAATGGGAAGCGGACTCAAAACTATGATGATGATAATATGTAACCATAGATGTATATATGCTCTTCATTGTGGTTGGTGAAATAGGTAGCAATAATATATTAGCACGTTTCATACAACTATATCTTCCCCTTGCAAATTTATAGCATGTGTCAATGCACGATCTCGTTATTTTATTATCGCTAAAACGAAAGATTAGCTGGGTACATGGAACATCTAACAAAACTCCCTATAATTTATTCTAAATATCCATTTTGAGTTCAAATCCCGACAAGGTCAAATTTAACGCTGATTCTGCTAGGGTCAATAAAATAAAATACTAATAAAGCATTACTGGCGACTTAATCAACTACCTTTCATTTCACATGCAGAGCGGTCTCTTGAGAATTTTCCTTTAGTCATATTATTGACATTCATTATCAGAATCATTACACTATATGTATGTATGTATGTTTGTATGTATGCATATATGTATGCGTGCGTGCGTGTCTATGTATGTGTGTGTGCGTATGTGCGTATTGATCACTCTTATTTTAGCCAACTGAGCTAAATATGCTTTACTGAGGATATCTAATAAGATAGAAACATCTCCGTTGCCTTCAGCAGTCGGCTTTGAAGACGCAATCCACTTCAATCTGTATTGTCTAAGGATTTTAATCAACTGATCTTATTGAAATCACTAATTGCTTGGATAGTCTCTAGTAATAGAAGTTTTACACTTCATTTATATGTTCGATTGGGGAATCAAGTCCACAAATCTAGTTCGATTCTCATTGAAGTATATATTCTTATGCTGCTAATTCATCGCGAGATATGATTATTGCTTTTACCTTTAGGTGGTGCCGGATTTACCATTGTGCTCAGGGCCCCGTTGGTCGGGGGAGACCACCTTCCAGCCAAAAGAATGTTTACCTCTTTCAAGGGCCCAAGTAGGGGGCCTCATAACGTAACGAGCATAGGGCCTCATTTGTCATAAATCCGGCACTGAGTATTCAATTTTATTTTTTTTTAAATCTTAGTTCGAATCCCACCAGTATCAACTTTATCTCAGATTCCGCCTAGGTTTTTGATTCTCCCTCCACAACACCCAATTTCTAGAATTGTGCCAACAACAAGAAATCATCATGATCATCTTAACTAATTGTTTTTCTATTTATCCTTTTATTTTCACTTTCCTGCTTTGTGAAATAGGACTGATTAACCTTGTGTTTAATTTCAACTCAGTAGCTATAACTATACTGTCAGTCATTCTGTTTGTACTCAAAGACTTTTTTTTTCGCTGTTGACAGTGTGATGTTGAGGTGGGAAGGGAGAGGAAGGAGAGATTACTTAATTGCTTCCTGTAGTCAATGATTTAAAAATCTTAAAAACAAATAAACAAATAATTTCTCTCTCTCTCTTCTCTCTCTCTCTCTCTCTCTCTCTCTCTCTCTCTCTCTCTCTCTCTCTCTCTCTCTCTCTCTCTCTCTCTCTCTTTCTCTCTCGTCCCCCTCTCTTTCTCTCTTTTACTCTCACTCTGGTGTCCGTTTACATTATCTCTCCCAAGGAAATAAAATTGTTTGTTACTTTTATTGTTTTTTGTTTACCTTTTAAACAAAAAAAAATAGCAAAATACAATTTATTTCTAAACATATATTCATTACATATTGATATGTTTATTTATTTTTTCAATAACTTAGCAACCTAATTAAGCTTTAATATATGCATGTGTATAGTTGATTAAAATACATTTTTGTAATTTTCTTTGACTACATATGTAAAGTGAATTTTGTATGTGGGAATTTATATCATCGTTAAAGTTAAATTATTTCCAGTATATCATTAGTACGGTCTTTCTTTCTATTTGTTTGTTGCTGTTGTTGTTGCTCTCGTCATTGTTGTCGTTGTTGTCGGCTGTTTCTTCCCTCAGAGAAATGAAAGGCCAAAATTGAATTCCCTTGGAACAGTTGCTGTTGGGAATGAAGCAAGGAATTAAAATATATCAGACATCTTATCTAGCTTGCTAGTATTTGTTTTGTCTCATATGACCTTGATCTATAATAATAATTGAAACAATAGTTACAAAGCAATTCTGGTGGAAATTCTTGTGGGAAATGAATGGGTGATTGAAATAACTTCAATAGATACCTGTTATTTGTTTTATCGACCTTGAAGTTGTGAAAGACAGTCGACCCTTAGAGCATTTGAATTCAGAACATATGGCCTTCACTCCAGAACTTTGCTGTTTCTACCACCTTCTTACTCGTAATAACATTTTGACTTAGCTATGAGTTGGTCTACACAACCATTTCTATTGTTTTGTTCAATTTAATTAAAGAAGAGACAAAACTCATGACCTTTATTTGGCCTTCAGAGTGGTAAGGTCAATACTGTACATTGAAGCTCAATTCACTTAACTGGCAAGAGAACTGGTTAAAGCTGCCCTACAGATCTCTAGTTCTACATTATTCTATTAATCTACAACTCGAAAACATTGAAGAATGATGCATCTGTAACATTCATTGGGTGTTAGTTTATTCCATAATTCTACATGGCTGAAACTAAAGGAAATAGCCTTTGTGTTTTGTCATCTATTTTTATTTCATCACTTTGTTAGTTGCGACCCCCACCCCCACATTGATATAAAGTAGCATTGGTCATATGTGTGAGTTTAATTCGTTTTTATATCTATATCTGGTTCCTTTGCTACATCAGTAGCATATGATTGCAAATAAAAATTGAGCTATGTACAAGTTTCTGTACATACACAGGGATTGGAACTATAGAGGAATTTACAGGAAGATCACATAAAAATAAAAAAAAGGATCCGAGTAAAACATAAATATAGATGTAGGTAGAGTAAAAAGTGAAGTACAAAGATACATTGGTGTGTGGACAGATGTGACTGGAGTATAAAGATATCTTGGTGGGTATAGATACATAACTGAAGTAAAGACATTTGCACATGTGTAAATGGATAAATGAATACAGTAAACATGCTCGTGTGTGGAAACATATATGACTGCTGTATGTAGACAGTTGAATGATTGAATTAAACATAGACAATGGCACATGGATAACTGTGGATATAGATGCAGAACTAGAGTACACAGACATTGGCACATGGTCAGCTGTGTGGAGGGCTGTAGGACTAGAGTACAAAGATAGGGGTTCATGGTCAGCAGTGTGGATAGATATAGGACTAGAGTACACAGTGGCACATGGACAACTGTGTTGATAGCTGTATGACAATAGTACAAAGACTGGCACATGAACAGATATGTAGATAGATGTAGGAGTACACATAAGTGTTTCTACTCTTGGTACAATGCCAGCAATACCCCAGTGCATTACTGGTGCTTTATTTTATCAACCCTGTAAGAATGAAAGGCCAAGTTAACCTTGGCAGGATTTACACATAATGGCACATGGACAGCTGTGTTGATAGCTGCAGGATTAGAGTACACACAGTGGCATATGAATAGCTGCGTTGATAGCTGTAGGACTAGAGTACACAGGCAGTGGCATATGGACAGATGTGTTGATAGCTGCAGGATAAGAGTACACACAGTGGCATATGGACAGCTGTGTTGATAGCTGCAGGATTAGAGTACACACACAGTGGTACATGGACAGCTATGTTGATAGCTGTAGGACTAGAGTACACACACAGTGGCATATGGACAGCTATTTTGATAGTGTAGGACTAGAATACACAGATGTCCATGTGCCACTGTCTGTTTTGATAGCTGTAGGACTAGAGTACACACAAACAGGATCAAGTATGACAGATAAGTAGTAGATTATGTTACTTTTGAGGTTTACATGTTTCCCTATATTTTAATTTAGACTATATACTACTTCAACATATTTACCCTAAAGGTAAGAGTCCTATTTAATATCATATTAAATCATTAACTTAGTATATTAGAACCAATCCTTATAAAAACATGTTTCAATTTGGTAGCAAAAGGTTCATGTTGGTCTATTTTCAAACACAAACTGCTACTTATAATAATCTTTGTTTATGAAATTGCTTGAACAATACTGAACACTGATATGTAGATAGGTATATGCCTAAATATATACAGACATTAATATGTAGACAAGTGTTATATATATATATATATGTATGTATATATGTGTGTGTGTGTGTGTGCGCGTGTGTGTGTGTGTGTGTGTGTGTGTGTGTGTGTGTGTGTGTGTGTCATTATTCTTATATCCAGTTCTCCATGCTGGCATGGATTGAATGGGATGTTTTGGAACAATATTTTCCAACCAGACACCCTTCCTGACTCCAACCATTTTAGTTGCTTCACAGGGATATGTACACACACACACACACACACACACACACACACACACACACACACACACACACACACACACACACATACACACACACACACACGTGGGGTGGAGAGAGGGTGTAGTGATGAACAATGCTTTGTAACAGATGTATACCTAGAGTACATTTTAATTTAAATGTGTATTGGTAAGCTCCGAATTACAAGAAACTTGTGAGTAGACAGGCAACTAAGTTAAAGCAAGTTGATTTAGTGCCAAAAACAAGAGCAATGTCTGGAAAGCAATAGGAACCAAAATGACAAATGTAAAGTAGCTATTACTGGTTAGTAAGATGCAATTAATTTATATAGATATATATTTGTGTATCCATGTTTTAGTATTGATGAACTTATCAAATAATCTTTTGAAATCACTGTAAAGTTTATTTTTACAAAGGCTGTTGATTCTGTGTATGAAATGTTCACTCGGATGAGAGCTCTGGAATATATGTTATGGCCAAGTGGTTAGTGTGGGGCCTAGTAAGGAACATCATATGGTAATGAGAGAATAAGAGACAAGGGATTTAAATGGGGTCGTGTGTGAGAGAGGAAAGGCTAGCTCTGAGAAGCAGTGATAGTGGAAACAGCATAGCCATAGATGAGAGGCTAGTGTATGTTGGTGAGTAACTTTATGGTAATCAGTTCAATAGCATTGGGTGATCTATAATCTAAGATATCTGCATGCATTACTAATAGTTTCACTATAGCTTGGGAAATTTATGTCCTATATTTTTATTGTACATTTATTGCTGGAACCTATTTTAAGGGAGTAAAATTGAAATGAAATCCAGAAATAATGGTTTCTGATTCAGGCAGAAGGCCAACAATTTTTGATGGGAGAGGAAAGTCAATTAAATCGACCTCAGTGCTTTACTTGTACATTATTTTATTGAACCCATAAGGATGAAAGGCAAAGCTAACCTCAGCAGGATTTGAAATCAGAACATTTCTCAGCCTTTTGGCAACGATCAAAGTGTAGTGACAAAATCCTGAAATAATTGTTTATACTTTTGGCACAAGGCCAGCAATTATACCAGTGTATTACTGGTACTTTATTTTATCGACCCCATAAGGATGAAAGGCAAAGTTAACCTCGGCAGGATTTGAACTCAGAATGGAAAAGGGCTGTAACTCTATGCGTCAAAGCATGGCATCCGACCATCTACCGATACTGCCAATGACAACCCAAAGTCTTCAGCTTCTGCTACTTATTTATTTATTGGCAGATTCATTTTCCTTATAAGTAATCAAATTACCTTTTATAAAACAAATCTTCAATGTGATATTTATTGCATGACGTTGTTATGAAAAGCAAAGATAGCCAAACTTAAAATTGTATTCCTGCTATCACTGACTACTACTAAGTGACAAATAATGGAAGCTCTACCCTTTGCCCATAAAGAGTTATTAGTTTATTCCTTCTTTTCAGCCTAAGCTGAAACATGAAGGTTGTGCTACAAGGAAAACAGTATGACAGGAATCACAAACCCTGGACTAATCTCTATGCGCGCACGCACACACACACACACACACACTAATATTTGAAACATAGGCATAAGGAAACAATAAATATTATTTCCAAATGCTAGTATTTACTACACAATGAGCCAGTGAGGGAACTTCTATAACTGTTACTCATTTGGCTAGAAATAGCAGCCAAATCTTTCTCATATTATTCCCTACTATCTTACACGAAGGAATGGCATATTAAATAATATAGTAGACACGGTTAAATGGATACAAAACTGGAATAGGTCTGTGCACTCAGAGTTGACTTGGGTTTAAACATCAATGACAACAACTAAACCCACCACATGTACACTAAAGATATAACCAAAGAAGATTCCAGAACTCTACCAAGGTCAGATTTGACTTTCATACTACTGGAGTTAAAATAAAGTACAAATTTAAGTACTGGGCTTCATATACCCCCCCCCCCCCCAAAAAAAAAATGTTTTTACTTTTGGCACAAGGCCAGCAATTATCCAGTGCATTACTGGTACTTTATTTTATCAACCCCCGTAAGGATGAAAGGCAAAGTTAACCTCGGCGGGATTTGAACTCAAAAATAATAATAATAAAAGTTCCTGGCCTTGTACTTAAATTAGAAATCATTTTTTTTTTTAAATTTTAGAGAGTTCATGGATGGAGTTTCTGAAATAGTAGACCCCATAATATTTAGGTTTATCATTCTGAAGTTCTTATCTTTTACTATGATTGATTTATTATGCAAGTACTGGGTCAATAAAATTGTCTAAGCCCTTCTTTTTCCCTGTGCTAGAAATAATAATTATTTGAAATGTAGTTGATCCAATGATAGACAGCCACTGTAAATAGATATTATTTATCAATTATTATGTCCCTTTGCACTGGGATGACTACATTTCAAAGTTCAAAGCCAACTGATTATTATTGTTGTTGTTATGACATAAGTTGTAATGGTGGTGGATTGATAACAAACCAGAAAAAATGCTTTGTGGCATATGGTTACTGCCTTATGTTATGAGTTCAAATCCTGCTGGGGTACACTTTGTCTTTCAATCTTCTGAGGTTCATAAAATAATGTACATCAATTACTGGTATCAATTTAATGAAATTTCCTCTTCCTGTCAATATTTAAGCCTTGTGCCTAAAGTGCAAATCTTATATAGGTGTTATATTGTTTTAGAAATATAGATCATTCTCTAAGATTTGTTACCATAAGGTGGTCGTGGAGGTGCCACGGCAAAAAAGCACCCAGCCCACACTGTAAAGTGGACGTGTAGGCGCCACGAAAAAGCACCCAGCACTCACTGTAAATGAGGTTGGTGTTAGGAAGGGCATCCAGCTGTAGAAATCAAGCCAGATCAGTTCCTGTATGAGCAAGGCATGGTCAGCCGACCAGACACTGCCCACAACAGGACAACCCGTCTAACCCATGCTAGCGTGGAAGAACGGACGTAAAACGGTGATGATGATGATGATGATGTTTATTATAACACATCCATGTTTTGAGATTTAACAATAAGGCTTCTCAGCTCTTAAAATCTTTATGAAATGTTCTTGTTGACTAGATGATGACAGTTCAATGTAACTCTGTTATCTTGATTTCAATGTTTATTGAATCAACGCAACAATCTTTTTACAATTTAAGTTGAAATCTTGCTAAGATAAATTTTACTATTCATTCTTTCATCCTAACTAAAGTACTAAGGAGTTCATATAATCGACTATTCCTTCCCCAATAAAAAAAAAAATCCAAAGACATTTGTAGTCTTAGCCTGTGTAAGAAATTGATTATCATCATTATTGTTATTTCCTCATGGCAGGGATTGGGAAGATAAAATAGTACACCAGGCTAAATATCTTACTGTGTATGTGTATGTCAGTCTCCTTAGACTGGTCAGAGAACTTGACAGTGAGCTAATGAAAGAGTCTTTATATAGCCACTCGGCTTACTAGAAATAGCAGTGGAATTTCCTTTAAATCAAACACTATAATCTTAAAGAAAGATACATTGGATAACATTATCCTGCACACCTTTTGAAGAACCTACATGTATTATGTCAGAGAAAAGGGAGAAGGTCGTGGCTGGAATGCCATTTATCATGGGTCTATTTGATTAGGGTTAACCTGAGGTTAAACAACAACTTAAAATATTTAGTTATACTTTGAATTAAATGTTCTCATTTCCCTTCTAAAATAAATACTGTTAAAATACCAGATTTGATTTAAGTTCCTTGGTATATGTATCTGATTGAGAATAGGCATACTGTATTTTTGTATGTTGTAAGAGGCATCTAAAATAGTTGATCACCAGGAAATCATCAAATCGTTGAGTATCAAGCTAGGCGGGAGATTTGCAAGGCTTCTCTCTTCTTAAACAGAAAATGCCCTTAAAACCTGTTTGGTACAATTACCCACATCTCTTTGAAACTTGCGTAATTAAGGAATTCAATTAACACATTATATAAAAACTGCACTATATAAAAACACTTGTTGTTTTCATTTTAAGTTATTACATTCATTTTATAGATTAAGACGTACCTCATTTTATAATATTTTGGTTAGATCTATGCTATAACTTGTTCTATAATATTTCATCTTTTGTTACTATCATTATATTCATTAGCATTGTATCATTACACCTTCAGTTGCTAGTTATTATTAACCTAATTACTGTTTTCCTTGATTTTTAAATATTTATATTTATTGGCATCTATATTGTTGGTTGACATTATCATGCTTCAATGACATATCTGTTGAATGATCTTAAAACCTAAGCAGTCAAGGGAACACTGGCTTTTTTATAGTTCACAGCTGCCATTGCTTATATATGCACACTCACACACACTCACACTCACACAACATTAAATGGATTAATATGTCTTTATACTGAAAATACATTTGTATCATAGTGATTAATGAGAGAGCTCAATAAAAATACTTTTATTATAACAGCCTGACTAATACTGCCCATACTAAAGTATCCATAACTAAATTAAAATCTCAACCATAATCTCATATGAATGACATATATATGGACCTGTAACATCTTCAGGTCTGAACAGAGCTAATTTTTCCAGAGAGAAAGTGAGAGAGAAAGAGCGGAAATGGGAGAGAGAGAGCTAGAGGAAGAATCAAGTCCAAACCAATGCTGAAAATCAATTTAAATATAACATATTGCTTTTTATATGACCAGCTATTGTTAGGCACCTTTGTAATCAGATGTTAAAATCCTATGCTAGTTTTCAAGTACCCCTCATCAAAGCACATAACTTTGCTTGCTTCTTGACTGATAAACAGGTTCCACTCCTATTTTACAATAATAGTTAGCCATAAATAAAGCCTTCAGTTTTAAAAAGCAACTGATCCAACATCACATACATAGAAAAATGGAGGTTAAAGTACTGAACATATGTAATATAGTTTAATCATTATTTGAAGCTGAAGCGTCACTCATTAATACAAGCTTATTGGGGAGGCATGACAGTAAACAGTCGAACTGAAAGGCCAGATTCTGGAAACTGTTGATGCCTTTGCATAACTGGGCAACTCAAGAACTGATGTGGAAAATATACTCAGCAAAGTTGCAGTTGTTTCAGTGTCTGATGCCTGCATGGTCCAACTTTTCCATTAGCCAAGGCACAAATCTTTACTTGTACACATCAATTGTTGTGCCAAAGACATAGAAAAGACCTATAGAATCTACTGAACTGCTGATGTGTTTCATAGACACTACCTGAGGACCATACGTAGGATTTCTTGGCATGATCAATCCACAAATGAGATCATGGAAAGGCCCTATTGAGCAATGGGTTACCTTCTCTATATGATGGCAAAAGATGCTCCACCATTTGCTATGCATGTTCACGAAAGGACCAGTGAGGGCCTCATTCAAATGGAAGCCAGAAGAAAAGTAAAGAAAGGATGGGATACCTGGTTTGAGCTGATTGAGATCTGTGGAGGAAGATCAGGCTGACATGGGCGTGTCCTGGCAGCAGGCCCAGGATTGTGTGTGTGTGTGTGTGTGATCAGGATAGAACCAATTTAAAACTAGTTAGATCATTACTCAACAGAATACTCAATACTTGGGGTAGTAGAGTATGGCTATATAATAGAGTTTGGACCCGAGGACTGAGCTCTTGCTGTTGAAATCGCAAGAGCCCATCCATCATGTCCCAACTCTTTATAATATATATGTGTGTGTGTGTATATATATATATATTTATATATAAAGGTGGAACACTGGAGGGTTATATCCGTAGTAGTAGAACACTCAGTCCATGGGATGAGTTTGGTAGAAGTAGTAACATGACAGTTAGTTCACCATACCGAGAACAAATGTTTCACCTTATGCGGATCTTCAGCTCGGACTAAGTTTGGCTGTACGGAAAAGGAAAAACAACCGTATGAATACGCATCCATATAGCCAGACTTATTTCGAGCTGAAGATCTGCTTAAGGTGAAACATTTGTTCTTGATATGGTGAACTAACTGTCGTGTTACTACTTATATATATATATATATATATATATATAAATATATACTGCTTGGCTTTGACTTTTTAGAGCAGATATCCAATATTCTATTGAATACAAAGGAATGATGTCATGGGAGTTGTTATGTTTAGAACTTTCCCAAAGCCATTTGCAGAGTAAAGAAAATGGAGGAGTGAACCTGGGTCATATACTCTGTTCAATAACAACATATCACTTACACTCACCATGTATGTGTATCTGTATTATATTTCATTTACTTACATATACATCATTCTGACATATTCTGATCAACCATAACGTTTCATTCAGGACAGGTCATTCAAACCAAAGCCTTTGGTGGTGATTCATAAAAGCTCATTTGCTATAATTATAGAGCATTGATCTCACCTTCAGAACAAACAGGAATCTTGACTCTGCTAGTGCAGAGGGTAAATAATACATGAAAATTAATTAGAATCTTCTTTCAGCTTCATTGAATGGTTAAGCTGTAAAAGCTTGATATATCAAACACTACTATAAAATGATATACACACACACACACTTACACAATGAGGGATGGAGTGAGCCATTGTATGTATATGTCTATGGAAAATTGATTGCTGTATATACATGTACAGACTGGTATATACACTCTTCCTGAAGTGGGTATATATAAAAATATGTGTGAATTAATGTGTGTGTGTGTGTACATAGGTATATATGTATGTGCATGTGTGAGTATGTATATGTATGTATGTATGTTTATTTCACAAAATGTATGTATATATATATGTATGTATGTATGTTTATTTCACAAAATGTATGTATGTATGTACTAAAGTATCTTTATTTATGTGCTTATCTTTATCTGGACATGTTTGTAAGTGTTTTTGTGTGTAGATGGTGACATTCTTCTATCTGAGTACATATAAATACAACTGTTTGAATAGGCAATGAAGTGTGTGTGCAGATTGATCCAATTGAGTGTATGAGTGCAATCCACTGAGCCCATGACTGTTTGTACAACTACTTATTACATATATATATATATGTGTGTGGGGGGGGGGGAGATGTATCTGTTAATGTGTATGTGCATGTGTATACATGTATGCAGCTGGAAACACTGTTTATATTCCCATCACTTATAAGATAAGATAATGGCATATATATATATATATATATATATATATATATATATATATATATATATAATGGCATATATAGTATATATATATATATATATATATATATAAGAGTCAGGACCCCGGTGGATGGCAGAGATCTTGTCGTTTCAACAACTAGTTTCAGACTTGAACATTCTCTAATGTGGAGAAATGGATGTAAAAAAATGATTATATGTATATATATATATATATATATATATATATATATATATATATACACATGTATGTATGTATGTATGTATATATATATACATACATATATAATACAATATAATATAATATATATATTATATAATACAATATAATATATATATATATATTATATAATACAATATATAATATAATATATTATATAATATATATATATTATATAATACAATATAATATATATAGTATATAATATAATATAATATATTAAATAATATATATATTATATAATACAATATGATATATTATGTAATATATGCTTTATATAATACAATATAAAATAATATATTATATAATATATGTATTATATAATATATGTATATATAATACAATATATATATAATATAATATGATGATATCATCATCATCATCATCATGATATATATATAGTCGTGTTGTTTAGTAGTTTAAGATTCTGAGTTCAATTCCTGTCAAACTTTTGAAATCAATAATGCTTTCCTGTAATCATGCCTGTGCAAAGCTAGTAATACATTCATAATAAGAGAACTTGAAACATGAAGTGAATAGGTCCCCTCAAAATCGTTAGTCCTTGCCAACTGGGCCACAAGCCCAACCCACCCTTCTTCTAGCCTGATTAGTTAGAAACTATATGAATACGAAGTTAAATCCTAGCTGTATCTAAAAGGGTAATGGGTACTACTCCTTTGCTCCAGAACTAGTTGTAGTAAATATGACTAATAGATCTCCTGTATTTTTCACATAGCACCCCACTACCCCAAAATATGTTTAAAACTTAGTATGCAGTATATAAGTTTTAAAATCAATATTGATATGAGCTTTGAAATCAAAATCAACTAATGTTTTAAAAATAATAATAAAACATTTTACTTTATAATTTGAAATAGGAATACATTTAAATAATTGCATATCATTGTGCAAAGGACTCTCAAGGCCAATACTAAGTGACGAGATGAGAAAAAGTTCCTCTTTATAAATGTATAAAATACTTTGCCTAAGTAATGTAGTACCACCAATGTAAAAGAAAGCAATAGAAATTTCTTTATCAGAGATACGACAAAAGACTTCCAAAGGAATATGAAATCGTGTCTGTCATTCAAATATTTCACTTTTGTATTACATCTGTTTGTAAAGTACCTCATGTTTAATCTTTCACCACTAGAACGTAAAATACTGTCTTTTAATTATTCACATCCTTACAATGGTGTCATAGTTCAATTATCATGTATTTCACTCCATTTAGAAATATGACACCATGTAAGTGAAGACTCCATTTACATGACTAGCAGTTTATCTGTTACAAGTAAGATGTAATCCTCGCCTAAAAACCTAGCTAACATTTCTTATTATCTGGCCAAATTGTACAATTAAGAGATAAGATGGAACTAGTGGGTTTCATTTATTATTACAGTTTATATAAACTTCAAAGGTGAATTTCTTATCTCTATTTCCTTTATCATTAAACAGTTGAGAGATAGATGGCCTGCTAGAGAAATACTAGTCTATTATAGATTAAATTATCCCAACAGTTGTATCTATTTTCTTGTCAGTTAAGCTGAGATGAGGATATTTATTTTCTTTGAGACTATCACACTAGCATTAAAGTATGAATGATCAATGTACTAAGCTTTCTTGCATCAGGATATAATCTAATTAACTTTGAGACTTCTCATTTACACACCATTAAAATCACAGTGATAATCAGTACAATTATCAACCAATGCTTTCTCTTAATCAAAGAAATGTTAGTAGTTGACTGTACTCTGATTAGATATGAACTTAGAATTATGGAGTGTCTTACAAAATTAGCTTGAAACTCAGTACTTTTCATTCTTTTAAGGTTGAAATGATAAGGGTTTATTTAACAGTTATTGTTGTCAAATAATCTATTATTTGACTCACTATTTGTACTTAGAAGTGAATTTTTCTGAAACACCTTCTTTGCTTTCAAATAAAAAATAATTCAGACTGATCAGTATTAAGATACAGTATAATGTACAGCCCTGGATTAACCATTAAGCAACATAAACCTGTGCTTAGGGCCTTGAATAAAAGGGGCCTCATAGAAATTTTCTTTCCATATACAGTAGGTGGGTTGCCATAATTGTTTCAGTGCTTAGGACCTCTAACGCTCATAATCTGGTCCTGATAACATACATAATTGTAACATATGGAAGTATATGAAGTGCATATATAAAGTTGTTTCACTGATATGGTATACATAAAAAGATACAAAGTAAAAAGAGAAAATATATCAAAATAGTAACAATTTTATTTAGTATTACGATTAAATTTTGAAACAAAGATGTTTAAAGTGTGACATTCATGTGCTTTGGAGATATTTGTTAGCTAAATGATAGTAAATTCTAGAATATATGCATCTATATACTTATTTAACTCTGTACACTATTAATAGGTGCAAAAGTTTGAAAATGCAGTTATCAAAGAAAAACATCTTAACTTCAGCTAGAGCAGAGGAGAGAAAGTAGCAATATATTAAAGTATTTTCCCTATGTAGTTTTATTAATCTTATTTCAGTTATTTCATTTTGCAAAATATATTTATCTAATTCTCATTGTCTTCAGAACTTGGAAATTTTGCCACAAGATCAAAACTTTTTCAATGCTTTTTTTTTACTACAAAATCAAAACTCTATGGCTTGAATTAGATATTATAATATAATATGAAATGAATATACTTGAAATATTTTCCAAGTATCTTAGCACTAAATATGTATGTAAGAGATTGATTTGATATAAACATTTAATGCCTGAATTAGAAACCCTTCAGCATTTGCATCTGTCCCTCTATGGTCTGAGTTAATACCTCATTAAATTTGACTTTCACTTTCACAGCAATGTAGTTCTTTAATAAAATAATGATTAACTACATGAATGAATGATTATAAAATAATTAGAAAAACACTACAAATATTTAAAAAGGGAAAAGAAAGGGCTCTAAGGCCACAGATGGATGGGAGGGAGAAGGAGGAGGATGATCGGCTCTGTGCCCTGCAGACAAGACCGTAAAAGCATTTCCGTGGACAATAGCCAGTGACACCTGCTGCAACAGCCACCTCACCTTGCGGAGCTGCTTCCTCAAATGGGCTGCTGACATTCCAATTTTGCAGAGGAGCTCAGCAGTAAAGGGACCGAGTATGCCTGAGGTCTTGACAGTGACCCGAAGCAGCTGGACAATCCTCAGTATTTGTTTGTCTTCCTTTCCTCTGCATTGCAGGCCACAGTACCGGGATTTGTGAACAAATCAGCATCAGTCAATTCAATTCACTTCACTCTTTCAACTAGAAGTTTGTAACTTTGATGTCTTCTTCCCAGTTGGAATTGCACCGGGCTGCTCTCCAAAGATCTAAGGGAAAACTTCACATATTTCCCCTACATTTTTCATCTTAACTTTTGAGATTCAGTATCTGTTATATTGAAACATTGAACTATCTGGTTTTATTTGTGTGTTTGGGGGAGAGAAAAGAGAAAAAATATAAGATGTTACATCATCCTGTTTTGTTAAAGAATATTCACTTGTTTATTGCCTGAATGATCACATATAGAAAGAAAGTTTGAGTAGTGACAATAAATCATGTTTCGGCCAATTCAATAAAAAGCTCTACTTCATATTCAATACATTTTCTCTAAACATGTCGAGTACACACACACACACACAAGTATATATATACATATATATATATATATATATATATATATATATATATATATATATATATATATATATATATATGTATGTATATATATGCATATGTGTTTAAGCATGTTTGATACAACCATATAGTTACTTCCTACTTGTGTTTATATATATATATATAATATATATATATATATATATGGGGGGGGGGCATCGATTACTACAACAATCAGAATATCAGATGAAATCTCTAATCCCACCTTGCTCATAGTTGAGTCATCATGCTCTAATTTGAATCACTTAAAATATCCACATCTAAATGTCCTGTTCAATATAACTGTCCTTGTTTGTTGCTATAAAGTATAAGTTTTGCAATAAACTAAACAATAGCTTGTATTTTATTTTGTTTCTCTTTTTTTTTTGTTTCATTTTTCTCATTACTTAATCAAAGGTGAGTAGACAGCCGGTGTGAGTCGCTGTGATTTTTAAAACTGAGGAATTCTCATGCAAGAGAAACATACCACAAATGTTTGTAATAGAGTAAACTCTGCCATAGACATACAAGGCTGTTGGTGTTAAAATAGTCTACCACATAGGAACTGTTGCTACACTGGGACACTGAGGTAGTTTATTTATTCATTGTTCTGCAGTTTAGAGGCTGGTTGAGGCTGGTTTCAATTGCAGAGTTGATACATTTAAGTATAGGGTGACATGTCATTGTAACATAATTCATATCTTAAGTGTTTATATAGATCTGTGACCTGCAATGTATAAACCAATAAATGTAGGTCTGCATCTTATATGGATGCATGCCAGGACTTAGATTTGTACAATAACATGCAATATATGCATTGAGGCAAATATGTTTTCATGTATATAATTCACATATTCATATACATTTGTGCACAGACCTTTATATTTTTTTCCAGTTTGGGATAATCTTCAAATACCATGTGCACTGCCCTTTCCTTCAGGGTAAAACATTAAAAGAAAGTAAAATGGAAACATACATACATACTTGCATCTATTCATCCATAACACACACACACACACACATACACACACACACACACACACACACACACACACACACACACACACACACACACACACACACACACACACACACCACACACACACCACACACACTTTCTCTCTTTCTCTCTTTCTCTCTTTCTCTCTTTCTCTCTTTCTCTTTCTCTCTCTCTCTTTCTCTCTCTCTCTCTCTCTCTCTCTCTATGCACTTCTAAATTACTAGACTGGTTATCCTGTATAATAATATCATTACAAGATAGAATCCATTGCAATGTAATTTAAACTCATTTATTAGTCCTTTGTTGATCTGAAGGCACATGGCTTAGTGATTAGAGTATTGGGCTTGCAATAGGGGTGTGTGTGTGTTCCATTCTCGGACCAGGTGATGTTATTTCACATTGCTCCAGGTCTATTCAGCTGTAGAAATGAGTTGCAATGCCATTCGTGCCAGGATGTATCGGCCATTGCCTTTCCTTGGACAAAATCAGTGGCAGACATGTTTATGTAGGTGTGTCGAGCTGCATGTATTCGAGCCATTAGAAAAAGCAAAATGAATGCTTTATCTTTGAAAGAGTGATGATTCAAGAAGTTGTTGATCTGAGGAGCTCTGCAGTCAATTCAGATTTTCTGTTATGCCCTTAACAGGCATTGATTGAAATGGTCAACGAAGGGGCTTGTTTGTTACTATAAAGTATAAGTTTTGCAATAAACTAAACAATAGCTTGTATTATATTTTGTTTCTCTCTTTTTGTTTCGTTTTTCTCATTACTTAATCAAAGGTGAGTAGACAGCCTTGAATAATTTTCATAAAAGCAATTGTTATTCTTTGCCAGTTAACTTTGTATGTTAGATTATTCTACAGTTTTTAGCTTATAGCAATTACTTATTTTGTTCTACTTTTTATATATCCACATACAATCCCCACCCAGTTTTCATTTAATCACTTCCCAGTGTATGAAAGATTAAAATATTTGTTTAAAATAATTTCTAATATCAAACTGCAAGAAATAATCAAAATTATTTCTGTGTCATTATTTTTGTACAGTATGTTCACAGTGACTACTTCTAATGAAATATCTAAGTGTCTTAAACTAGCAAAAGTATTTTGTAGACTTCTAAATATTTTTATTACTGAAGGGAAAAACATTTTAATAAAGAAATAATCCCTAAGGGACTGAAATATTTTAGAGAAGGGAAAATGAAAAGTAGAGATATTTATTTATTTATTTCATGCTTTTTTTTTTTTTTGGACCAACATAAATATAAAGTCTCTTTATGTTATTTGTTTCACAACTGAATGTCCTAAATCGAGACATAGTGAATATCTTTGAAATTCATATTTTCTGTTTGATGCATATGCATGCAACAATAACTCATTTGTTATTTAATTTGTTGCTCATCAATTTTATTTGAGCATTCAACAAATTTCATATAAAAGTCATCACTATATATTTTATAATCAAGTATTCTTCTCTAAATGTTTCTTATAGTTGTGTTATATTTCAATAAGCAGACATGGCTTTGACAAAGTATACAATATATGAAATATGCTTGGTATACAGACTTAATATAGTTGATATGTATCTACATATATATGTTTGATAGGTAGCTAACAAGACAGACTGTTTTGTGTCCTGAAATTATTTAACAGAAGTACATTGTACATATTTATTTTCTTACCATGCAAATTTTGTTCAACAAAGTCTAAATTTTTTCTTTTCTTTGTCTATTTTCAGGAGAACGTGATAAAACCTTTGTGAAAATTGTATTTAACTTGCCAAAGAAGCAACCTGAAAAATAACAGAAAAAATCTTGACTACAAGCTATTACATTGCATCTTTGACATTGTTTCTAAGAAGCTAAAACATGCATGTTGAAGTATCCGTGGCTCTTAATTTCATAATTTCTTATCTCTACAACAAACTTCCCCGGCGACGTGTGGATATGTTTGGTCAGGAACTGGAAAAACGTATGAAAACAAAATTTAATGGTCACTGGTATCCTGAGCGACCCAATAAGGGCTCAGCTTACCGATGCATCCGAGTTAATGGTGAAAAAGTTGATCCTGATATTGAGAAAGCTGTTTATGGAAGTGGCTTAGAGATTGGTGAAGTCAGAAGCTATCTACCAGCAGATTTAACCCTTTGGATTGATCCGTCTGAGGTCTCATACCGCCTTAGTGAGAAAGGCACCGTCAAAATCTTATATAGTGACAAGAAAGATGATGAACTTCTTGATACAGTTGATCATGAGGTACAGGCAGCAAATAAAGGTTTTAATCCAGAAGCTCAATGCTTTAAGCCAATAGATTCAGTATCATCTTCATTGAGCAGTTTGAGTCTATCTCCATCATCCCCAACTTCACCAGCTGGCTGGAGTACAGCTGCCTCCCCGTCCACTACTCTCTTCAATTCAACTGCAAGTACTAATTTGTCCACTGTTAATAACCAAGCTCCTGGCTCAACAACAGTCACTGTTGTTCATGCTCCATCTCCTGAAGCTGTTTCTACTACTGTTGTTGCCATAAATAATTTGTCTGTATCTGACAACAACAACAACAATAGTAATAACACCGCCAGTAACAATGCAAACAATTCAAATACTAACATTTCAACTGCTGCAGCCCCTGTTTCTCCTTCTGCAACTGTGCCATCTTGTCAGCTGTCTAGTCCAGTCATCACCAATGCTACACCTGTCATTGCCTCACGGCCTACATCTTTTTTAACCAAACCAAATCTAACATCTCCACAATTCACAGCCTCATCATTTGCACAGACTAAGTTTGGCTCAACCAAACTGAAGAGCCAGGTTAAACGTCCAACTAGATTATCTCCTATTGAATTCCGAAATTACTTCCGACAAAGAGCTGCTGGTTCATCCCTCCAGTCTTCACCAGTAACCCCTACTGGTGGTAGTCTAATTGGACCTGGACCCTCATCAAGTGTACCTACAGTTGGTGTTTCCCCAACTTTAGCTAATTCTGCACTACGAGTTGGTATGGGTTTTGGCCAC
>OZ024740.1:379936930-379939430 GCA_964016885.1 Eledone cirrhosa | reverse complement strand
AATTTTGTATTTTGAAATGTTTAATTTTTAAAACAAATTAAAAAAATCTTAAAACAAGGAAAATGAAAGTCTATTTGTTGAAATTGCAGAAAAAAGAAGCCAGAGGTGGCATACTGTTTAATGATAAATTTTAGCTATTTTGAAATATCTCACAGATCTGGGTATCATGAAACAATCAACTGCATACATATATATACATACACACATATTTATAAATGTGTATATATGGGTGTCTATGCATACATGCATTGTTATTTATACACATCTATAAATATATACATATGTGTGTGTCTATATAAACCAATGTTTTGAAAACAATGTCTCAGCTTTATTAACCAGATATTTTCGGTAAAATGTTTTATGTAATGTATTATGTAATTCTTCTAAGTCATGGAGCAGGTTTATTTTTATTTTATTTTTTACTTTTTATGTTTTTGAATATTCATCTTCCAATTATTATTTTTAATTGTCAATTTTAACCTTTGATGAAAAAAAGATTTAATTTATTTTTTATAGTATTGTTAAATTGTCTAAATTTGTATATTCCTTCCCTTGTTTCTTTTTTTTTTTTATTTGTTGGTGGCTATATTGTTTCTCTATTGCCCTCTTGTGTTCAGAAAGATTCAAATGATATTTAAATACTATATCAAAATATAAATATAAAAAAAGGAAATGAAACTCATCAGTATATCCAATTGTAACTTAAATTGTGAGTGAACATTGTAACCATCAATAAACCAGCTGAATAATTTACAACATATTCTAAACATCTGCAAGTTTTTATTCAACTTGCAATTGTAAAAGACACTTTCCATAATTGTTAGTGTTTTAACCTGTCAACTGTATTCCATGTATATTTTTCTTTGGACCACTTCAGCTTCTACCATTTTATGACTGTCTATGTACAATGCACCTGACAAATATATTCTGATGATCTGTAATTATGCTATTTTTATCATCAGAGGTTTTTTTTTTTAATAAAGCTGTCCGTGGTACTGCATGACATTTAAGAAATAACACTGCGACCAACTCTTTATTACTTAATTTGAAAATATCTGTACTGATTCCCATAGATTTTATTTCTATAGACATTTAGTGTAAGATGATATTAACATAAGTGTAACAATGTCAGATCTTGTAAACATAAACGCACATCTCTTTGGCTACAGAATCTATTAACATTCAAGTGTGATGGATACCTGATGTAGGAATATATATCTGAAGTAGTAATATAGGTGGATGAAGATGAAAGCAAAGTGATGTCAATTCAATAATGATGGTTCAGGTGTTCGAATTGTTATATGAATCTTCTAAAAAAACTATAAATTTCTTCTGAATAGTTAAACTGAGATTGGTGCATACTAATTCAATTTCTATTACATCAATAGTACCATGATATTCTTTGTGGATTTTGTGAAATATTTCTGAAGTTTTAAATGCTTTTAAATTTAGCCCTATATCAGTATATCATTAAAGATATATGATCAGTGCCATAGCAAATTTTCGTTGGGTATCCAGCCTAAATCTTTAGGCATCTATATATTTTGTGGAATAATATCTAAAAAATTTCAAAATTCATGTAACATAACATATGAAGAAATATAATAGCATTTTTGATAAAAGTCAATTCTATTTTCATACTGACATATGTGTTAGAGTTTAAACCACTCTTTTCCACAAAACACTAACAAAAATAATTGCTTTCCATATAAGCATGAAACCTGATCTTTTAGTGGGAGGGGAATTGGGAAGTTGTGACATTTATACCTTTTCCCCAAGAATATTAGCATTGTAAGTAATATAAGCATTTCCATCCAGGAATCAAAACTGGATTTCAGGCATAGATCACTGATAACTAACGTCTATTCTACTTGCACTCACCATGAAACATTGATAATGGAAGTAATAACAATAATGATTTTAAAAAGAATAAAGAGCATACTGTCAATTGTTCGACAGAATTCCAATGTTTTCCAGTGATAAAAACAATGAAAGCTTATCAAAATAGTGTACATAACAAATAACTACTTTCACATCTATTTCTTAACATTTTAATACTTATTAGTATTAGTGAAAAGTTGATGAGTTCATCATTGTTTCAGGAAGAACTTAATTGTTCGTTTATGAGAAAATTAATTATAGCAACCATTTCAGTGCTATGGTGTTGTTTTGTTTGTTTTTCAAAAATATTATTGGTTAAAAATATTTTTTACCTTGTGAGACAAAAAAAAATATTTTGTTATTTTCAAACTGCATGTATATAGTGTTGCTTAATTTCTGATGGCAATTTTTACAGAGATTATCTCTTCTATTTTTTATTAATTTCTATCTGATCTCTTAAGTTTATCAATGTCTTTTTTTTTCTTGTTTTAATTTTGTTTCTAATGCTGACAATGTATCTTAAATTAGATTGTTTTATAAAATATTTTTAAAAAATATGAAAAATAAAAATGTCCCAAGAATACACATCAAAGAGATAGCTAAATGAAATTATTTAGCT
>OZ024740.1:379914430-379929430 GCA_964016885.1 Eledone cirrhosa | reverse complement strand
GGACAAGTAACAAACAAGCTTATAGTTTCATTTAGTTTTTTCAGCCGGGTCGATGGCTTTTTGTTTACCACTTTTGCATTTTATCTTCTATATTTTTTCTTTATTTTATAATTGAATGAATGTTTCTGTTTTCTTCTATTTAAGAAAATAAAAACGTCCTTGGTTGGTGGTGTAGTAGGTATGGAGTGAGGAATTAACAAAACATTGAAATGATATAATAAATGGTGGGTTAAATTACTTGTCTTGTAGCTTTGTATTCCATTATGGTCAATATCAAAGGGATTATTAGGTGGGAAAATAATGAAATAATACTTTATATTGATTTTACATATAAATTGTTCAAGTACACTACCCCCCCCCCCCATATATCTATATATATATAAAGAGATATAAAGAGAGAGCGAGACGTGGGGGAGGGGTATGGTAAGAAAGAGGAAGAAAGGTAGACAAATAGATATATTTCTTTATTAGAGTTTCTACTTTTGGCACAAGGCCAGCGATTAACCCAGTGCATTACTGGTATTTTATTTTATCGACCCCGGAAGGATGAAAGGCAAAGTTAACCTCGGTGGATTTGAACTCAGAACGCAATGTGTTTGACGCTCTACCGATTCTGCCAAACCACCACTAGATAGATAGACAGACAGACACATGCATAAGAATAGACGGGCAGTTAGCTAAATAGAGAGTGGTATGTTTGAAATGAATGTGTGAGTAAAAAAGAAAATAACAGAGGCGACATCGTATTACTTTCATTCTAAATATTTATTTAAAATTTAAAAAAACGTGATGACATAATCATCAGCAGCATAGTTTATTGTCATCATTGTCATCAGTCACACCGTTTCCGTCATCACTGTTCGTACCACTTCGTAGTCATTCCGATAATGGTAGTATCCCCATATTTTCATCTTAGCCGCCTTTCTTGTTGTTGTTGTTGTTATGGTCTTTTTAAAATGCGGCCTTATTATATTACAAGTCATCATCATCATCATCTTCTTCTTCTTCTTCTTCTTCTTCTTCTTCTTCTTCTTCTTCTTCTTCTTCTTTGTCCCATCCTCATATTTCTTCATCAACATTAGCTTCCATTTCCTCCTCCTCCTCCTCCTCATCATCATCATCATTATCATCATCATCATCAACAACATCACTACTGTCACCATCACAGCAACATCACCACACCCATTTTCATGTTCATCAATGGCATCATGAGTAATGTTCTGCTCTATATCAGTAAAAAGGGATTAAAGACTTTCCCTATATCCCAATGGGAAAGAGACAATTACATGTAATTGATTCCTTTCAAGTGAAACCTCCAAATCGATGTCTTCTTATTTGTTTACTTCGATTGTGTTGCTCACTGATTCATATCCCTATATCTATCTCTATCTAACAGGTGATCCATCGATTGATACCTACATGCACACACGCACACACATACATTCATTATATATATATATATATATATATATATATATATATATATATATATATATATATATATACATGATTAGCTGCCCCCTGGTTATCGAGTATGGCCATTGCACGATAAACCATTATTAATAATTATTAATTATATTCTATCGTGCAATGCCTGTGTATGAAGATATTTTTTAAAGTGAGGAAAAACTGTGCACTGAGCCAATCTCTCTCTCTCTCTGAGCGACAGTAGCTATAACCCGAAAAGAAGAAAAGATCAACATCATCGGTAACTACTGAGGTTTTATGTCGGAGTTATCCCAGTTTCCTGAGTTGCCTTCTCCTAGAAGAATACCCTGACAAAGACTAGGAGTCCTTCACTCCCAGTGGTTTAACCACGCGATCGGGTGTCCAGCCCGACTATTTCTATGTCCCCACGCATATACATACACATGCAACAATGTATATACACATATACATACATATTTACAAGTGTATATACATATTTACACACTTTTGGATAGCCGTTGACTCTTATGAGTTCTTCCACCCTTTGTCAGGTTTTGTTTTTTGTCCTGCAATCTGTCCAATATAAATATATATATATATATATATAACGAAGGAAATGTGGTAAGGAACCAGGTGGACCATAACGCACCAAAGTACTCAATACTTGAGGTAGTAGAGTGGGTAATAGGAACCAGTAAGACCCCTTTACGTACTTATACCTCTTAAAAGGGTCCTTGCCTATTCCGTCCCACCTAGTTCTTTTACTTATTTCGTTATTTCTTTATTTATTTATTTCTTTATTTTATCCTAGCCTAACAATAGCCTGAGACCTAGGTCGTAGAATTTAATTTACTTTACTTTTTTCTTTACACTTATTTGCTTTTCTTCACTCTCAGTATTTTTTCTTTCCTATATATATTTTTCTACCCCCCATTGTTCTACCTACCGTTCCGACTACCTCCCCCTCCCCCTCCCCTGTATCTTCTTTGACCTCATGTCCAGCTGTAGCTGGCACTACCAACGCTTGATTGGGTCTACTCCACCCCCTCCCCTCTTTCTCCTACTGGCAGGTTTAGCCACCATCTCCCCTACTAATTTGCAACCACAGAATTACTACTGATTTTTGACAATCACTTTGACCATATATGGAATTACCCCTTGAGAAGATCGGCTATTTAAATACCAGGATAAATTTTCATTTAGTCCAGAATTAGCCGTCGAAACGGCTTGAGCTCAGCTGTCGGGGTCTTACTGGTTCCTATATATATATATACATACATACATACATACATACATACATACATACATACATACATACATACATACATACATATATATATATATATATATATATATATATATATATATATATATGATGGCTGCCCTCTCGTTATCGAGTATGGCCATTGCACGATATACCATTGTTAATAATTATTAATTAATTCTATCGTGCAATGCCTGTGCGTTAAGATATTTTTTAAAGTGAGGAAAGACTGTGCACTGAGCCAGTCCCTCTCTCTGAGCGACAGTAGCTATAACCCGAAAAGAAGAAAAGATCAACATCATCGGTAACTATTGAGCCGCAGGTTTTATATCGGAGTTATCCCAGTTTCCTGAGTTGCCTTCTCCTAGAAGAATGCTCTGACAAATGCTAGGGGTCCTTCACTCTCAGTGGTTTAACCGCGCGATCCGTTGTCCAGCCCAACTATTTCTATGTCCCCGCGCATATATGTCCGCGCGGGGATATATATATACATTCATACATACATATATATATATATATGTATGTATGTGTATATATATATATATATATATATATATATATATATACATATAGGAAAAAGTATGACCCCGACGGCAGAGCTCAAGCCGTTTCGACGGCTATTTCTGGACTAAATTAGAATTTTTACCCTGGTAAATAAATAGCCGAACTTGTCAAGGGGTACTTCCTTATATGGGAAGATTGTAGTTGTCAAGAGGATTGGTCAAAATTTGTTGTAAACACAAATAAGTCTGTCATGGCATTTGGTGGGGGGTAGGGGTGGCTGAAGTTGCCTGTAGAACGATGAGGGAGTGAGTGGAGCCGGTCAAGCGTTGAAAGTGAAATCTATACACCAGATTCTATGGATAGTGTATGAAAAGGCGAAAAATTGTTCTGGAGAAAATGGAGGAGGGAAGTAATAGAATAGGTAAGTCAAATGAGAGTAGGGGACAATAAAAAATAATAGAAAGAAATATAAAGAAAATATATAAAATTAGATAGTGAGAAATTAATTTTAAAAAAAAACAGTAGAGTCTAGAGACAGCTGCTATAATTAGTAGGTGTTGCTTGTACGGCCAAAGCTATAGAAAAGGTTAATAATTTGAGAATGGAAAATACTAAATAAGAAATTGTAGAAGTGGGTAGTGAAAAAATATAATTGTTTCTACTTTTGGCACAAGGACAGCAATGATTCCAGTGTATTACTGGTACTTTATTTTATTGACCCCGTAAGGATGAAAGGCAAAGTTAACCTCGGCATGATTTGAACTCAGAATGGCAAGGGCCGTAACTCTATGCGTCAAAGCATGGCGTCCGACTCTCTACCGATACTGCCAATCCACCACCCAAGTGAAAAAATATAATGCAAACTTTTCAGGGGTCTAACACAGCTGCTATAAATAGTTAGTAAAGCGTAATCCGCCAATGCTATCTTACAATTACAGGTTAATGGGTTGAGAATAGAAAATACTAAATAAGAAATATTGAAATTGTAGAATTGGAGTAGTAACAAAAATGATGCAAAATTACAGGGGTCTAACACATCTGCTATAAATAGTTAGTAAAGCGTATTCGGCCAATTCTATCTTAAAATTACAGGGGTGGGGTGCTGAGGCTACAGAGGACCGATGGGCTGCATCGGGGTAGGCGGAAGGGGAAAAACAGACGAGGAAGAAGATCGGGGGTGGAAGGAAGTGATAGGATGAGACAGGGGGAAGAAGACAACATAGAGGAAAAGAAAAGAGGTACATCTACCTATGTAAGCTGGGGTTTCCCCTAACTTATTTTGCAAGTGGGGGGTATCAGCCCTTGTCTACCCACCCGGGTCGTTATGAGGTTTGAGGGCGAGGTAAGTCCTACGCAATCTGTGTTTGCATGCGGTTACCAGTTCGTCTTTCTTGTTTAGGAGTTGGTCCTTCGAAAACAGCATTTGTAATGTTTCCTCCGAGCATAAGTTACACGGACGGCGTCTTCCCGTGTAAGAGTTAGCTCTGGACAGTACGCTCCAACTGAGATTGTAGGTTATATTATTATCTTGGAGGTCCCAGATGTAGCCCGAAAGTATAGTGGCATGTCGCCGGGCCGGGTTTCGGAAAGTATGTTGGTGTTGTAAGGAGAATATAAATAAATAAATAATTGTTTCTACTTTTGGCACAAGGCCAGCAATTATCTCAGTGCATTACTGGTACTTTATTTTATCGACCCCGTAAGGATGAAATGCAAAGTTAACCTCGGCGGGATTTGAGCTCAGATCATAAAGGACCGTAACTCTATGCTCCAAAGCATGGCGCCCGACCCTCTACCGATACTGCCAATCCACCGCAATGAAAATACAACGAATGAAAACATAGCAGAACGAAAAACATTTTTAAAGGGGAAACCTTAACGAAATTTGTTTTTGAAAATAAAAAGACAAACGATAAACAGAACACGAAGGTTTTCAGCTGTAGAGATGAACTTTGGCAGTTTCGACCTCTTCCGACGTACTGCTTGTCCACCCGGAGTTCCAGTGTCTGACATAAGCCAAAGCACTGTCTGTGGAGTAGACGACAAGACAAAACAATAACTTACAGCAATTAAATCATAACAGGTACACATAGAAAGGAGAAAGTATAGTGCTTTTTATGGCAACAATAGTCTGTGAGACTGAAAAAAAGGAGGTAAAGAAAAAAAGAAAAAAGAAGGGAAAAAGGGCAAGAAGAAGAAAGTAAGATTTAGTGTTAAAATGAAATTCATTTTTTAAAAAAAGTAGAAACAATTATTGAGGGGATAAGAAAGGACACGTTCGTCACAGATTAATAATAAAATTACGGAAATTAAGAAAGAGAAGACAACGAACGAATATAGAGATGACTAAAAGTAAAAGATCTCTATAGTTGTCCCTTATCCCTTATGTACATTAATTTTTAGAGATTTCTTAATCTTATGAAACTTATGAGTGTGTTCACAACAAGCATGTTGTGTATTTTATACATTCGGGCAATCACTGAGGAAAACAATATTAATTTTGAAATAAAAATGATTTCCATTACCTCCCTCTAAGAGGAATCCAATAAAATTATGCACACTGCATTGCCACGGAAATCTATTATTTGTTGATGCTTAGGACGGTGAATTGGTAGAGTCAGTTAGTTCTCTTAGTTCAAAGCCCGTCGGACTTAATTTTGCTTTTCATCCTTACGGGGTCGATAGAATAAAGTACCAGTAATGCACTGAGGTCGATTTAATCGATTTCCCCCTTCCCCCAAATTGTTGGCCTTGTGCCTAAATCAGAAATCATTATTTGTTTATACTTTGATACTTGTAATATTGTTATCAGTGTTCAAAGAAATAGTTCTTATCATGTGTATACCTGTATAGTATTAAAATCTCGCTTACTTAAATATTTTCTTCATTAATAAATGGTTATCTTTCATTATTATCAATCGATCTGTGGAGTTACTGAAGTATTCACTTCATTCCAGTTTTTATAAAATTCAACAATACTTAAGGAGTTATTTCTTCAACAATATATAGGGATGCATGGCCAATAGCGCCGAGGTTAACTTTGCCTTTCATCCTTACAGGGTCAATAAAATAAAGTACCAGTAATGCACTGGGTAATTGCTGGCCTTGTGCCAAAAGTAGAAAAAATTATCATCAATAACTTTGTCATGTCAGCCAATACTAGACTTTTGATAATTTATCTATCACATTCCTAGTAATAACAACTGTTACGTTTTTCTCCAAGGACTTCCCCAATCTATTGAAGAAGTAATTGCAATTTAGAAATGATTTCCAACAGATCCTATTTACAATGTGTTCTTAAACTACTCGCACGAAGTAGTTTGGAAACACGTTTTTAATTATAATTTAATCCGTTTTCTATTCTTAATTATTTGTTGTAGCCTAAGGACGTCTCTACGGAGATTCAAAAGATACGATGAGTCTGTGTTGGCTTTGTGGTTGGTTAGAGAAAAGCAGAAAAATCAACATTTGCCCCCTTATATTTTCTGTTCAACAAACTTCTTTGGATATATTGCAGGACTATTTGAATTCTATTTGAATTCTATTAATCCTATGGGATTAATTCATTTCTCTTTGCTAAATAACATTTGAATAAACTCATTTCCCGTTAGTTATTCCAGTTACATAGTGAGTAGTAACCATTGGCCATGGATCCCTATATATTGTTGAAGAAATAACTCCTTAAATATTGTTGAATTTTATAAAAAGTGGAATGCAGTGAATTCTTCAGTAACTCCACAGATCGACAGTTTGTTTTTGTTAACCGACATAAAGCACGCTGGTGTTAACAGATAAATCTGTGCCATCAGCGTTATTCGGAGTTATTGGACATCCTCAGTGAACATATTGGTCAAAATGTTGCTAAACGGATTGCTGAACAAATATAAATTATTTTATACTGTTAGAGTGGAACAGTGGTTACCAAACTTATATTTTCACGATTTTCCAAAGGTTGTGTAACTCATGTATATATCTTACGGAAGTTTTCCAACACTTTAGTTTTAATCAGAAATTAAATGAAACAATTGTCGAAAGAGAATATAGTCATATAAACAAATAAGAAACATTTTATTAAAATGTACTTTATCACGTGGAACCTCAAAACCTTACTTTGAAAAAGTAAGTAAGAGAATCATTAAAAGTCTAAATGTGCATTAATATGATTGACCGATCACAGTTATGAAGGAAATTATGGTAATAAGATATATAGCTAAAAAGCCAACGAATGAGTTGGGAGTATTTGGAAAATATATCTGTCGATAGCAGTTGGTAATTATCAAAAATAAATGACAATCAGTGAATTTGTTAGATACAAAAGGAAACTTCAGAGACATTCTACTTCAAATGTTCTTATCAAGTCATATATGAATAGGTATAGCTAAATAAGAATAAATAAATTTAAGAACATTAGGAAATATGAAGGTCTCTTCGCTAATTTTTTAATAGCTGTCGAATATTATTGTATAATAACTGTCGAATATTATTGTATAATAACTGTCGAATATTATTGTATAATAACTGTCGAATATTATTGTATAATAAATCAAGATATAAATATTTATTCATTAATGTTTTTAGCAATTGTTGCACAAATTACGAAATAGGAGCACAAGGTTACACAATTATTGATATATCTTCAATATTTGGAATCAGATTTCTGGTTGATGTTATAGCATTTCTCCTTGAACTAGTACGTTTAAGGGAACGAAAAGTAACCTATGGCGACGACGTAATGAAAAAAATGACAAACATGTTAAAAGGCAACATTTTATTTATTTGATGTTCTTGTCATTGACATTTTGCAAGTAGAAAAGGGGAAATTCCATTTAAATTTTCATTACAATTCAGGATTCATGTTGCATTTCTAGAAAAAAGAGTTCTTCAGTTTCTTTGATGTCAATGTTCACAAAACATTAATAAAATATATTGTCGGACAAATGCTTTGTGGTATTTGTTCCAGATCTTTGCGTTCTGAGTTAAAATCCCGCCGAAGTCAGCTATGTCTGTCATCCTTCCAGGCTGCAGGTCGATAAAATAAAACTACCGGTCAAGTAATGGAGTCGATGTAATCCACTTTCCCCTCCTCCTCCTAAAATGCTGGTCTTGGTGAATTGGCAGTATCAGCAGAGGGTTGGACGCCGTGCTTTCTAGCATAGTTACGTCCCTTTACGGTTTGAGTTCAAATCCCGCCGAGGTTAACTTTGCCTTTCATCCTTACGGGGTCGATAAAATAAAGTACCAGTAATGTACTGGGTAATTGCTGGACTTGTGCCAAAAAGTAGAAACAATTATTATTTTTGTATTTGTATTCAGCCTGGGCGACCGTGTTCGCTTCGCTCTCCCAATATTACCTCGTACCTATAAAAGGAAAATAATTTGGAATATTTTACCAAATGAAAAATTCCGAACATTTTCCTGTCCACTCTGCATCACTTAAGGTGAACAGAATACGAATACGAATACGGGTTGAATGGAATATTTATTTTTGGAACATTTTTAAACCTTTCGCTTATTCATAATTCAGTATGGATACATGTACTAGAGTAACTCCTTTATCTTACCGAAAACTGGTATTTTGAGTGGGGGTATCTGGAAGGAACAAAGTTAACATATTTATGGCTCACATTCGAAAAGGAATTAAAATAAGCTTCAACTGATGGAGGAGACATCATTTTGTCCATTGACTGAGACTAAATGCACGCATGCTTTTCGGGACCAAAGACAATGTCCAGCGGCAAACTAAAGTGGTAAGCTTTACACACAGTATATAGATCAACTCAACACAAGGTGTATTATCAGAGGTATTAAGCCCTGGCATGTCGTTGCATTTGAAGCGCAATATCGATGGGTTGTAATTGCCGAGGTAATAGCATATGACGTGTTCAGGAAGTGGGCGTGGGGCATATGTAATTGCAAACATCTATAACTCTTCAAAACCTCAAGCTCACATCCAAGCTAAACTTAATCACCGACGCAGAAATATGACCATTTAGACTAACGATATAGGACAGATAGCTCAGCCATCATAATTGTGGCAATAAAATCTACTAGAGGGCTTTCTGCCTACAGAAACAGCAAAGACAGAAGAAAAAATACTCTATTAGAGACACCGAGAACATGGACCAGAATAAATTGTTGTCTGACTAAGCTCCAGAATTGCTAGAAAACTCAGCCCACCCTCAATACTATAAACTAACAAGTAAGCCGAAGAACTCCTTCCCGCGGCTATAACCAACAGTGACAGTGAGAAAATAGAAAATAATGGTGTGAAACAGCAATAAAGATAAACAGCACTGACTCCGCGAGGGTCCAAAGTGTCCGTTGCGCGTTTGTTCCCATAGTTCGATGAGCAAGTGCCCTCCTTTCCCCACAACTAAAAATACATCTTTAACATCTTCACACGACGGAGAGGACAGAAAGTACCGAAAGAGTAGGGAAATTAAATACGAGTGTCACTTAAAACCACGTAAAACAGATGATGGAGGTGAAAATAACAGGAAATATTACAATCCTTCTAGAAACGGACAAACCACTCTCAGGGAAAATAAAAATGATGTGGTGCAAAGAATATTGCAGAGACCTTTTATTAAGCAAATACCAAATAGGGCAGGAATACAAAAATACTTCAAGCTATACACTTTCATTAAAAACAATACTTGATTATTATCACGAGTTAAAGGAAGAATATCCAGAATACGTGGGAAACTTTTTAATTCGGTCCACGGAAAGGCACAACTTCTAATTTATACACAAAGCCAAAGTCGATTAAATCAACCCCTGTAATTGACTGGTATCTTATTTAATCAATCCCGAAAAATGAAAGACAAAAGTGACATTGGTGGGACTTTAACACAGAATGTAAAGAGCAAGAAGGAATACCGAAATGGCATTGTATCCGACTTTCAAACAATTCTGCCAATGCACCAAAAACAAACAAACAAAAAAAGCGCATACGGAAATTGTTGGGTGCACTAATAAATGGCAACCAGCAACGTATAGTGCTCTAACTCTACCTAAGCTCCTAATTCTCAACGTATGTTAGTGGAAGCCCTAAATGTGTTTTATTTGCCGAGGTTAACTTTGCCTTTCATCATTATGGGGTCGATAAAATAAAGTACCAGTAATGCACTGGGATAATTGCTGGTCTTGTGCCAAAAGTAGAAACGATTTATGAACAACTTAAGAACAATACTGCCTTGTTTATTTATTACCTTCTCCATGGTTATTTATTATTATATGTCCTTATTTTCACACAGTTTTTAAATATTATTTTGTATAACGCGACTGTCTTGTTCATCTACACTCCACTCTCGTAACCTTATAAGTTTTAAAGTTTCATGTAATTACAAGTATAGATGACGATGTAATTGGCCCTAGTAGCTAAACGCAGGAAATTGTCGTTGTTGCTGTTGCTGTTGTAACAACTATAATATTCCATTCGCCATTTCTGTATATTAATATCCGGTAGAAAATACTTATTTTCACCAAGCTTAATTCGTAATTCTGCATTAGAACTGTAGAAAGCTGTTGCAACTAAACTACGTCTAGAATTCCTTATTACAATTTGTACTATCTTAGCTACGCTTAATGCGTTAGTTTTGGGGAATTCGGGATTTATGCTTTCCCATGGGCTTCGTTTATATGATTGAACAGTTTGACCAAAGAATAGAAATCAGACCATAAACTCTATTTAACGAAATCCCCCTCTATACCATGATACTTACCATAACAAAACAACTAACACAGAAAATAGAAACGGGAACGACAATGACTGAAACGATTTCTTTTGTTGGCAAGAAGTTTCGACGCATAGTAAGGCTAGAGGTGCTTGTGGTTTTCATATCAATATCATTGATGTAATGTCTATCTGCAGTCAAGTCTATATAAGCTCTAGTATCAATGTTTTCTCTAGTGTACTAGGTAGCTGGCAATGAGATCGGGGCTATATATGTTGCAAGCTAGAATAATGGTTCAGTGTCTTTCATTCTTCGAGCAAATGCTTGGTCTAATCCGTCCTTCTAAAAAGGAAGAAGGACGGTAAATTGATAGATTCGTAAAAGGGCTACAGGTTATTCCGAATGTAAATAACAGGATTAAGTTTTGAATCCAGTTAAAGTAAACTATTGTATATCTTGCAGGGTCATGGGCTGCGCCAGGTTTAAATTTCCCAAGACACGCAGTGTGTCAGGGCGCGACTCCTTTGACTCCATCAAGAATTAAAGGACCTTTATGCTTTTTACATTGTATCTATGAAAACGACCCCCAACCATTCTCTGTAGACGCATACAAAATTCACCGGTAACAGACACTTTTTTTTTCATTCACTGATAATCAATTTTTACTGATTCAAAACGTTTGACGCAGCAAACTTTTTGTGGAAATTCCAACCTACGACTCAGACAATACATCTCATTAAGCTTTTATCGGCTGCTTTATTACAGACAATCGTCAGAAACACTTAAAAACCACTATATTGTGTTTAAAAGAAAATTTAAATTATTAGAAATTGTAAACTTCCACTTCATTTAATGCATGTATAACACAGACTAAAACCACAGCTGGTGAATAAAGCTCTAATGGTGACTGAAATTTCAATGTTAACACCCGCATGTTAGTCTAGCTGTTGCAGTTTAAACAAACAAACAAAACAAACAATGAAATGGTAGGAAGCCTTTATTAACAATAAAATGTTTCGCATTAAGAAGAGCTGACCATTATACAATGACTTCTTCAGAATAGTTGAACGTCGTCGAGAAAAGCTCTTTGTGAGCCAGCTCAGCAATCATGTTTTAATTAGGTCCTTTACGAAACGTATAGCAACTAGCTGACCCCGTGGAAATTCCATGACTTAATTAGAAACAACCACCGATATGACGTGTTAAATGTTTTATATATACGTTATATACGTTATATACGTTATACACACACACATTTAATAAATGACTGACTCTAACAAAATAGAATATGTTACTCACTACAATTTAAGGATAAACAATATTTTTCGTAAAAGTAACTCATCTTTTTGTTCTCTCCCTTTGCTATCTGACGCGCACGCACGTGCTCTTACAGACACCAATTCACACGCATACTCGTACCACCCCTTTACAGTAAGGGATTTAAAAAGGTTCGCCGCTGCTGACACCCCCAACATCGCTACCATCGCTCTCTTTCTTTTTTCTCCCTTTTCTATCTTTGTCCCGTGTGACCGACCTTTTACATGACATGTACAACATCCTTAAGATAAATAGAGTTTCTACTTTTGGCACAAGGCCAGCGATTACCCAGTTCATCATTGGTACTTTATTTTATCGACCTCGTAAGGATGAAAGGCAAAGTTAACCTCGGCGGATTTGAACTCAAAACGCAAAAGGCCATAACTATGCTACAAAGCATGGTGTCTGGCGCTCTTCCGATGCTGCCAAACCACCGCCCTTAAGATAAATAGAGAGATCGTATATGATTCAACATCCTATTTCTTCTTTGTAATAATGCTGACGTGGTCTTGCATATGATTGTTTTCAAAATACAGTATAATTGTGAAATCTATTAATTCATTTGCCTCAAAGTTACAAATATAAACCTGACAATATAAATAGTGACAATGTAAACCTGAAGTGTAGCCCAAAGTTAAAGCCCAAAGGTCTGCGGTATATATTTGATTTGTAGGCTTTTTGTAGGCTTTTTGTTCTCTCCCTTTAGGTGTCCTAATGAAATTCCATTTTATTAGTTTCTTGTATACCATTTGTTGAAGAGTTATGTTCATTGATCTGTCTAGTCATTCAATGAAATACAATAGGAACTTGTTAACGCTGAACTTGAATTTTAACTTAATTTTTGGCTTTATCTAGAGTGTGGACTAATCTAGACATTCATTCTCTTTTACATTGTTACTACATATGAGATACATCTCAATCATTTTTCATATTATCCATCCACACATTTCTTGGCTTGATCTCATTTTTGTCTTCTATACATATTTGCTTCTTGTAATAGTCTTAGTGTATGAGGCAAATTGGTAGTCATTAGAACATGGGCTACAATACTTTGCTGTATTCGTCCCGGCTTTCTGCTCTCTGAGATCAAGTTCCATCGAGATCAACAAAAAGGTGAGCTCAGTGCTGGAGTGGATTCTTCCTCTATCTCTCTTATTATCTCTTTCTCTTTCTCTGACCAGGAGAGGGGATTGGATCCACCAGATTTAAAGTACCAAAGACATGCAGTATATCACTACGGCACTCCTACGACTGCATCACGTAGGTCACTGTGGAATTCCGAGTCGAGAGTGTAAGAGGCAACCAACAAGGATGATTCTACATGGGTTCTCAAACTGCTCGACATAATAGTAAAATCTCTGACAAATCACTCTCTATCACATTAGCAAAGAAACGCATTGATAATGAGATCCAGATACAATATCTGAAAAGAAAAAAGAAAAGTCGAATAGTGACGACGGAATACTTTTTGATCGCACATCTAATCGATCAGAGATCTCGATCTAAACAACAACCAAAGAGATTGACGAAGTCCTTTATGCTCCACGCTGTTGTTTAGTCCTAGATATCTAATCAACCAAACATATGACTGAGGGATTCTAATCGTGAAAATCCCACGTTGGTTTTTCAGACATATTGCATCTAGAATTATATTGTTCAATTCCTCTTTTTTTAATATAGTTAAGAGTAGTTTTAGGGGAATTTCGCTTCTATTTCTTGTAGATCGAGCGATCACGTTGAGGCACCTTTGCTGATTTAACTAGTTATAAAATGCCACCGTGGATTGTATGATTCATTACAGTAAAGTCAAGTGCACTGCGAAATAGAGGAATGGTATGTTGCCTTGTAACGAATCCAGTCCATTAACATTAATATTTATCAGCGATTGGGCTTGCATCCTTATGCAGGATGGAGATTAATCTCATCCATTAACACAACAAAATTATAGATAAGCACAGTTTTGTTCTTCTTGTTATCATTAATGTCTTTGTTGAACAGACTTAAACAAAACCGTTCTAGCTATCACCATCTCTTTTTATGAGTCATAGTGTATATAGCACTACATTATTATATTATCCTAATGTTTATATATTATAGGGTGAGATTTAAAGAAAGTTTGGCTGTTATTTCTAGCAGATCTGGTGCGCAAATATCAGCTTAACAGAGGTATTCATGGTCCTAGATGTCAAAGAAACTACAAATCTGTTATAGTTTTTTTTTTTCTGTTGTATCTGAAATAACTTCAACATTTTTTTTTATCCACGTTTACATTTTAAACGCTTTAAAAATTAAGTCATGTCCGTTTGATGATCTGAAAGGGGGAAATTAACACCAGATATTTAAGAAATAAGACGCTGAATCCTCAAAGTTACATGACATAATATAGCTGCCTATTAATTTACTTCACTTATTTCAATATTTGTTCACATTTGTGCTTGTCTTTGACACAGTTGAATCAATTTACACATTGAATGTTTTATTTTTTAGAAAATATAATTGATAAAATGAATATTAATTACAATACTATCAATCAACGTTACAATTTCTCATTCATTCCATGCTCTCTATGAATTAAAATTTAAAAGAATTAATAGAAACTCTTGCTGTAATTATATGAATCTGACATGCATAATACTCCCGAAATGATATAACACAATATAGAATTTAGAAGATATTTATAAAGAGTTAATCAGAAATATTGAGAAAAATATCTAGTTACACAGAACACCACCAAAAGCTATCAGCTGGTGTCATGATGTGTCAAAAGCACTCCACCAGATCAGTGGGAGGTTAAGAATTGAAATGGTTTCT
>OZ024740.1:379889430-379911930 GCA_964016885.1 Eledone cirrhosa | reverse complement strand
TTCTTCTTCTTCTTCTTCTTCTTCTTCTTCTTCTTCTTCTTCTTCTTCTTCTTGGGGGAAGAGTCTTCAAGCACTCCTTCCAGTGGGTCCTGTCAGAAGCAACCGTTTCCAACTGATCCGGCTGGATATCCAATCGAGACCAGCCGAGCTCATGGATGTTATCCAATCATTTTGCTCGGACTCTACCACTTTGTCTCCTGCCGGTTGGTTTTGCACGTAAAATCTGTTCAGCGATACTCTCCTGAGACAGTTCAACCACATGTCCATAGTATCGGAGCTGTGTACTCTCAATTCGGAAAAGTAGTGACTCTATCAGGAGCGATTCTCTGATCTCCGAGCTGCGCACTCTATTATCGAGTAACGTTACTCCAAAGGGTCTTTGGAGGAACCCCATTTCTTATTCTTTCGGTCATTATCAAATATTCATAACCATAGATAACGGTTGACACGACTACCGAATTGAAAATAGCGAGTTTGGCTATTACACCTACCTCCCTTCTTCTGATTACCGTATGCGGAAGCTGGCGCATTACTGCACCAGCTCCTGCAAGACTTGCACTTAATTCAGCCTCTCGCCTTGTATGGCTCGTGAACACGGCTCCGAGATACTTGAACGTTTCCACCTACCTCAGTGGAAACTCCATTACCCTGTAGAGTGCACAATGTCTGAGCTTTCGCAGCACTAATTTTCATTCCAACCATTAAACCTATCAGGTACAAGTCGGAGATCACCTTCCCTCGAGTTAAGCAATAACATGTCGTCTGCAAATTCCAGCTGACTGATTCTACACCTGCTTTGTGACACCATTTACAACCCGGCTCCGTATGTCAATCCTGTTCGTGAAAATAATGAACTGGGTGTGAAACCCTTGGTGGAGTTCGACTACCATATGCTTTTGCTTTAGCACCATTTATCCGAACACAAATACTCGGATATTCAGCTAGAGACATCAGGACAACAAAAAGCTGACTCGCATTCCTATACACCTGCAGAACCTTCCGCAGTCGTATGCCTTTTCGAGGTCTACAAAGCAGGAATACACCTCTTGGCAGTACTCCACGAATTCTCCCGTAGTGTGAATATTTGGTTGGCTGTGCTGCGTCCAGGGCTAAAACCGCACTGTTCATCAGTTAGCTTGGACTCAACAGTATCCCTAGAACTCTTTCCAGACACTTAGCATAGACGTTACCGGAGAGGCTTAACAAGGACATACCTCTATAATTGGAGCAATCCCTCTTGTCCCAACTTTTGAAAATTGGAATTATCACTCCTGATTGCCATTGTTTAGGTGTCTTTTCAGAGATCCAGGCCCCCCGACCGACTCGAGTTGGCCAGAGAATACCTTCTCTATTTAAAGTTTTTAACATTTCGGCTCGAATGTCATCCTCTGCAATGGCCTTGCCACATTTGAATACTTTAATTGCTCTTGTAACCTCAGCCTCCGATAGATTAGTCATCGCTCGCATATGCACCCCATATTCATCAGAGGATGCTGTTGTGATCTGGTTTAGATCAGCAAAGTATTCTCTCCAACTCGCGAGGATTCACCTCTTTGTAGAGAATAGAACCCCAGGCACATTCCTTATAACAGGTGTGGAGGAGGGTTTCTTTTTACAAAGTAAGCGGATGGTTTACCAGAACACTTTATTTGTTGATATGAAGTCGGATTCCAGCTTAACCCCACTGTCTTCCCATGTGTTAACTTTAACCGCCTTTACTGTCTCTGTTGGGATTCTTCGTACCTGCTTCCACCGCATGTGCAATACAGAGGACTTATTTCCGAGCCAAGCTTTGTAAGCCTGTATTTTTTTTCTAGGATAGCATCTTTGCCCTTTTGAGTGAACGAAGGCGTCATCCGGCCCCACACGAAGCCTCTTTCGCCCGCAGCATTTAACATCTGAAGCAGAAATTGCCGAGATGAACAATTTCCACTCCGTTTAAACGTCCACCGTTTGCTCAGGGTGTTCTCTGAATTTCGATGCAACAGTATTTGCATACCTCGTCCTGACTTCCTTATCCACCAACGGTTCCCACTTTATCCTGTAGATCGACCTGGACCTGTCATTTTATTGTGAGTTTCTTTAGCTTTAGGTAGTTTCAAGTTGTGGATAACTAGATGATGATCAGTTGACAGCTGAGGCTCTCTCTTAACACGAACATCCAGCACAGAATCGAAGAGATCAGACAGTAACAAATTCAATTATTGATCTCTCTCCCTGATTTTCTTAAACCATGTATATTTAAGGATGTGTCTGTGCTAGAAGAACGTGTTAATAATAAAGAGCCCATTGCTAGAACAGAAGTCTTATACGGCCACTTCATTCGTATTGAGATGGGGATCGCCGTTCCTTCCAGGCACTCCTTTCCATGTCAGGTGGTCAGTGCCAAGATTTGCATTGAAGTCTCCCATCTATTGCTGCAGTGACTTCATCAAGGAAAGACCTGTATTAAGGGTTGCCTTGTTTGGTGAATAAACTTGCACCACCCACAGAGTAGGCTTCAAGAGACAAATCCTCCATCTTAATGGGATCCAGTCCATAACACATTCTGACAACCGGAGGCTTGAGTGTATCTCCACTCCCGCCTGTAGAATAACTTCTGGAGACACCTGAATAGTGGAGTTTCCTCCATTCAAACCTATTGTACCAGAGCCAAGGAACTTTGTTGAAAAAATCCTAACTATAACTAGCTTGACGCATGTAGCCTCCTCCACTAGTTCCTGCTCCTTACTTGTAAGGTTTGTGATGTTCCAAGTTTCAATTGTCAATGTGTGTTCCCTTCTGAACCCTTTTGGGGGTCCCGAGACTCGCAATCTTTGTGTGTCCATCCCATGCCTCCCAGGGCAGGTCGCGGGCCCATCGCAAGTTTTCTTTTTGTATGAAATGAAAACTACAATATATTTTTCGAACAGGCCCCTCTACCTAAGGCCTGAACGCGTTCCTTGTTACCCACGTGAAGGATGATGTTTTATTATTCTTTTTTAGGGGCGGGGCATTAGCAGTATCGGTAGAGAGTCGGACACCATGCTTTGACGCATAGAGTTACGACCCTTGCCATTTTGAGTTCAAATCCCGCCGAGGTTAACTTTGCCTTTCATCCTTACGGGGTCCATAAAATAAAGTACCAGTAATGCTATGGGTAATTGCTGGCCTTGTGCCAAAAGTAGAAATAATTAGTTTTTTTCATACCTCTCACCATATTTCTGTTTTGGTGGTCTTATTCGCGCCAGTCACCAAGCCGGCACTTTTTAACACACGCGAGGACTAGGCATTTTTAGAGGCGGATTTTACTCGCCTCGTCATAGCTAAATCACAGAGATGTGAGAATTTTCTTGGGAGCTATATGTGTCACCCATTGCTCTATTTTCCCTAGTAGTTTACCACTGTTTGGCCTGCTGTTGCTTATTCGTCTGGCAGCTGTCGGCTCATATCACAAATAACCATCATATCTGGTGGCCGTATTACTATCCGCCATCTGCGACCCGTTCTCTATCAGAACAGCTCTACAGAGAATAAAGATCAATTACCAGAATAGTGATCAATTAGGAGATATATATTAATCATTTGCTTCTAAGAAAAAAAATATTGTTTACATTTGAAAATATAGTGGTCCCAACGCCGATAATTATAGTGACCAATTATCAGTGTAATTAGCTGCGCTGGGACAACTATATGTTCAAATGTAAATAATATGGTCATCATTAAAATCTAAATACAAAATATTCTATTTCCTTTCAAGCGAATGGTTAATATATATCTCATTTAATATATAAGTTATTATTAACGCATTTAATGCAGTCGTGTTTTAGAAGCAGATGTGATAAAGTTAGACAGAAAAGAGAGAAAAAGTTGGATCTAAAATGTCCATGAAAAGGAATTATGAAGGCAATGCAGTAGTAGAAAACATGAATAAAATATATAAACTAATTCCGGATCTTGTTCAATAAAGCATCCAGACATTATTTTCACTTTGGATGGTGTAGGCTACAATTCTAGCTCTTAACAAACTAAATCTGTAATGATATTCCTGTTCTCAATTGAACTCATTTCATTTCATTTATATTGTTAATTTCAACTAGAAGGGGCATTTACGACGTAAGGCAAGTAAAATTCCGCTATAAAGTTAAGGACTTGTGTATAGTCAACAGAAAGCAATACTGAGTATTGCTATCTGCTGTAAAATATCTAATTATATCATATGTATTTGTTAAGAATACATAATTGCTTCAGCTGTACGATTTAACATTCAGCTATCTAACTTGACAGTCGTCGGTATATAATTGTTTCTACTTTAGGCACAAGGCCAACAATTACCCAGTGCATTACTGGTACTTTGTTTTTATCGACCCCGTAAGGATGAAAGGCAAAGTCAACCTCGGCGGGATTTGAACTCAGATCGTAAAGGGACGTAACTATGCTGGAAAGCATGGCGTCCGACCCTCTACTGATACTGCCAATCCACGAATGCTCTCTAAAATGATTTGGCTAGATCATTACTGTAGCGTTTTGAAGTCATTCATTTATCCGGAGAGAAATAAATCAGTTTGAATTCCTTATTCAATGCAAGTTGAACATCAAATTAAACAAAAATTAATTATTCACATGCAATTAAAAGTTGCTGAACAAATATTACCTACTTGATGATATGGGTGATATGGGAATGTAGGATATGATAGTAGGCAGAGTTGTTGCTGTTGTTGTAACTGTTGCAGATATTCTTATTTGTATTAACTAAGATACTAGAGGATAATTTAAAGGGTGTGTGATGGTATTGTTATCAATTATTGTCTTCCGAAAGTAATGCATATTTAATTCACGTAAGTATATATAGTTACTTTAAACGGGCTACTGAGAATAATTACATTGAATGGTTTATCATTAAAATCCAAATCCAAATTTATTTTTCAATCTTGCAGCTTGAATTGTGTGAGCTATCGAACATGTCGCTTACCTGAATCCTTTTTTTTTTTTTGGCTCAGAAAATATGGCTGAACATTAAATGAATGAAACTGATATACAATCCTAATGTCTCGAACATTTTAACGATCTGTAATAATTTCACTCTTCTGCTGACTAGTAAAAGACCCAGCTTAAGCTAATAGAAAAAAAATCAAATACTGAGCAACAACTTATTGAACTCCTCATTGAATCATAGGCTCATTGTTATTGCACCACGGCCGTGTTTTTAAGCAGACTTCAAAATAACGTCCTTTCCTAGGGGAATTGGTAATACATTGACGAAATATTAAACATTAAAACCATTTAAGATAATTACATATTAGTTTCTATAACTGGAGTCACTTGCATTTCAACTGAACATTAAAAGAAATTAATCAATACAAGAGAGGACTCATTTGAAGTAAGTCATTGAGTTAGCCCAACTAATTACAGCTTTGGTAAAAGAAGTTTCTTAAGTGACAAGCAAACATTTGATCACTAGTATGTGAATTTTTTATGTATATGGAGCTCCAAGCTCTTAGATTGATTGCATTGTTGCTGATCAATGTCTGTATTGAGAATGATCAAGAGAGTTATAAAACTGGGAAAAGAGGATTGGAGTCTCCGAAGAAACGAAGAGATCGAGGTGTGCCGCATGGTTTCCATTAGCTGGCACATAGCTTTCTAATTAAAAGGAGCAAATGCCCTTACATTAGATATATAAAGGGCACAGGGAGTCGAGCATAGACAAGCATCTTCGACAAAGACCTGTGGTTAACAAGATCTAGATATTCGACCATTTTAGAAATGTCGCAAGACTCAATATCTTAGCTGTGGAAACAAAAGTATTACATACTTTGGTAATAACAACGGGCTTCCCCAGAAGCAACACCAGTACCAGTTATTTGGGGGATAAAACCAGAACTAATTATCTTAGTTGTCTTGAGTGGCTGCAAAAATAACTACAATTAAGTGGTAGGGTAAATGAGGTATTAAAAGTCGGCGTGCTTCAGAAGCTTAGTTGTGGGGTGGAGCTTTCTTGTGTGTATATGTGTGCATGTATATATGGGTGTGCACATTCTGGTGTTTGTAAGTATGTGAGAATATGCGGATGCTGAGTTGAATTGCAAAAAATATTGGTAGGGAATAGGAGCGTCTTAATATACTGATTATAATTGAGAAAAATCCATCATGGAGTAGCAGTAAGGAATAGAGAAATACTATAATGTTGGTGGATTCTTGGTAATGACCTCAAAAGTTCCATCTTGCACTTTAGGACACGAGAGAACTTATAGACCGTGTGAAAGACCGAACTATACTTTGCTCTCTTAATAATTACTTCGATTGTGAATGAACACCTTCAGGTTGATGACAAATAATGGTTTCTAATTTTGCAAAAGACCAGCAATTTTGGGGGAGGGTGTGGGATTAAAATCTATAAACTCGAACACATTCCTTCACCAGTTCATTATTCTATCGACCATGGAAAGATGTAAGACAAAATCGATATCAGCGAAAATAGAACTGAGAATGTAAAGAACCGTAACTAATACTGCTAAGCATTTGTTCGACGCTCTAATGACTCGGCCAGTCCACTGCACTGAGATGATGACAAATAATGATAAACTAACTAAAGTATTCTTCTTTGTTCTTGGTTTTGTTCTTTTATAGTCCCACAATAGCACTGACTGAACAGACTCGTGTTATGATCATAAATACTACGTTCCTTTCTCAGCTATTGTGTAACTAGAAGTTCAATATCCATTGTGACCTTCATTCTTTCATACAGTATGGTGTAATTTGGGACAGAATTCACTGTTATTTTTTATAAGTCTAGTGACAACATAGAGAGCCCCTTGTGACGTCTTGGCTATTTTGTTTGTAGTGCCAGAGCACGTATATATAAATACTTCTGTCTGGAAATTTAGGCATCAAAGAAAACGCAAATTCATTTGAATGCTCTCAACAGAGTAAATATTTGTTTTTACTTAACCCCTGGTCAGCCTTGGTCAAAAGTATTTATGATCAAAGGTGTTCAAACTATGACCATTCGGCCTATTGATATATCCAGGGCTACAATCTCCAAAGTGCCCTTCCTTGATTGAGAGAGGTTTGGTTGCTATTTCTAGCAGATCATGAAGTCACATATAAGTTTCCATGTTTTCTCGTACGAATAGATTATTGTTTTCAATTCTAGCATGCAATTCTCGGTACATTCACTTATGTGTTAATATCATTACATACAGTATATAATATCAATGACCAACGATAGAACAATGGATAGAACAAGTGATTTGGGTACATTTACTGATATCAGCAAAGTAATTTATTTCCCTTTTTAGCTACTACAGTTTTAATGTACTGAAGCGCTTTCCAGACTTCAATGCATGAAGCTACATTAAATAATTCTCTTTCTTGCAATATGGTAAACCATCGCTAATTCCATATATGAAATTCTTTAAGCATATGATTGTCTTATACCGATATCTAGCACATTGTAGTACTGGCTAATATAATTAACAATATCTTTCAATGATATCTATTAACTGCGATGCAAATTATTTTCATTTTTTCCAACGCTCTAACGATTCTGCTAAAATATCGCCCTAATAAATCTAAATAAATATGCAAATGTAACCATCTAAAATGTCATACTCTAAAATCAAAAATTACAATTCATATCCAGCCCCTGTTAAAATTTAGGCCTTGTGCGTGGTCCGATAAGATTTACGAGATAAATGAAAAGAGAAAACATAAGAGTAGTAAGAGTTTGTACAGAGATGATATATTTCGAAGTGAAAGATAATTAAAGTTGATATTTTTATCTCTTTATTTTGAGGTTGTTACATGCGGATTTTATAACTGTGCAAAGAGTCAATAAATAACATTTATTCACCATCTGTCTGTGTCTTGTTTATCACCCTGTATTTTTCTCATTATATTTATCACTAAGAATCATTACGGATTATCTTTTCCATTCCTTCTCTCTTTTTCATTATTACACTAACTATCTCTCTAGAAGATATGAGCGTGTTGTGGTAATCGGTGGCACCATTCTAAAATTAGATGATCGTAAATTGTTGTTATATGGCAATAAAGATAAATTGTATATTATGAAGGATTTTAATATCGTTGGTTTCACACAACATCCATAGAATAAACAGTATATATGAGGGACTGTTAAAAAGCAGTTGTATTGTCAGCAAGACCAGAATATGAAGTAGCAGTTACAATGAATAAAGGGGAGAGTAAGAAATAATACTAAAAGAATGGAAAATAAAATTAACGGAATATACATATGTTTCTGAAATTCGAAAGAAAAACGTTTGATGTTTCTGGTAAGGATCTTTTAACTCGCGCAGAGAACCTCAAGACTTCTTGAAGTTTAGTGATTATGTTTAATTAAAACATTCAGATATCTTTATTCCACGTTATTTAAAGGTTTTCGTAATTTTCTGTGATAATAACATTTAATGAATGAGCCTCTAACAATAATTTTTAACATATAAATGCTAAAACTTTGAGAAGAGAAGTTAGTCTATTAAACCGACAGCAGTACTTCACTGGTAATTTGTTATATCAACAGTAAATGAAAGACAATCTAAAGGCACGGAAACAAACTTTGTGGAAAGGAACGGTCGATTAAATTGGGACCAGTAATTTATTGGTATTTCAGAATTTTAAATAACAAAGTCAACTCCCGTATTCAAAATATAAAGGGACATAGCTCAATACCAGTAAGTTTTATCGAGAAAAATATATACAAGGGAAAATATGGTCAAATCAGTCAGAAGATATAACATTATTTAAAATTAAGTTAATTCTGCAATTGATTAAAGGGAGTTCGTCTTCATCCAATATATGGGTATGGTCCCGTAACTCCTGGCGGAGTCGTAGGGGCGCCGTATTAACATACTTGGGCATTTTAATCCTGGCGGAGCCCATTCCTCTCCTACAGTAGATTTCTTCCATAGATCGAAAGTGTGAAATTGAAAATGAGAAAGAGATATAGAGGAAGAATCAACCTTAATACTTGACTCGTACTTTTTTTTGTCGATGAAAGGCAAAGTTGACCTCGGCGGGATTTGAACTTAGAGAGTCGGAACGAATACTGCAAACCACTGTATCCACCGTTCTAAAGACTCTGCCAATTCACCACCTTACATCCAATATATACTCACGGGAAAAGTTGAATCTAAATCTGCTAACTAAAGAAACTCTAGTCAAGGTTTCAGTGAACTGTGATTACTTATAGATTCTATTTACAGCTTGCTTGACTGGACCATTTAAATGTAAAATATATTGTAATGTATGCAGCACATTGTAAGAGGCAAAATTGCAAATCTTTCAATTTGCAGCCTGATATTTTATGGAATTAGATCAAGGGCGACTGTAATGGATATTTTTTCTCGTGGAAACAAATTAGGGAAGCGGAGTAAAGTAGTTGGTTAAATCGTCTTCATGTATGATTGGTATTTATTTTAATGATAATAGTGGATATAAACGACAAAAAATGGAAAATGTAGAAAGCAGTTGTTAATATGGATAGCAAAATTGAAAACAAAACTAAAATATAGACACCGCAAGGGAAAAGGAAAGTGGTGGAAAAAAGAAATGAAAGGCTGTTTATTTTTCTTTATTTGGTTTTAATTATTGTGTTGTTGTTTTTGTAATCAAATGAGCAAATAAATGAAGATTAAACAGAACAATGGACGGAAACTGACTAAAAATTAAACAATATCCAGAAATATGATAATATTTGTATTATGGACAACCTTAATTTTCATTTAATGAAATCCAAACAGTTATGTAATGTATCCATGAACATTCTTCATATTATTAAGAATTTTGTTGACATTTAAAACATCGTTATTTATTTTGAGAGGTAAATAAAAAATATCACTACAAAATCAAAATTTGATAATGTCAGAGGATCTGATTGTTTATTATTGCTATTGTTATTATTGTTGTTTGTATGAGTGTGTGAAACAGAAGCTGATCAGAAAGGTATCCAAGGAAATTAATGTTTGCATCAGGAATTTTGACAGAAAAGCGGCATTGTAATGTGTGTAGAAAGGATGACAACATAAAGTACTTCTTAAACAAAATCAGCTCAATAATACAGATGATACTAAAATTATTGTTAAACATTTCTTTTTGTTGTTGTTATTTTTATACAGAGGAGGAATTGCAGCACGCATGATCTTTTACGTAGATAGTGCTGGGTGAAAAAGAAGAAATTATCCTTAAACTGGGCTGGCTCAAATGGGTGCCAAAAAAGAAAGAATAGCCAAGATGCAGCCGGTTGGCCAGTTAAATCTATCAACGAAGAAAATGAAAAGTCCTTCCTTTCACTCACACAATGTTCTTCACAAAATGACGACGTCGTGAAATACAGTTTTTAACAGCCCAGCTATGCCGACATTCGCCAAAGATGATAATATTAAATGATTAAATGATTATTAAAATGTTTATACCTACTAATATTCTTGTGATTATATCTGTTAAGTCCCTCTAAATTATGGTTTTCAGCCACATCATTTCTCAAAGCTATATATTAGTGTATAAAGTCAGATGAATGTTTGGTCTCCCATGATTAGAAATAACCATCAGAAGTGTTAGAAAATTGGATTGTGTGATGTTCATTTCCAATAGAGTAATACATGCGAAAATTGAGCCTAATTCTCTCTAGTTCACTATCAACACTACGGTGCACACGAATCTCTCTCTCTCTCTCTCTCTCTCTCTCTCTCTCTCTCTCTCTCTCTCTCTCTCTCTCTCTCCCTCTCTATCTCTCTCTCTCCCCCTCTCTCTCTCTATCTATCTATCTATCTCTATCTCTCTCTCTTTATCTTTCTTTCTTTCTTTTTCTCAGCAGCACTCTCTCTATATATATACATATATACATTGGTGGAATGTTCTCGTAAAAGCTCCAATAAAATGCAGGCATAACAGACCAGATATTTTGATATGGGACAGGGAAAAAGAAGGCATGCACAGTCGTGGAAGTTAGCTGCCCAGCAGATGCCAATATAATATCAAAGATTAGCGAAAGGGAGGATATTTATGCAGAACCTATGAGAAATTTGCAGATACTCAACCCTGACTATACCTTCAGATTTATGCCTGTGATTATTGGGGCACTGGGATATATTAGTAACTGCCTCAATACAAATTTTGAAAAGCTGGGCTTCACAGGAACAGAAAGAACAGAACTAGTTAGGAAATTACAAATACAATCCATTAATGGAACAGTAAAAATATGTAAAACATTCCAAAAATTTTGCATCTAATAACTGTATATACACATGTACAGATACTAAGCATGCAAACATACAACTCAAAACATCCACATCCACACATACAATAACATCCATATCTACACATGCATGCATGCAGACATGCATACATATCTACCTAGTTGATCTCCCATAATAGAGTCTTGTGTCTATGTTAGAAATCGACTCTCTCTCTATTGGCAAAAATTTGTGAAATTTTAAAACCAGAACATACATACATACATACATATATATATGTGTGTGTGCGCGCGCGCGCGTGTGTGTGTGCGTGCGTGTGTGTGCGTGTGTGTGTGTGTATATATAGTTTGTGCTGATAAAACTGCATATACTCCATATGCTAAAACTGTGCATCCCAGCGATCATTATCCAAACTTAAATCCGGGGACTTTTTTAATACGATAGTATTACAAAATGACACTCAAGTAATTATACAAATCTTCGGATTTTAGTCTTCACATTTATTATTATTACTATTATATATATATAGGAAAAGAGTCAGGACCCCGACGGCTGAGCTCCGGCCGTTTCGACAACTAGTTCTGAACTGTACTCTGGCGCGTTATGGTCCACCTGGTTCCTTACCACACTTCCTTCGTTATATATATATACCCATGGAGTATACAGATATGCTTAGAGTGCTGCTGTATTCCATCTCCTCATTGTATTAGACGCATCATTCATCGTTTTTCTTTAACCAGATATATTGTTTCGTTTTCTCACCAGTTTCTGGCAATAGTCTCAAAAGTTAACTGTTGCAGCTAGTAAACACACATTCACACACACCAACATGCAGTACAGCGAGATTCCTTTCTCTATTTAGTCATAAAATCAAATAGTATTTTATCATGAAATATGTTCGAACAACAGGAGGACTATGAAAGTCTGGGATGTCAACCAGCGAATATAATACATTGCTTTGATAAGTTGGTAAGAAGGTATGCAGTTTTGGCACTAAGCCAAGAAAGCTATCGGCTAAGGTATGAATCAATTGGTCAGAATGAACTGGCGAATCAGTTAACTAGCGAGCTTGGTTGTGAGTAACAAAGTGATTGATTGTAGAATGAACGAAAGTTGTCCTTTCAGTGCATGAAAGATATAATCTTGTTCTAATATCATCATCATCATCATTCTTCGACTACTGTCGAGATGACGGATCTCACTCTCATGCCCCAGAATTCCCCGTCCCCCATCGCTTCCCCCGGGTCCCGTCTACTGATTCCCGTATCCCTAGAGATCATTATGATCAGAAACAGGACCCGGGAAAGCAGGGGCTGGACCTATATCAACAGGTATACCATATAGTGTGGTTCCCTGAGGAGCAGGAACCCTGGTGCAGTTAGTTGCGAAATCCATCCTCTTTTCAAATAGCTAATAATGTGTGTGGGCGCCACTACTACACACATGTGAAAGAATTTGACAGCCAAGTCTTGAAGAAGGTGCTTTCTCCTCCGTGTGGTGGGTTACCCGGCGCCAGATACCAACCTGGCATTTATACCCTCACCCTAATTGTTCGTGCTGCAAGCACTAGAGTAGTCGCTAACCAAAGCTACGGACCCACTCTCTCCGTCTGGAGATACGTTGTACTAGCTTACCAGCATATTAGTAGCAGGAAGTAACGTCAGGGAATGTGACTTTTCCGGCACTGCAGCGCCTTTCGGCGGGCCGTGCTGGTTTTGGATGCCCTTTGACAGGTTTTGCTTTTAGTCCTGCAGGATGTCCAAAGTCACCCTCCTCACCAAGAAATCTTGGTGGGGTTGCCAGTTTAGTCGCCAACGACCCGACCATGAGACAGGTTGTACTGGGATACATGTTACCAGTAGCACCAACTGGTGACCTGACATATACCATGTTCTAATATACCAAATAGATATATACTGCAGAAATATGATTTCTTGTATATATCTCATGTTTGTATTAAAGGTTATTTAACGGCCAATAACCTGTTTGAGGTAGAGCCGAAATAGCACAGTAGAAAATTATCTAAGAACCAGGTGGAACGTTTTAATTTTTTTTAATTACTGGTATTTCATTTTACAGGAGCTGAGAACATTTCTCAAAAAGTCTCCTTTCAAACGTGGAGATAATATAACTTCCCGAAATGTTGCCTGTGATAAAATATTCTTATAAACTCAGGCAATAATAGATTTTTCTTGGCTGACTATTTATCACGCTAGATTTATCATCTTCATCTTCCTCTAAACTATTTGCCGGGGTGGTATTTTAGGCGTTTGGTCAATCATCAATTGCTACTGATCTCTATCTTACGTCATATTTAGAATGATTGCAATATCGAGACCAACTGTTTTAGTGCTAACTTGAAAACCTTTACACGATCGCTCGACCTGCAAAAAATAACAGCCAAATCTCCCTCAAATAACATCTTACCCTGGAGTAAAGCTGAAGTGAAAATCAAAATGATCATCCCAAATATATATATATATCAAGTAAGAATATAAATATAAATATATATATATATATATATAAAGTCGATAGAGATAGAAGGTTAAACAATGCAAAATTGACTGTAAGATGAGGTAACGAAAAGTAAGTTACTGGTAATCTTTGTTTTGTTTTTTGTTGTTATTCTTTTTTTCTGTTCAATATTTCGGCACCTAAAAGTCCCTTCTTCAGGGTTTAAGGAACTTTTTAATTTCCTCTCTTTAGGATTAGATTTTGATTTCACTTTTGTTCTAAGTCGTGAAGAGCGAAATAACTATCAAAAAACGCTTGAAAACGACTTAGAAAGTCAAAATTTAATCCAAAAGAAAGGAAATTGGAAAGTTGCTTAAACCCTGAAAAAGGGACTGTTAAGTCCCTAAATATCGGATAGAAAAAATAACAACAAAAAACAAAAACAAAACAATAAAAAGAACAACAAAAAAAAAGATTACCAGGTAACTTACTTTTCGTTACCTCATCTTACAGTCCATTTTGCATTGTTTAGTCTTCTATCACTTTCAACGTTATATAGTTATATATTATACACAATGCTTCAAGCAAAGTGCAACATTTTATTATATACTAGCAGTGGTACCCGGCGTTGCACGGGATACGGTATTTTGGAACGCGGGCCGCCAACAGACCTAATCGTGGAAAAACTGCATGCCTGGACATTATGTAAAGAAAATAAACCGAATACTCTGATGGCTGGATAATCTTTAAGATTTTCCTCGGTGAAGCAGGAAAAATGCAGGTTTTCACCTAGGGGACAAAAAAATGAATCTTTTTTATGTGCATAATATGCCTTGAAATTTCTGGAAAATCGGCTAGACGTAACGCCTCAAAAAAGCCCTAAAAAGCTGAAAAAATGAAATTTTTCACCTAATGCGAGCGCTAGGACATAAAAAAGTTGGATTTTCTTTGCTCACGGTATGAAGAAGAGACTGACTAATACATAGTTACAATTTCAAGGAAATAAGTCTGACGTAACGCCTCAAAAGACCCCTAAAAATCTGAAAAAACACAGTTTTTCACCTAATGCGAGCCCTTGGGGATCAAAAAGTTGAATCTTTTATGTGCATAACACTCCCTGAAACATAAGTAATACACATGTAAAGTTTGAAAAAAGTCGGTTGGGTACTTCTCGAGTTTTAGGGATTCAAACTCACACACACACACACAGACATCCTCAGGAAAGTGACGTAGTGCAGACATCAGACATACAGACAGATATAATAAGGGCGCGACGTTATATGTATGTATCTATTTAAAAAGAGAAAGACTATGAATTATAGAGAAAGATCGCTAAATCGCCTAATGCGGTCCATAGGACATTGAAAATTTGAAATTCTTTTTGCTCAGAACACTCCCTGAAACATAAGTATTACATGTGTAAAGTTTGAAAACAGTCGGTTGAGTGCTTCTCGAGTTTTAGGGATTCAAACTCACACGCACACACACACACACACAGACATCCTAAGTTTTATATATATATGTGTGTGTGTGTGTGTGTGTGTGTGTGTGTGTGTGTGTGTGTGTGTGTGTGTGTGTGTGTGTGTGTGTGTATAGAGAGAGTGAGACAGATGGAAACAGAGAGAGAAAGAGAGAGAGAGAGAGAGGGAGAGAGAGAGAGATTGATAAAGATAGATGGCCATATGTATATATATATATATAGGAATATGTTCAAGACCCCGACGGCAGAGCTCAAGCCATTTCGACGGCTATTATTTTAGTCCAGAAATAGCCGTCGAAACGGCTTGAGCCCTGCTGTCGGGGTCTTGAACATTTTCTTATTACCCAGTCTAATATTGAGTACTCTGTACTAGTATTGAGTACTCTAGTGCGTTATGGTCCATCTGGTTCCTTACCACACTTCCTTCGTTTTATATATATATATATATATATATATATATAATAGTACAGCATATTCGAAGTTCGATCAGCAGCCAAGCGAACGAATGCCTTCAGTAGTGGAGGCAAGCACTCGACAAGTAATAAACCTCAGAGTAATAACATACAGTTTAAAAGGGCTTGCAAATTGAAAATAGCGACCGCTAATTTAGCCGCGTGATCTGTAGCAACGAAAGTCCTGACTAGTGAGAAAAGGAAATACACACACACACATATATATACATATATATATATATATAACGAAGGAAATGTGGTAAGGAACCAGATGGACCATAACGCACCAACGTACTCAATACTTGGGGCAGTAGATTGGTTAATAGGAACAAGTATGACCCCGACGGCAGAGCTCAAGCCGTTTCGACGGCTAATTCTGGAGTAAATAAGAATTTTTAGCCTGGTGAATAAATAGCCGAACATCTCAGGGGGTAATTCCTTATATTGGAAGATAGTAATTGTCAAAAGGATTGGTAAAAAATTTGTTGTAAAGACAGATGATTCTATCATGGCATTTGGTGAGACGTAGGGGTAGCTGAACTTGCCGGTAGAACAAAGAGGCAGTGGGGGAAACCTAGTCAAGCGTTGAAAGTGAAATCTATACAGCAGATTCTAAGGATAGTGTATAGAAGGTCGAAAAAAGTGTACTGGAGAGGGGGGGGGTGAAAGAATAGGTAAATCGAAAGGAAGTAAACAGAAAAAACATTATAAAAATAAGGAAATAAATATATTAAAAAAATATATAAAAAAACAATTTCTGGCTACTACTCCGTTCCCACAATATCCAAATATCTCATTGGTATTGCTAAGCTAAAGTTTAATAGGTGGAGAAAAAAATACTAAATATGAGATTGTAGTGAAAGAATTTTATAAAGCGGCTTTACAGGGGGTCTAACATAGTTAGTTAGCAATCAGCCAATGCTATCTTACAATGACAGGCTAATAAGTTGAGAATAAAAATACTAAAATACTACTACAAAAATACTAATACGAAATATTAATTCAGAATACTAATACAGAAATACAAATACAAGAATACTAATACAAAAATACCACTACGAAATTTAGAAACCACAGAAATGGAGCAGCAACCAGAAAGGAAACAATTTACTGGGGTCTAACACATCTGCTATAAAAAGCGTAATCGGCCAATTCTATCTTTAAATTAGGGGGTGGAGGTACTGAGGCTACAGAGGACCGATGGGCTGCATCGGGGTAGGCGAAAAGGGGAAAGAAAGACAAGGAAGGAGATCTGGGGTGGAAGGACTAGGAAGAGATGGGGGGGGGGATGAAATATAGAGGAAAAGATAAAAAGTTACGTCTACCTTTGTAAGCAGGGTTACCCCTTACAAAATCGGCAAGTGGGGTGTTTCAGCCCTTGTTTCCCCCCCCCCCCCCGGGTTATTATGGGGTTTGAGGGCGAGGTAAGTCCTACGCAATCTGTGTTTGCATGCAGTTACCAGTTCGTCTTTCTTGTTTAGGAGTTGGTCCTTCGAAAACAGCATTTGTAATGTTTCCTCCGAGCATAAGTTACACGGACGGCGTCCTCCCGTGTAAGAGTTAGCTCTGGACAGTAAGCTCCAAGTGAGATTGTAGGTTATATTATTATCTTTGAGGTCCCAGATGTGGCCCAAAAGTGAGGTGGCATGACGCCGGGCCGGGTTTCGGAAAGTATGTCGGTGTAGGTAGAGCCGGGTCTTGAAGTCACAAGCGGTTAATCCTATATAAGCTTTGTTGGAGGTGTCCGTCCTCACGTTGTACTGGTAGATCACATTACAATCTCGGCATCTGTTGTTGAGGGGGCAAAGGGATCCATCAGGACAGTTACACCTCCTGGTCGGCTATCCACTGCTGTCTAGGTTATTTCTTCCATAGGGGTTGAGTTTTTTGTTGTTAGAGGAGACGATGTTTTGTGCGAAGTTAGGTGTGGTGCTGTAGGAGAGTTTGATGGTGTTTTTGTTGATTATGTTGTGGTAGCGGTGTTGTAGTGGGAAGTGTTTTTCGATGAGCCTAAAGAAGATTTTCCCGATAGGTGTTGTCACCTCGGCATTGTCGGGAGGATTGAACCACGTTACGTTGCGTGAGCGGCGGTGTCGCCTGCTGGTTCCGCTAATGGAGGCTGGATAATAGGATATTTCCTCCCGGAAGCCACTCCGCTTGAGGGCCTGGTTGTATTCGTCGAATATCTTCTCATTAGCGGACAAACGAGATATGCGGAGGGAGATGTTTTTAACCAGGTTATTGGTGATGTTTCTAGAATGGTTCGACCGGTGGTGGATGTAATCCAGGTTGTCGTTTGGTTTCCTGTATGGGCAATACAGATCATTATCGAGGTTAAGGATAACGTCCAGGAAGTTTACTCGGGTTAGGGACGTTTGTAGGGTCATTTTAAATCCCCAGTCGCGGAAGAAGCTGATTAATTGTTTACGGACCCGGTCTGTACTACTGGGGTTGTACCCTTTAAGGGTAAGGAGCCCATCATCACGGTACAATCCACCGCCGAATGCAGGAAACATATCGGTGAGTTTAGCTAGTAGGAATAATCCTATAAGATCTGTGACCTCAGCCGAATCCGTCGCGCCCATACTGACGTCGAAGGGGGAGTCAGGAGCTCTCTTTATCCATTTGGAGTTGTCGAAAAGTAGGACTGTCTTTCCTGGTCGGTGATGGGCGTGTTTCGGCAAAGTCCAAGGCGGCCGTAAGGAGCTGTAAGGTAATTGATGCATAGTAACTCTCTATGTCAAACTGGATGAATTTTGTGTCTCGTTTGTCCTCCAAATTGCTGAACCATGAGATTACTTTCTGGGTGTTGACCCATAGGCTAAGTCTCGCGTTTTGCTTAACTTTTGGTATAACGCGGTCTAGGATCTTTTTTACTGATTCTCCCTATGTCGGACTTCGTTGGGTTTATAAGCCTGGTGGATGGTTTACGGTCGAAATCGGATTTGTGGTCCTTCACTGTGAAGTAGGGAGTCCGTGGGTCTAGGGGTTCAGTGTGGTCGGCGACCCCGAGGCTGGAGGTAATGTGTTGTCCATCTCGATTTATGTCCTCGATACTTGAATGGTTAGCCTTTTTATAGGTGGAGTTTAGGCTGCTCCTGATCAGTGTGTGGTATCTATCGGGGTTGACGAAGTAGAGGTTTCCAGTTTTCTCCGAGTGCACCATGATGTCGTTGGTGTTTTCATACTCTGTTAATTTGCTACGGAGTTTTTGTAGGAATTTGTTGTGTCTGGGTTTGAATTTAATGCTCTTGACCAGTTGGAAAAGGTCATTCTCGAAGGGTGAGAGCATAGGGTTCGGAGGGGGAGATTTGTAGGTATTAAATCCGAATCTCTCCTTGGTATCGAAGGCCTGATTGTCGCAATATCTGTCGTTGAAAAAAGTTCTCCATCTTAGTCTTTTCGCAAAGAGGTCGATTTTTTGCATGAGCATCCGAAGGTAAAGTTTTCTCGATGGAACTGGGATGTTCTTTATGGATGTTCTATATATATATATATATATATATATATATATATATATAATATTATATATATATATATATATATATATATATATATATATATATATATATAGAGAGAGAGAGAGAGAGAGAGAGAGAGAGAGAGAGAGAGAGAGAGAGAGAGAGAGAGAGTGAGAGAGAGAGAGATAGAGAGAGAGAGAGAGAGAGAGAGAGAGAGAGATAGAGAGAGAGAGAGAGAGAGATTGATAAAGAAGATATATGACCAGATAGAGAAATAGATATCAAAATTGGCAACAGATGCAATTAAAACAAAACAAAAGCACAGTGACAAATGAATAAGAGATGGGGTGGTATATAGATGATACAAAATGGTAAGATGGACTTACACACTTTCAATCCATTTACAGGTATGTATGCGTGTGCGTGATTGTGTATGTATGTACGTGCGTGTGTATGTGTGCGGTGTGTGTGATATCGCAGCTTCTGTTGTAATAGGATTCGTCAGATGCGACTGTCTTCATGATTTTGCACATATGCTTGGGACAGGTGTAGTATAACTTGTTGAGGTTATAAATTCATTCATTTATTTGGTAGGATTTGATATGATGTGAAATCAAATTGGGTAGTGTGGAAATTTCTTAATTGAAGTTAGAATGCTTACATTGAATAATTTATTGAGGGAAAATATACTGAGTAGGTAGATATGGAATATCTGGTGCTGATAAACATAATGAGACAATATAAAAGAGGTAGGAGAGGTATAAGAATAAGAAGATTATGAATAGTTTTCTTTTTCATGAATGCGAAGAGAAAAGGCGTTCGAGAAGGTTAGGAGAATAAGTTGATTTTTTTATACATATGCCTTGGTCATTTACAAAAACATTATAAATAAAAGAGGATGAATACTCTGAAGTTATTCATCTGACAAAAGGTGTTCATGCATTAAATTATTGATAATTTTCAGAGGATGTTTACTTCTTTACTGGCATTGTAATTAGAATTTAGAATATATCGTAAAAAAAAGTTGTTTTTTTACCTTCTATTGATTTGTTGTTTTTCTTTTTTTTCAGATTGGTGGGAAATTATCGCTTTGCAAAAAAATATAAACACTCAATTAAATAAAACTTTTTTGTTGATGCAACTATTAGAATTTGCTTTCATATTGATCGTCAGTCACGCGTAAATTTATTTCTACGAGACTGTATACTTGGTGACCGAATGGTCTGTTTTTCAAATTGAATTTAAGCTGTTGATTAGTATATCAGCCATTTAATGAAGTTCAGTTTTCAGAACTTCATTAAACAGCTGATAAACTAAATTTTACCACTGTCGCATTTATTTTTTTGAAATCTATCAGTGAAGCGTGATGTCTGGGAATGAAAATTTGTAAAAATAATTTTTAGTTTCCTTAATTGCCAGAATTTAGATTTTACTCTGGATTATTATTCGTATTCTTCCTCATGTTTATACATGGACTTTTGAATAACAGAAATTCACTTTGCCGGAAATTGATAATTAATAATGGAAAACTGGAGCTGAACATTATACCCCACTATGTCTCGTGTTGTCGAATAGACCATTAGTGTAGTTCGATATGGAGACATGTAACTATCTTGGCTTTCGGAAGTAGCTATCTTGTCCGGGAAGGACAATTATTCATTCAGTTTAAACGTTATTCTGTTGTCACTTAGAGGGAATTTACAAGATGCTTATATGAACCCGTAACCCGTGAGAGAGTTGTAGGGACGCCACATTGATATACAGCGTATCTAGGGCAATTTCTTTTAAAACCTGGCGGAGCCCATCTCTTCTCCAGGTCTGAATATAGCAGATTTCGTCTGGAGAAGAATATAGAGAAAGATCATCCCCATTACTAGACTGGTACTTTTTATCGACCTCGGATGAATGATAGGTAAAATGAGATTTGAATCAGAGAGAAGATAGCCGAAACGAATATTGCCAAACATTCTATCTGACGTTCTAACAACTCTGCAAATACGCCGCCTATGATTTAAAAGATAGTGAAGTCATTTACTTAGTGCTCAGGTTTCTGCGACAACCGAATAATGTTTACTTTGTGGCCTACTAGTAAGGGTGTTGGGTTTAAAAACATAATGTCGTGGGTTCGAATACTGGGTTGAGTTGTGTGTTGTGTTCTTGAGCAAAACACTTCATTTCACGTTGCTCAAGTATAATCAGCTGGAAAAAATGAGTATCAGTTGGGGGTTTAAACTTGTGATGGACTGGCATCCTGTCCAGGGGTGAGTTGTGTACTCTCAGTTGCTTCACGCCACGGAAAGCGGGATAAACAATGGTCTGATAAGCCTTCGAGCTTGTGACAGACTTTAGATAAGTAATCAAGAGATAAGAGTAATTTATTTTTTCTTGCAGCCTTCACAGATTGGCAGAAATAATACAGCCGATACCCAGCCAGAAACTCAATATCTGTAGAAAAAAGGTTTTGGCTCAACAGAAAGCATTTGATACTCTGATCCGAATGCTTGCAAATGAGTTAACTCTGCCAATGACACTTAAACCCAGTTAGTATCGTCGCACAGTGTCGCGTTTTAAGCTTTATCATACGCCAAAGCAATGCATTAGTCAAATCTCCGGTGCTACTATTATTTATAATTGGAAATTATATTCTTCAGCATCACCCAATTCCATAAGCGGTCATCGACAACGTAAAATAGATTGTACATTCAACTCTGCTTGTCTTATTCCACCATTTATACATATTCGTGGCAAAGTCAGGGTCTGACTAGATTCTCAATAATTTGTGAAATGTATATATATTTTTTGCAAAGCTCGTCTATCACAACAGAGTTCCTTATTTCGGTTTTTGGTGAGATTGTTGGCGGTCTATAGAGAATTGAAGCCCGAATGTGGTTGATAAATAGAGTACCAGTCTAGAACGGAGGATTAACAAATTGGTTAGTGTTGGACATGATGAATTGTAGTGTTCGTTACATGGAGTGATTATTGCTCCATCATGTACATATCTGTAATTAACCAATGATAGCATTATGGCGGCACATATACGAAATTCAGCCTATGAGCAGATAATACTTGATGATGATATAAATGAATTACACTATTGTGTACCAATTGTCTATGGCAGGGGAGAAACATACAGGAGTCTCCACTGTATGCAAATTGTTCACCACCTGATTGAATCACCATTGTCCTATATCGATTCTGCCATACTCACTTCACAATCATATAGACAGTGATACACACGCCACCCACGCACTTACACCCTCTGGCATACACGCATCATAGACATTACAGACACACACATATACACACATACATACACCTACACATATCCGCCAACGTCAACCTGAATTTCTTCCCTTTATTTTCACTTTTCCTTTAATCTCATATTGTTGTGTATTTCATGTTAACTTTTCCATCATTTCTTTCTCCCTCTCTCTCTCTCTCTCTCTATCTATCTA
>OZ024740.1:379804430-379884430 GCA_964016885.1 Eledone cirrhosa | reverse complement strand
GAAATATTCAATGACGGTGTGTTTTCTCTCTAATTACAGATCAACTTTGATTGGGACGACCGATAATTATCGGTCTTGATTAATTCATTTTTCTCATACCTAGTGTGTCCAAAACTGTATTATCAAATGTGTCTGACCATTTCTTGATGGGATTTATAAATGATTTGTCTGCTATATTAACCACATAAATTCTTCGCTTTCTGAAGGGATCTTATCCATAAATTCACGCAATGAAAACGATAGATATTAAAACTTATTTTGTCTTTTGAGATAATTCATCTTTTAAGTGAATTATATAACAGAATGAGAAAGGATAATCATTGAATATTCCTGTCGCTTTTAGCTTTAATTTAGTGATAAACGTTTTTTCTCTTTTTTTATTTGTATTACTTTCATGCTTTTACGTTGCAAATTTTATTTAGTATTCCTAAAAGTGAAATAGAATAATGAGGGAGAGGAGGGCATGGTCAAACCCTTGGTTGGACAACATATCTTTGCTACACCCTACGGACAAGATGTATCAGCCATTACTTCAGCCTGTCATGACGGAGGAAAACGGTAGTCCGGTGATCAATGACACAGCGGTGACGGGCAGAAAATGGAATCTGCACCTTAATGCTCTGTTAAGGTGGCGAATGGGCAAAGTTGTTAGAACGTCGGATTAAAAACGCCTCGGTATTTGTTCCAGCTCACTAAGTTATTTGTTCCGCTCTGAGTTCAAATCCCGCTGAAGTCGACTTTGCTTTTCATCCTTTCGAGGTCAATAAATAAAGTAACAGTCCATTACACACTTTTCTCCTCTATCTCTCAATCTCTCTATCTTTCTGTCTCTCACTCTCTCTTTCACCCTCTTTCTTTTCTATCTATCTATCTATCTATCTATCTATCTATCTATCTATCTATAAATCTCTAAGAAACCCGCTTTGTTCCAATCTGGAGAGTGCTGGGCTCCCACATGTTTAAAATTTCCAGTCATTCGAGTGTTAGGATTGTGCCCTTACGAATCCATCAAGAGTTAAGACCCCTTTACTTTACCGCTTCACTGTTAGAAACAAATTTTCCACTGACGTTCCCACGATGAAGTTTCGATATGGTCATTCGATCTAAGAGAAATAGCAACCCAATGGTACCTCAAATCAACTCTACTGGTATATATATATGTATATATATGTATATATATATATATATATATATATATATATATATATATATATATATATATATATATATATATATATATATATATATATATCTAAGGCGGGTAAAATTCCTGAGATCCATGGACGAGTTCTCTCCAGCGGTCTCTGTCCCTCATTATCGCTGCCATGTCCTGCGTCTCCAACAGACCAGTGTCTGTTCTTAGGGCATCAACATACGTTAACCTTGGTCTTCCTCTTCTAGTGTGTCCATGTAGGGGATCTCAAAGGAGCACTGAGTGCAATGTCAACTCTGGATGTCGGTATATATATATATGTATATATATATATATATATTATTCTGCCGTCACAGAACTAAAACCCTTTTTTCCCACTACAAGCCGAATATTACATAAAAGAGGGACATCCCCCAACTATATAAACCTTAATCTAGTTAGAAAAATATAAAAACAATCTCTTCTCAACATATATTAATAACCTTAAATTACCACACTAATAATGGAAAGATATGCTGATGAGAATAGGTACAAATATGCGATAATGAATGTGTCTAAAAACGTCCATAAGTATGTATATATATGTGAAAATGTATATAAATAAGTAAATATATATATATGTTTGATGTGTATAGTTAGATGTAAGTGTATTCATGTATTAAAGTGCTTATATATATATATATATATATATATATATATATATATATATATATATATATATATATATATATATATATATATATATATATATATATATAATATATATATGCATATGTATATGGATGTGTATGTATGTGTATGTGTGTACACATGGACAAGAGTATGTATGTATATATGTGTGTGTCTATACGTGTGTATATAAAGATAAGTTGAGTATGAAAATGTATACACATGAGCGCGTATGTATGTACATGAATACATGTGTGTATATATATGTGTATACATGTGTATATATATGTAAGTATGAATATGTGAATTGTGAGTATATGTATTTTGTAGAGGTGTGCAAATATATTTGTGTGTGAATGCGTGGGTGAAAGGATACGTACACTTGAAAGAAAAATTTAAGTCTGAATGTTAATTAAGTGCAAACACAAAACCAACCACGCATATCTTTACTATCTCTAATCCTTCTATAGATTTAGAAAAATAACCAATAATATATTCTATAAAAAATGTCAAAACAACAGATGGGAATCTAATTACTCACTGCCACCAAGAATTCTCACTGCTATCGAAAAACCACTCCTTCAACTATTCTTCTAACAACTTCACCCCTCCCTCCTAATATTCTCTATAAAAACTAAATAGGTCCTCAGTAATATTATTCTGATGAAATGACAGTAAATAATAACATTGAAATATTGAATGTCTGCATAACTAAAAGTTTGTAGATAGCAGCTGTTTTAGGTTATGTAACTGTTATAGAAACACGTGTCAATAAATTCCTTTCAACTAAACTGTATCCATTCAAATCTTTCTATATATATATGTATATATATATATATATATATATATATATATACATATATATATATATATATATATATATATATATATATATATATATATATATATATATGTATATATATATATATGTATATATATATATATGTATATATATGTATATATATGTATATATATATATATATATGTATATATATATGTATATATATATGTATATATATATATATATATATATATATATATATATATATATATATATATATATATATATATATATATATATATATATATATGTATATATATATATATATATATATATATATATATATATATAACGAAGGAAATGTGGTAAGAAACCAGGTGGACCATAACGCACTAAAGTACTCAATACTTAGGGTAGTAGAGTGGGTAATAGGAACGAGTAGGACCCCGACGGCTGAGCTCAAGCCGTTTCGACGCGTCCAGAATTAGCCGTCGAAACGGCTTGAACTCAGCCGTCGGGGTCCTACTCGTTCCTATATATATATATATATATATATATATATATATATATATATATATATGTCGAATTTTGTTTATCGTGAACTCGTGCGCCGATTTTTCGATACTCGATTATTCTACTATATATATATATATATATATATATATATATATATATATATATATATATAATGATTATAATGATATACTGAATAATGTTGTCACAGTTGGAACATATTTGAACATAGCTCTACTCAATAAAACATCCGCTTCAACTTTCAAATATCACTTCCAATTTTCATTTCTGTTTTTCAAACAATCCTCGCCATTTAAGTTGCACATATGTATATATGTGTATGTGAGTATATGTTTGTATGTTCATGTATTTGCTCATTAATTTGTGTATGCGCATGTATTTATGTATGTGCTTGTGTATGTGTTGTCTGTGTCTGTGACGACATGACCCATTAGCCGGTTGGCTTTGATCTTGTTCGTTGGGCTATATTACTTTTACATTTTATTGCAAATATTGGGTTCATGCTGTTAGTACTAGATGTACAATAGTATTTTCTCGGTACGCGTTTTTGGTAGTGTCAAAACCTGACATACTATCTAATTATTATTGCTTTGGTGTCGGTGGTTTGGCAATATCGGTAGAGAGTCGGACACCATGCTTTGAAGCATAGAGTTACGTCCCTTTATGATCTGAGTTCAAATCCCGCCGAGGGTAACTTTGCCTTTCATCCTTACGGGGTCGATAAAATAAAGTACCAGTAATGTACTGGGTAATTGCTGGCCTAAAATAGAAACAATTATTTTGTTGTTCGTTTGCGACAGACGTGTTCACATTGGCTCCGGAAGGTTGGTTATTTTGAGTTGTTTCAAAGTGGAATTTGTTGAATATTTCTCTCACGAACTGTATATGAGGTTCCATTCATTGACCTGCGCAAAGGCGGCCCATAATATTTGGGTCTTTGGGCCCAAATATTTGAACTTTATATTTTTAAATTTCTTTTCTTCAAAACACATGGCCGAGCCACGCACACATCGTTGAGTCTGCTATCGTGGGACAACAGCTTAAATGTTGAGAGGAAAACCACTGTCCTCACCAGCAGCACCAATATGGATAATAGACAACAACAACAACAACAACAACAACAATAACAACACCAACAACGATATTAACAACACCACCAACAACAACATAAACAAAAACAGCATCAAAAGCAACAACAAAAAGGAAGCAAGTGAAACAACAACACTAACACCAGCTTCAACAGTGACAACAACACCAACTGTACCAACAACAACACCAACAACAAGAACAACTCGAAGGAGAACGAAAACAGCAACTCCTTCCTTTATATCTTTTCTAACGCTACTTCTTTTCTAAATGCTATTGATTGTACTCTAATCGCTCTCCAGGGATCAACCATTAGATAGTAATCACTTTCATGGAGTAATATAGACTGTTGATCACTGTAAATGTACGTTTAGGTGATATGGGTTCGGTTGGAGTCACTATGAACATAAAAGTCCTCATGAATCCACATGAGCACAAAACAATATCAAAATTGTACACTATAGTATTTGCCGAGAGGAAAGCCCTCAACTTGACCAATGAGGAAGAAAGTCCAGCTCTACATATGTGGCAGTGAGGGTTCTTACCCAGATGGTTTAAAAACAGGAAAGCAATAACTCATAATTTGCCGCACATGCGGCGCATCGAGCGCAGCTCAGGAGACTTAAGAGAAACTGAACTCGTACTATATTCAGGAGTTATCAAAGAGACCGTGAAACTCTCTTCCCCAGCCAAACCCGAAAGTGGTAAGAAGGAAGAGATGGAGAGCGAAAGTAACCTGTAGCTACAACAACAGAGTGAATTGGGCGACACTGAAGTCCCCTCCCACTCACCAGTTACCCTAATCCATTTATGACGATAAGCATCAGATAGAGGCCAAGTGAGTAGTACCGGTAGACCTTTGTGATAAAGCAAAGAAAGACTGAAAAGAATCATATCCTAAAAGCAACTAAAAAGCAAAGCCCATTTCCCTCGGGGAGGATCCCTTATCTTATGAAAGGAAACTCATCCTCCCTGTGAAGGAATCTCTCTCCTCCCTTTGAGTTGGATTTAACAGCCATTCACAAGACCATCCACAGACTGGTCAATCACATAAATCGAATGCATTAGAACAATCCAAAAAAATATTGATTGGGAAACAGTTAGAAACAACCTATAGAAAACAACTCGTTAAACTATAAGGTTCTCTTATTATGCTTAGGAAACCTTATTTGCCAGTGGCCCGCAAAAAGCGGACTTTTACTCACCTACCTTGAAACAAGAACATCTCACAGAATATTCTGTATATTCCAGAATGGAACAGTACATGAAATAATTGCAGAGGTTCCTCAATCAGAACAATGGAGCACCTCAATTAACGCTGGTGGTTGTTTTCCTCCTATGTGAAGATTGTTTGACTATTTGTTTATTATATGTAATTATTTGTATATTATATGTATCAATGTTTAATCTTCTCACGTTAATTCTATGACGCCTGTTATCTCAGTTCTCATTTTTATATAACTTGTTCTTCTCAAACTACACGTCGGTAATTGTTACCTATTAATATCATTTGAAGTAATCCTGTCTGATCATGTGAACTTATGTACCACTTTTTCACGAGAACTGTTTATAAATAGGTACTGTATAATTTCGCATAAATACGTACAGGTTGACTTCGACAAATGCGCTCACATTGTTAGTTTGTGAGTGTATTAAGAAATTATGTTATTTTAGTAAGCCTTGTTTGCAACTGGGTGTTACAAGTTCAATACAATAGAATTATATTAGCCACAAATTCAATACATAAATTAACAAATGTAACTAAAACATTGTCCTTTTTCATCGTCTTTATGCCATCGGAGGGTAAATAAAAGTACTGTTGAAACCAATCTATTTATCTCACTCTCACACTTACTAAAAACCTTCAACTCGTCCATAAAGAGCTTTTTCCCACCTTTTAAGGTGTTCCTTGTCTGAGCCTTTGTGTATGGAGGACCATGCAAATAACAAGCCACAACAAAGATTGACTATCACCCTAAAATATATCTCTCATGATGTTTACCTTCATTTTTGCATTCTCCAGTTCTGCCTTAGGTTTATATTCGTACCGTGTCTCAGACCTCTCCATTGCGTGCTAAAAATGTTATTATTATTATTATTGGACAATATATATATATATATATATATATATATATATATATATATATATATATATATATATAGTGAAGAGAGTTTCGAATTTTGCGGAAGCCTAATACTTCACGTTTTCTGAAGACGGTAAGAAATGCTCCTTGAATTTTTGGAATAATCAATGACCGTGTCTATTTTAGTTAAAAATGGTTTCAGCTTTCAGTTAGGAAAGCATCATAAATATATGAAAAGGCAGATAATCCAGTTGTGTGCAACATTTCTGGTTAATAAGACCCAACAAAGCTTATCCCTACTGCTTACTGCAGTGTTAACCTTCAGTATGTATTTACAGAAAGACAGGCTAAGGTAATTTGCTACAGACATTAGGTGATATTCGACACCCATTCAAATAGGCATCAATTTACGACTCGAGAGATGACACCGATAAATTGATTCGGCTTATGATTGGTGGAAGATATATGGCCGACAACATAAACTTAGCAACTACCGCAGGACGAAAGTCCTAGTGTATATCAAGGATATTCACAAGGACGAAATTCCTATTGAATATCCAGGATATTGATTTTGGCGCAAATGACTATTTTGATTTTTGGTACTCCAAAACGTCTTAATTATTGCACTTGCAATTTGTCTTCTGACAGTACCTCACAATATGTTTGTCAATCATTTACTGTAGTGCAGCTAGGCAGAAAATCTTTGCTGTTTAATATAGCTTTAAAATCAGCTCTCGTGATTTCCTTTCTGTTTTCTGGATCTTACATAGTATATGTGATTCTTCTACTGCCTCCTAGCCAAAAGAGTAAGGACACAGGCAATTAATAAGATGACTCGACGGCCTTTAAAAGGCTAAATACGAGCCAAAGTCAGCAATATATTTATATTATATAGAAATAATATTGTATATTGCAATATATAAGTGAAATATTTAAAAAATCGCGTTATAAAAAATAAAATACCTTTAAACGGAAAGAGTATTGGACTTTCCAAATGTGTTTAGAATGTTTGATCTAACTGAACTTTTCTTGGTTCTGAGTTGAAATCTACAGTACAATGGGGTTGGATATAATTTCAACAACACCACGAAACTGAAATAATTTTAACCGCTCTCGTGAATTATTCTTAGCATACGTAGTTCATGAGAGATCATTTAATTTAGGCGGTGGTTAAGGAAAGTGTGTCTTCTTTTTGAAATAAGTAATTTTTGCGGTTTATTCAATTATTCATGAAACAATTAAAGATTTTGTAACACACCCATTCATAGTCTTTACTATTTAGGCACTGGTTATTTATCGACAACAAATCTAAATTAAATATTGGTTTGCAATTCACTACCTTTGTTAGGTTGCACTGAACTTCCTGCAGTGCGTTTTGCTTTCTCTTCGTTTCATTTTGCGAAATGTGAATGACTCATTTTACCACAAAAAAGTATAAACTTCATTAATTCTGTATTGGATATGCTGACATGATGCTACGAATCTCATGATGCATGACTAATACCTAACGTCGATAATGACATATGTGATTTTGTTGCAGTTACTGTGACTATGTGAAACTACATTAGTTTCTCATAATAGATAAGCTACACCCCTGGAAAACGTATATTCTTGTTTTTGTTTTTGTCAGTCACATATGAATTTGTCTTTGTCGATTTTTGAAGTATGTATTAGTTTTCTTGACTTACCTGTTGCAAATGGTGCAGATGGCATGATGCCGAATGCTGTTAATGATTTTCAACATTAGTATCACTAACAGATAGGGGTTGGGTGGAGAGACAGTACTGAAGTACTAACTAAGCACCAAGGATTGATAGTTTTTACAAAGACTGTGACACTAAATGTAATTACCAGGTATCGGATAAAAGAATATTGATTTCTAAATACAATCTACTCTACCTGAATTTTATGCAATTGTACATATAATTATGCATGCATATGTATGTATATATATATATATATATATATATATATATATATATATATATGTACTTTCTCCTCCGTTATATATATTGTATGCCCTTTGTGTGTGTGTAGCCTCTGCACACCCTCTGCACCCTACTATCGACGCCACCCCATCTATGGCTCCACCAACCACTCGACTCCCGGGAATGAATATGACCACAGCTAGTAAATAAGGACCAACACCCCACCCTCCCGCACCAAAATTAGACTTATCGTCCCCTGTTTTTGCTCTTTACTCTCTAAACTCTTTGTTCTTGAATGTTTGGTTGGTAGAGTCCATAACACCAATCAAACCCCTTTTATAGCTCTGAAGAATCCTACGGTTACGTAAGGAAGAAACATTGTAAGCCAATAAAAATCTGTTGATGTTGTAGACGCTCTTGTGTTCTTTATCATATATCATATACACCAGATAGAAAAATGCGTACAGCAAAAAAAAGTAATATTGTTGGAATATAAACCTTTAAAAATACAGGACAAGAAACTAAAATAAAACTTTAAAAGGATAGGACAAGAAACTAAGATAAAACTTTAAAAGAATAAGACAAGAAACTAAGATAAAACTTTAAAGAATTGGACAAGAAATAAAAATGTTTACAATAATATTAGTGGCAAAATTTTTATTGGTAAAAAATCGAGTTCCACATTCATAGGCTCTGGGTTCCACATTCAGAGGTCGTCGTCAGACTGAGGGGATCATTTGATCCTGGTTTGAACACCAATTGGGCCATAACCATACCCCTATTTCATCATTCGGCGACACGCCTCATGTGTCATGCATAATGTGAATGGACCCATGGGCCCATGAGCACAGATCTTGAGCAGCAGCGGACGGTCTTGTCGTCCCGCTCATCCTTGATCTTGACCAACCCGTCCATCTTCTCCTTGCATCTTGTCCTTGAGTTCAAGTCCGGCAGTCCAGATGAATGCGTGCCACAGCTTTCTGGTACAGGAAGGGGGAGCAGGAGGACTGGAGGGATGACGGGACAGAGGGAGGGAGGACCGGTGGTTGAGGGAGGTGCCATAGTCGGTGGTCAGAGTCGACATCTTGTTCCGGTCGTCTTCTCCATCTTCGTCTGGTGTTGCGGGACCAGAAGTGCATTCTTGGAGGAGACCTGCAGCTGCATCGGCCAATTCTTCTTGCAATGGTCATTCTGACGGAGCAGAACTGCTCAGCCAACCAACCCCAACCAGAACCAACCGCTCAGGGGCAACGCACAATGAGAGCATGACAATTATTATGCACTAATCAAGAAGATACTGGGGCATAGCACAGGAAACGAATAAAAAAATGTTGCCACTAATATTATTGTAAAATTTTTTATTTCTTGTCCAATTCTTTAAAGTTTTATCTTAGTTTCTTGTCCTATTCTTTTAAAGTTTTATTTTAGTTTCTTGTCCTGTATTTTTAAAGGTTTATATTCCAACAATATTACTTTTTTTTGCTGTACGCATTTTTCTATCTAGTCTACTATTTTTTAAGGCAATGCAAGCAACAACTATCTAATAATTAAATGATCATAGTGAATTACTGACAAGTGATTGACATTTTAAAGTTCTTTTGAGTATAATTGCAATCTAGTTGAGGCAACTGGCTTAATGACAAAGCTAGTAAATCATGAATGCATTTGAGATGATTAGTGCATAATAGTGAATTGCTGAAACTTGTGCATTTCAATGGTGTAAGTTATATAGTAGTAATACTTGATGTAAGTTATATAGTAGTAATACTTTATCATTTTAACTTTTTAGAATGGACAAAAACCCATGCAAAGAAATGACTTTGACTGCAGTGATTCTCTCCAATTTACTTACAAAGCAAAACGTGGTCAAATACCTTATCATCTCTGATAAAATGCCCATTGAATCACTGAAAATCGGATGCATGGAATTCCTCATAAAATGCACCTATGAATCGGAAGCCATCACATATATCAATGGATATAGGAAGTTATTCACACTGGATGACCATCACTTCATTTGTGACTTCATCAGTTATCTCCACGATTATCTCAGACACCCAATGCCATTGATGAGAGGTGATCCAATGTGTGAGCATGACTCTAATCTTATAGAAGTTGTTAACGACCACCTGGCTTTTAGTGACATTTGACTGATTTGACTGATAATGATGTATTTTTAAAAAGTATGTGTACATTCTTGTTACTATTTTAAGGCAATGCAAGCAACAACTATTTAATAAAATTTAAATTTAAAAATGACCATTGTGCATTACTAGTATGATGACATTTTATTAAGTCACAAAATTAGTCAGTCAGCCATAGAACAAGGATCCGGTGGCAAAAACATTGGCAAAATTTGTGTCAATTTAAGATTTCCAACATTGTTCAAATGAATCATATCTGGTTTGAGGTCAGATTTGTCAAATTTTGACCAATTTTCAATGTTGTGAAGATTGGGCAAGTTCAATTTTTTAATCATTTCTTTCATGCAGTAATTAAACTTTTCCAAACGAGAATTTCTCTTGCCCAAGTCATTTTTATTTTCAATTACCCTTTGTGGACGTGGAATGACACCACTGTAGAAAATGGGTGTACAGTGGTGCTTTTCCGCTATTTTCTGTATACTTGCAAAGAGACTCTTCCCCTGTTTTTCCGGTTTTGTGCCTCGAATGGGCACTTTGTCCTTAATTTACAAATAATTGATTAATAAAAAATACTTGGGCAAAAATGATTGTATTACTTTGCACAGCTTTGTAGTGCCAACGGTGTGACGAGGATTCAGATCATTAGAGCCGAGATGAACCACCAATACTTTCACAAAAGGACAACAGATAACAATGTTGGCGATTAACATTACCTGGCCCTGACGGGCCCCAGGTATACAAAATATCTAAGTATTTTTGTTGGTATGATAAGTAAATACATTTGAATTAATATTTTTATACCTTCTGGTCATTCGATTTCGCCACATTTCTAATTATGGATTTGTAAAAACTGGCATGAATGTGCCCGATTTTAGTGAAAAGTTTTGATTCGAAATGGAAATACTCCATTTCTGTGCCATGGAAAAAATGAATAAGCCGATCAAAAAGCCGCGAAACATCATTTTTAATTAAGCAAAATTAGTGGATGCAAATCTCAGAAAATATTGTACACTATTCGCACCTATCGGTACAAAAATATAGCGCACTATTCGCACCTATCGGTACAAAAAATCGCACGACTGTTAATAATACTAGAAGTGCAAACTATCTGTTGAATACCTGGTATATGAAGAGCAACCGATACGATCGGTCGGTGATCGGTCATGAAGAAGGATGAAGAATGAAGAATGAAGTGAAATTTTGGTCTGGTTGTTGTAATCGGTGTTTCGCAGAGATGCCGGCACGAACAAAGGTGTCAGTGGCACAAAGTTGTCCGCTTGAACAAAGGTGTCGGTCCGACAAAGGTGTCAGTCAGACATACAGTCAGACAGTGTCACAGTGGGTGCGACAAAGCGATCGATGCGATTAAAAAAATTTAACTCACATGTTTACCTATATTTTCGCAAACTATTGATAGATTGGTACAAAAAATAGCTTTGATAATAAACATAAATTTTTAACGAAGTATTTAAAAAGCATTTTAGCTGTGAAAAGTGAAGTAATGTTTCACACTGACGCAAGTAGGGCCGTTCAGAAATGACGTAGTCAATTAGGAGGAGGGGATTCGGCGATTTGACTACATTTGACTAACGTAATCACAATCACAAGAGTTCCGCCGAAAAAAATTCGTCATTTCTGGATTACCTCCCGTAGCGTCACGCTTACTACTCACTCCTGTGAACACAAGATTTATCAGCAAACTTTGATTATAAACTTTTTCCCGCTGGACCAAATTTCTAGATTTTTAAGCCAATAGATGCGTAATGATCTACTGTTCATGCTCATATAAATTTTATCTCAGTTAAATAAAGTAGAGCCGCGCTGTACTGTCATAAACAGACGATTGCCAGCGAAAACACGACCACAACAATATTACTAAACGGACTACCGTCCGTTTAGGATATATATATATACATATTTATACATATATATATATATTTGTGTGTGTGTGTATGTGTGTGTGTGTGTGTGTGTGTGTGTGTGTGTGTGTGTGTGTGTGTGTGTGTTTGTGCGTGTTTGTGTGTGTGTGTGTGTGTGTGTGTGTGTGTGTGTGTGTGTGTGTGTGTGCGCGTGCGTGCGTGTGTGTGTGTGTGTGTGTGTGTGTGTGTGTGTGTGTGTGTGTGTGTGTGTGTGTGTGTGTGTGTGTGTGTGTGTGTGTGTGTGTGTGTGTGTGTGTGTGTGTGCATGTATGTATGACTATTGTTAAAATTTCTACTTCGCAAACATGTTTTTCCAGGTTCAGTCCACTGTGGGGCACCTTGGTCAATTGTCTTCTACCATAGTCTCAAATTGACCAATACCTCCTGAGTGTAATTTTCAAAACGGAAACTGTAGAAAGTTTATATATATAAATATATTTGTGTATGTTTGTACCTGTGTGCATGAGGGAGGGAAAATACTTATGCAGTGAAGAGAAAAAAACGTTTGCCCAATGACTGTGGATTGGCAGTATCGGTAGAGGGTCGGACGCCATGCTTTCCAGCATAGTTACGTCCCTTTTCGATCTGAGTTCAAATTCCGCCGAGGTTCACTTTGCCTTTCATCCTTACGGGGTCGATAAAATAAAGTACCAGTAATGCACTGGGTAATTGCTGGCCTTGTGCCTAAAGTAGAAACAATTAGTTGAAAGTGAGGTAAGCAAGTACGGGCAGTGACTTCTGGCATGTTTCAATATTATTAGTTCTCTTCAGTGACACAGCCTTCACGAATCTTATCTCATTCAACAGCAAAGAACAGAATCACTGCACATATCACAAAAACATTATGGCAATTTACTCCACTTAAGTAAGAGCACCTCGCGACTAGAACTCATGTGATCGCTTCATTGAAAATACCTTCTGGTGAATCACATTCATAACATAGCAAAAATTGCACATCAAAGATTAGCTTTTTTCAGGTTTAGAAAATACTTTATCTACCATCGACGACACATCAAAGCTCAAGATAGGATTATAATGTATTACTGATTCCAAATCTGGGATGATGATGCAGCAACACACATAGATATCCTAAATCGAAGGTTAAGCAATAACCCACAAACACATTCGATCCACCTGCTCACAGACTTGTTTCTTCTTTCAAACTCTCATTCCCCCCTTTCTTTCTTGCTTACTTTCTGCCTTTCTACTGCCACTACAATGGCCTAGGCTCTATAAATCTAGCTGGTCTCCTGATACCTTCACTCAAGCATTTTCAACATTCATTTTTCCTCTTCTTTCATCATCCATATTGCATCCAGCCCTCGCCATTCCTCCCAAATTTATCTTCCTAAGACGTCTGGAATTCCTTTCCTGCATGTATCTTTCTCGCTGTCGTTGACGTACAGCAGCTTAAGAGAAATGTCAAATGTATTAATCTCACCTGTCTACGAACATCAACGTCGGTCATGAGCATATCCCTTTTCTCCATACCTAACAAATAAAACACTTTTGAAAGTCCGATATTTCGCAACAAAAGAAGGGAATCAGCCGCCGCTAGTGTTCAAATGAAACCCCTTTATATACTGAAATATAGATATCAACATCATTGAATTTATTCATTATTTGTGATCTGCTGGCACTTATTAGAAAATAAGTATGTACATAAAATGTACAAAGAAAATTTCATTTTTTAAGCCAAACAAATTCCACAGCAATATTAATGCAAATTAACTTTTTGAATATACATATATAGTAAAACAGCTTAAATTCAATGTTAGTAACTTTTAATGTGATGATTTTGCCGGCTCATCGTAGAAACAGCAATACTATAAATAAACAAAAATATAGATCTAGGTAAATAACCTGCTTGTCATCGAGGTCTCTTTCCTGCGAAAATTTGGTGGAAGAGAGGTAAGAAAATCTCAAGTCTAATTCACCGTGAAGTATTGTTTCATCACCGCTAATTCTGTTTGTTTCTTTATAGACGTTATTTTCTGTATCATCAAGAGAAATGATCTCATCCGTCTATGAGGGTCTACAAAAGCTATGAATACAGCCCTGTCATCCAGACCTAACCAATATTTATAAGGAGAAATAGCTTGAATGGTATAAATATTAAATATTATAATCAGGAATAATACAGATAAAAGAAAACCAGCAAATCTATGGATAGAACTGTTATTTTTCATTTATAGTAGACTTAATAAGTTTAGATCTAGCTGACGAAACTGCCGGAGCTCAGCCGTCGGGGTCCTGACTCTTTTCCTGTATATATATATATCGCCCAAGTAAGAAGTAGCAATTATTAATTTCTAAAATTTCTAATTGTTATATTTCAGGATACCCTCCTCAGTTCCGAGCTTTCAATATATATTATTTCACTGCAGATTCAACCTTAGACAATAGACCACTTTCAGTTTTAGAGCTTTGCCTTTCATTCTTTTTGTGCCAATTCAATCTGTGATAACCATTCACTAATGATTAACTATATGCCTAACTAAAAGATATATATTTTACTATGTACTCAAAGAATTTCTTTCTTTCGAACAGTCACATGTTCTTATAACAATTTTAGACGAGATACAATCTAGGCAATGAAGCCAATGTTCTGTTCTCTGACATTAAAAATATTTTAGTCTATTGCCGTCGGCTGGTAGAAAGATACATTCAGAGAAATTACTATTATTGAAATATTTCCCGATTGAATGATTTCCTCTATAACTTAATACACGCCAAATATTGAGAAAAGTTGCGGAAACCATGGAATTGTTTGCCCGAGCTTCACTTGCTATAAGATAATTCAATAACTTCTTGGTTGTTTGTAAGTATATATAATAGAATCATTGACGGTTATATTAATAACCATACAGCTTATTATAACTTAAGAATGATGGCGTTCGTGTAGAATATGACTGCAATGGTCCTGTTTCTATTATGTACCAGTTATTGATGCTATCGGTAGTTGCTGAATAACAGGGTTGATATCAGTGGTGTTGACAAGAATTCCATAAAATTCTACTATATTTGAAATCATTTAAAAAATTTGCTCAAAACATGTGAAATAAATGTATGATAGGGAAATGATGATCAGTGACACATACTTCCATTTATGTAAATTTTCTCATTTTTTTTTTTTTGTTCTGCCATTCTGCCCAATTATTCCATCTAAAGGGGGTAATATCTCCGATTTTATTAAACTATATTATAGTTACTACGTGTTCTAGCAGCTTTTACAAAAGGTAAAACATACTCTTAACCCCCATTCTTATTACACAGTCCTGAAGCCTTTTAAAGGTTAGAAATATATATATATATATATATATATATTTGTAGTAAGGTTTCTTGGATGCGTCCATAGGCGGTATGCCGGTTGAGCATTCTATGCTCCTTCGGAGTAGAGTATAATAATAGAGAGTATATTTGCTTCGAAGTCACTAGACGTATCTGAGGAACTTGCGAATCCAGAGTCAGGATCCACAAATAAATTGCACCTTGAGCTGTTCGCCCGAGAAACAATTGTAATACGTTAATAAATTGTGTTCCATGCATCACTGATTCTTCGTTTTCCATACATTCTATCTATCTATCTCTCTCTCTCTCTCTATATATATATATATATATATATATATACATATATACATATATATATATATATATATATATATATATATATATATGAAAAAAGTTTGTCCTTCATCAGTGATCTTCCAACTATCATTGGCATTTCATCGCTTTAAAGACCATATACCTCCGGTTGGTGCGAGCAACGGCTAAAAAAAAGTCGTTGGGACACGTAAATAAAGGGGACGCGAGGGTAAACAACAAAATGGTGAGGCAACAGAAAGTGAGGAAGAAGGAGACAAGTCCCAGATTTCTATGAATTTAAGTTCGGTGAAATCGTGAACGAGAGAATAAAGACCATCAAACCTGGTTGAAATGTGAGCAAGGAAGGAATTTCGCACAGGTCTAACGGGAGGAAGAAGGGGTCTGGTCTGCGAATTCGGTAAACATAAGTTCTGTGAAATCGTAGACGAGAGAGAAAAAATTCCGACCAGCTTGGCCGAGAATGTGAGAGAAAAGAGTTACTCACCGGTCAAACGGGAAGAAAGGGGAGGAGGAGAGGTAGTGACAGAGAATGAGTGAGTGAAGGGTGAGGTGAGTAAGAGGCTAACAGAGAGAGAGACAGCTAGAAAGGGTAAAGATACGTAGAACGAAAAAGACGATGTAGCAGCAGAGGAAAAAATATGTGTAAATATGATAATAAGGGCGCTGCGGAGTTGCAAATGGGTTACATATGAAAAAAGTTTTAAAGGTATATATATATATATATATATATATATATATATATATATATATATATATATAGTTAAAAGAATAGAGGTGTAACACACAAGTTATTATATATTGGTAAACGGAATAGAAAATGCTGACAAATTGTTCACAGTTGAAAAATGGTTTAATTAGGAATAAAAGAGTATTAGTGATTGTATGGGTTAGTATTCAGTTGTGGTTTTAAGTTTTTAAGTTTTTACCGGTTGCGCATTTCTAAATGCTTTTCAAAAATAATTTTGAGATAGAGTGTCCGTGCTGTTTGCTCTGATCAGAGCAAACAGCACGGACACTCTCTCTCTCTCTCTCTCTCTCTCTCTCTCTCTCTCTCTCTCTCTCTCTCTATATATATATATATATATATATATATATATATATATATATATATATATATATATATATATATATATATATATATATATATATATATATGATATTGTACATTTATTTTCTAAACCTTGTAGCTTAAGTTTCAGGACATGCCAGATGGAAAAACAAGACCCCAATGGCAGCTACAGCACCGGATTTTCTGTGAGAAACGCTACTATATGTGTGGCTCCTACAAACAGGTCCAAGAATAATTTCATACATTTTTTTGAACGGACAAATCTCCGATCAAACCAATATATAACAGGGTGAAGAAACCTTAGAACTATGGTAGGGTAGAGACTCTACCACTAATCTGACTCACTCTGGACGACCCAGGAAGTGAACACAAGATGTTATTGACATAATCCGAGAATCTATTGAACAGAGCTCAAAATGATCGTTGTGAAGGAGAAGCCAGTCCTTGAGTCTCTCCACAGAAACTTGCAGAGGAGTTGTCAAAGAGGACCATAAGAAGTACTCCTACAGAATACCAACTTAACAAATGCTCATTGTAGCTGGTAAGACCAAGAGAAAGGCTATGGCTGAGGAAAGGCTGGAGAAGAGGGTAAACAACCCATATTTTCTGAATTTGCTGCGAACCACTGATAAAGCCCACTTTCACTAAAAGGTGAAAAGCAACTCTAAAAATAACTTGTTCCATTTGCGGTCAAAGAAACACACTGACGTGGCTGAGACCTCTCCACAGCTCTAAATGTACTATCTGGGCAGTCATTTCTGAGAGAGGGTTGATTGGTCTCTTCTTCTTCGAAGAAAATGGTGTCACTGCTACAGTCACAAAGAAACTATATGTGGTGGTCCTGAAAGATTTCAAAAATCAGATACAGATCATGTACCTATATCTAATGAGTACGTTTAGGTTTCCGCAAGATGGAACAAGCCCTTACACCCCCAGTGAGTCGCGAGAATGACTGAAAAATAACTTTGGGAATTGTGTGATCAGTTTGAAGACTGATTTTGAGTGTGACCCCACACAGCCATGATTTAATCCCTCCAGATTTCTTTCTTTGAGGCTATCTGAAGGATAGGGTATATGTTACAAAAGGCACGACCATCACGGAACTAAATGAAAACATCAGAGTCATCCCTAGATCTGTTTGTAAAGATGTTATGCTAAACTTCACCATGCAGCTCAAAAAATGCATGGATTCAAATGGGGGATCGCTTGGAACATGTATTGTAACATCAAACGTTAGTACAATTTTGATGTGCTGTTTTTAATGGTTTGAGCTAAGGATATTCGGAGTTCCATCATTTTTCATCAAAAAATGAATAATGAAGCCTTGTGAAATATGTAGTTAAGAATGTATTTGGAAAGCCGGTAGAATGCGAAGAATAACTACTAGTTGAGTAGAGTAAAGTCAGGAGAACAAACCAACGCAATAGTTTTTACTTTATATTTCATAATATTTTGAGGTTAGAACCTCTTTATCAAATGAAGAAAAATCAGGGAGTCTTGTTCTTATGAGTTATCCTTTGTTATGTGACTAACTGGAGTTGAAGGTCGGTGCGTAGAAAGGTGACATACGCAGACCAGTCACAGTAGCCAGTCGGCCCCATGTAATTTAAATCTTCTGTTATTAATAGATTTATATGAAAAGAAGGGTACCTTTGGGACGTAAATTAGCAATGTTCCTCTCAGTGGTCTCTGTGGTGATCTCAGTATCTCGGGTGTCGCATGTTTGAGGACAGTTTTTGACAGAAGACTCACATGTGTCCGTATGTTCTTTGAAATGTGTGTGTAGTTTCCGGATAATACCTTCAATTTATGAGTCACCTTTGTTGAAATGACTTTGCATAAAACATGATCTCATGCACATCTCTGCAATGTTGATTGGACACTTAAGGCGTGTGCATATATCTGGTTTTGGACAGTGAAGGCTCTGATTGTACCAGTTGTATATTCAGTCATTCCCTTAGGATTGTTTGATAGATAGTAGCAATGGTTTTCTCACTGAGGAACAGCGGTTGTAAGTAGTATATGCTATCTCCTGGGGCTGGGGGGGGTCTCTCCTTACGGGTATCTTGGCATCCTGGCGTTTGTTGAAAGATGTTTGGTAACCGTTGTGTATTCGGAATATCACGTGCCACGCGTAGGCCCTTTTGGCTCTGCAGAGTAGAGAAGTATCGTGGTGCACAAATAGGTCTGTGCATGCCTCCTTTCTATAGAATGTAGTGTGTAGAGATATCTTTTCTATTATTCTTAGTGTGAAATCGAATAGCGAGAGAGATCTTGTTATCAAGATTATATTCTCGTCAATGTTTTTGAATTATCGTATATTTTGTCGGCCTCATCACACGATGAAGTTAGTATGAAGATATCGTCTACATACTCGGAGAAGAAGGAGCAGAAGCAGCAGATAGTAAGTATTTTACGCTCAAGGGGTCCGTCTATGTGGAGACCAACAGGTCTAAGGAACTTGACTCCATCAGCGGTCCTAAGATCTGCTTGTAGATGGTGGCTTACAACTGGAGAATATGTTTCATATGAAGGACTCTCACACCAAGGACAACATATGAGCCTCCAGCTGAATTAGTGCACAAAGTATACTGGAAACACATGTTACATTAACGTTATTTTCAAGTAGAGTCAGCATGACACCATGTGACAAGTTTTCCCCAATGTTTTCAAACTGAAGGGCTTTCGAAATGATAGTATATGATTTGAGGAAAATTTGGCTGCTATTTCTAGTAGAGCTAGCGATCCCATAAAGGCTAACTCGTTTGCTAAGTTTACAGAAGTAAAAATGCGTAATTGGTTGAATCCATATCGTGCTATCATTTGTACTTAATTATCCACTTTCACAAAACGGAAAATAAAATCGATTTCTGTGAGAATTAAACACAAAATAGAAACTTACTACTTAAAAGTACATCTAGTCCACCAATCTGCTATCCCACCTACCTCCATCGTCATAGATATTACAGCTGCTGATATGACTGTGCTTAGAGAGTCTATAGATGTTTCCCTTTACATTCACTCCGGGATCAAATTTGCTATTCTTTCTTCGGCAATTGATCAAAGGACTACCAGTAATATACTAAGTTACGTTGATTATACACTTCCTTTATACATTGGCGATATTATGCCAATGAAAAGAATGAAAATATTTTAGTTATTGTAAACCCGTCAGTTTTTAAATCATGGTTGAGGACCGGATGGATCATTCCTAGCCATTATGAGTTCGCCGGATAAACTTTGAATGTTATCCGTCAGAGAACGCTAAAATAATATTCAGTAATATCCCAGTGTTAATTCTATTGTTTATACTACTCCCTTGTAGGTTAATTTTAAAAAATCAATATCAATATTCATCATCATTTTGTTAATCAGTCGAAACAGATCTCACGACTCCTTCCCATGACATACGATCCTTAATTTCCTCACTATAATCTTGAAATTTATAATCTCTGTTGATGTCAATGACAGGAGAGCTTGACTTTCCTCTCTAACTGAGGTCTCCAAAAGACATGATGATGCAACTGATCTTTTATTCTAAAGCGGTATCCAGTAAATTATATTTCTTGTTGCCTCACTGTTTATGATACGAGTGCTAAAGCCCTATAAATTTGTTTTAGTGTTGTATGCATTTTCTACAAAATATTTTGCACCTTACATAGAAAACGAATGCAGCAATCTTTTAATGTCTCTTGAAGCCTTATATTAATATTACACGGACTAAAAGTACTGGCCACTCGATATTATAAGCAGAGCAGCCAAATCTTTCTCAAACCACATCCTAATGTCTTAAAAGGAGACCACATTGGGTGTGTCCTAGGTTCCTCGCGCATACGAAATACACCTGGATGGTCACGACTGGAATGCCTTTCATATATATTTTGTAAGATCTGCATTATTAGCTAAACAAAAACAGCAACTGGTCGATTGACCTACTAGAAAAAGCAGCTAAATCTCCCTCAAATCAAACTCTTTCATCTTAAGAAAGAAATCGGCATATTGGGTTATTAGTCGTACATGCTGCTTTGATCAAAGATCTGCTCGATCTGTGCTGACGTGAAACTAAACATACATCTACATGCTATGTAACTAAGTTGTATTAGACTATAAAGTATTATTATGTCGCAGATGAATGTCTCCTAGCCCTTTATGAGTCATTGAATTATCACCAAATGTTTTGTCTTCATACAAATATGTCACGGGGTAGCGTATTTTATCTCTCGTCTACTATCAGTAAATACAAGGAGTGGGGAATAAATAAGATAAAATGGTTCAGTATGTGCTCAAACCAGTTATCTACATACTGTCATCTCATTATCTGGTTATATTTATGAAATCCCCATAAAATCCTAACTGACAACGGTCAAAATGTGTAACGGTTAGATTTAAAAGTTTTAGAAATCATTTAAAACTTCGATAGAAAAGAACCACTTTGAATGAAAAACAAAACATTTTTCAGAATTAAAAGCATTTCCTAATTACTGACTTATCAACAGTTATTCAATGTATTTATTCACTTTCAATTCTGTCTTATTAGTGTTTTAGTAAGTATAAGAATGCCATTATATTGGGCGAAAGGCGTCCAGATTTGTTATAAGCATGCTCCATTCAACTGTTTGTTTATTTTTGTTTTATTTTTATTTTCTATTTTATTTTTTGCTTTTTTTGTTTGTTTTCATTTACCTTTCTGTGATACTTAAAATTTGAGCTGGAAGAAGGAAAATGACTTCTGTCAGATAGAACTAATAAAGATGTTCACAGTTAAAGGCAGATAAACTTCAGCATTTTGTTGAGATCTTGATAATGGGACTGTATAGCCATTTTTCTACTTATTTGAACGGAAGATCGAATAGAATTGGATATTTTTTCCCTTATTTCTTCTAACATTCGATTTCCGCTTTTTCGAACGGATTTTCTCATCATAATCTATGTTGAACAGTTCCATATAATAAACTATATATAGATAGATGCGCGCGCATTTAGAATATCCAACTTTATGACATTTGCATGTTAAAAGCTTAAATAACAGAACTACTTCTTGACACGACTTCCGTGATACTTCGAGTAAACGAGAATGCCATCTCGAAAAAATAATCCCACATTTTCGATATTTTACAATAAAGTGAATATTTTACTCCAATAATCCCACATTTTCGATATTTTACTCCAATTAAAAATGCTCCCCGAGATGTTTTCCAAATGTTGACCTTTAACTTTTTCTGTAAGGGTTTATGCAATACACACTACACAATGCCTATATTACTGCACTACACTATATCATTAATCTGTATCGCAAATCATTAATCTGCAACACAAAATTACATTGTAGTGCAAAATTGTAGTAGTAGTAGTAGTAGTAGTAGTAGTAGTAGTAGTAGTAGTAGTAGTAGTAGTAGTAATGGTGGTAGTGGTGGTAGTGATGGTGGTGGCGGTGGTGTTATTCGTTGAGTTAATATACACTTGAATACTCATTTCATGGCATTGGGCTTTAAACTAAATACCATTATTTTGTTTGTTTTCATAAAAAGGTCGAGTCTTGTCCTAATTCAGCAGAACTAACGGAAATACCAACATTGCAAGATGTGACATCCTGGTCGATATATATTATTCAAAGCAAACAATATAATGAGTGATGGGGAACTGTGTGTAATGGTGGTTTTAGTAGTAGTAGTAGTAGTAGTAGTAGTAGTAGTAGTAGTAGTAGTAGTAGTAGTAGTAGTAGTAGTGGTGGTGGTGGTGGTGGTGGTGGTGGTGGTGGTGGTGGTGGTGGTGGTGGTGGTGGTGGTGGTGGTGGTGGTGGTGGTGGTGGGGAGGGGGAGGGGTGGTGGTGGTGGGGTGGGGGTGGGGGGTGGGGGTAGTAGTAGTAGTAGTAGTAGTAGTAGTAGTAGTAGTAGTAGTAGTAGTAGTGGTGGTGGTGGTGGTGGTGGTGGTGGTGGTGGTGGTGGTGGTGGTGGTGGTGGTGGTGGTGGTGGTGGTGGTGGTAGTAGTAGTAGCAACAGCAGGAGGAGGAGGAGGAAATAGATCTTCCGTCGGTTTCGACGTTGGCTAATCCAGGAGTTCGATCACTTAAACTACCTACTTTCTACTTTAACATGTAAGTGGCTGAGTACTGTGTCGCAATCTAATCCATGTGTTTTAATTACAGGTAGAAACCATTTAACTGTCTTAAACACAGTTTCCATCCGTCGGATTTCAGTCACAAGGCTTGTATTGAACCGAAGATATATTTAAAGACACATGCCCAAGATGACAGGCAATGAGATCGAAACCCGAGGAGTGCCTGAAAAGTAACAGGACTTAGTGTGATGTGTGAGCTATGAGTGGAGTAAGGATTAATGGATTGTGTCGACGTCTGATGTGATATCCGGGGAGTATATAACTGTGATCTCAGCTCTCTGCAGTCATTGTATTTGTTGGGGTGGGGGTGGGGCGTGATTTTGTTAACAGCTACTCAATTTTAGGCCCTCGAGCGATAAGCAGAGAGCAACGAACCAACCTGAAGATTCAGGTGCGGCTGGGGGAAATTCCGTCAGCAGCACTCGGAATACTGCAGCAGGTGAACGTAGATGAGATGATATCGCGCTCATGGATTTTCGAGTGACACGACAGGTTTAAAAGGAAGCGAGGACATGAAAGACGACCTCGGGAGCCTTCAACAAGCATTACTGAGGCCAACATTGAGCGCGTGAGGCAGGTGGTGCGTGGCCATCATTGGCTGACTATTCTGGCTGACTATAACTGATCGCAAGTGAGCTGGGCATGAATCGCAACAATGTTTGGAAGATTATCACCAAAGATTCGGGCATAATAAACACCGCCGGCTCACAACGCCCTGAGCACCCGGCAGTTACTGGCCGAGAGAAACATCGCCTTACTGGAAAAACCTCCTTGTTCACCTGATTTTGCTCTTTTTCTTTTCCCCAAGCTCAAGGAGGTCATCAAATGAACCCATTTTGAAGGTCTGGAGGCCACCAAAAGGGCCATAACGAAGGAGCTGAGGGTCATCCCAGAAGAATCCTTCTAGCAATACATAGAAGTGTGGCAGAGAAGGATAGAAAAGTGCATTAGATTCGAAGGGGAACCCATGTAGTTTGCTGTTTGGAATTGAAATAAATTGTTTGTCACACCAGACCCGTTACTTTTCATATATATATATACATTGGTCACTATGCGCATATTTATTTGCATGTGTGTAATGTGTGTATGTACGTCATGCTCACAAAATCCGTCCGTGTTCCTCTCCGTGTTTGTGTGAATGTTTTTAGATTTAACAATTTCTTTTTTACATTCTTTAATGCCTACCCCAAAAACTGGCCGAAAAACAAATCGTTTGAATATATCTCTTTTATGACAATAAATCTCTGATATTCAAACTAACATACACCAACGCGAACACATTCACAAATAGCTAAACACAAACATCATTTAAAACAGATAAAAACAAAAATATGAAAACAAAATACCCCTCTCACCACAGAAACCAACTGACACTTTACCACACACAATACAAATAACTGCAAGCAAACCAGCCACCGATAAATATAATATACTTTTCCTACTACGTCACCAGTCAGAAGATACCGATCCAAGATGAAATCACTAATTACATTGGGACATTAAACCATCTAATTCCCGCAATAAATCTTTACTCTACAGATACATTGAGTTTCCTCTTTGTGAGAGGTGACAGTACATAATTAATCCTAATTAATCTTATACAAGACGATGCCAGTACGGATTGAGTAAGTGCCACTGATGAAAGATTAACAAATCTTGATACAACGCTGTATAAAATTCTCGAGACGTACTGGTAACTCTGTGGCGTACTCACAGAGGCAAATAGAGGAAAATAAATTAAGTTGCGAAAAAATATTTTTCTTCTGCAGCGAGGCTACCAATATGTTTATTGTATATAAACGTATTATATATATTTATATATGTTTTCATATGCACATGCACCCCTCTCTCCCCCTCTCTCAATATATATATATATATATATATATATATATGTGTGTGTGTAATATATGTATATGTATGTATATATGCATGTATGTATATATATATATATATATATATATGTGTGTGTGTGTGTTGTGACATGCATAAGTTCCTCAAAGCAGATGTAAGGAATATGATTTCAGCTATCTTTGTAAATCTGATTAAAGACAATATGTGCATTGGTTTGTCTAAAAACCTATTACTGCATCAAGCTACAGAGGATAAAGACAAAGTACTTTATTTCTTAATGATTTATATATATATATTTTTCCTTTTTTTATTTCCTTTAGCTTTTTCAAACCGCGAATAGACTAGGTTTATTTGTCATCAGAAATGCTTTTGATTCAATACATGTCTCGTATATTGAAAAATGCTTTTAAGCACGAAGAGAATAGAAAAAACACAGCTGTTGGATAGAATAGAATGGAAACAGCTGATAACCAAAATAAATAGTTGCAAAGATCAAACAGATACTAGTATAAAATCTATATTGGAAAGTCAATGAGAAGAAAGCTGACACATTTATAAATTTAGTGCCACCTACGCGACATGATGGTAGCACGATTTATCAATGTAAAAATATGACGCAGTTTTACAACTCTTTAGAAGTTGCTGGTTATCAGGTCAATCGAGATAGTTATTGTATCTGACTTTGCAGAAGATATGTCATAGTTAAATTATTTTTGAGTATCGCCGAGGATGGCTTGAAGTTAAATCATTCTTGTGTATCACCGACGATGAGTTATATTTGAATTATTTGTTAATATCAGAGAATATGGCTATTTTAAAATACTTGCCAAAAGCCTGATAATCTCTATACTGTCGTTCTAACAAATATATTTTACGCTGCGTGTGTCTGAGAAAAAAAACATAACATTACAATTTGCAGTTAAAAGACTAATAAGTGTTTATTATCTTTTCTTTTTTTCGTTCTCATTGATATGCTTTTAAAAGTATGGTATGTTTAACTAATTCGTACATATGCATGAAAACGAGAGTTTGCTGTGGTGATTGTACAATTGCCGGATTCATACAATAATGAATTTGCAGCCGGTTGGGGGATAGAGCGCGTTCTATTGATTGATTAATAGCTATTCAAGTAACTAATGTCGTTCAGAAACTATAAACAGCAGAGCTGTATTTATTTTAGTATCCTCACTTGAAGTAGCATTGCGATCAACATTGGCTTTCATGCATCCAAATATACAAAATATCACTTTTTAACTGAGCGGAAATTGTGTTACTTTTAACTTATTATCCTATTTTGTTTTGTATATCATATATATGAGAAAGAAACTGAATTATCCATTAGTATGTGTGTGACGATCCCTAGCATATTGCATTCATTACGTATCACTGAAGACGCCATTTTTATAAAGCGTATCGTGTGCAAAATAGCATAGCTGAACCTATTTCTTTCAAGCTTTACTGGATGGGAGGAATTGAATTCAGTACCACGAGCTAATGAACTTGAATTTTATAGCACTCACGCTGCTACTTTTATCTTTATTTAGCTGTATGGTCACGACTCTTTTAGAATATATTGACAACAAAAACAACGGTTTTGGTGACAAAATACAAACTATCACCTCTCAGTTGATTGTACGTTACTTTATCCAAATGTCCTCACTGGTATAATGCCAACATATTTTTAGATTTTAACTTGCAAATTAATGTTGCATTAGCACACATTCATATATTCATAAGACGATATTATATATGTATGAACCTGTATCTCCTGTTAGAGTAGTGGGGGCATTTTAAACCTGACGGTATCCACCCGTCTCCAGGTTTGAACACAGCCGATTTCTTCCAGTGAATTGGTACTTTACTTATGAATCTTTAAATAATGGAAAGCAAAGTTTACCTCGGTGAAATTTGAAAGCCGGAACGAATCCTGCCAAGCATTCTATCCGGTGATCTAAAAGGCTCACCCAATTCACTGCCAAGGGAAAATTAAAATATTTGGTGGTGACCAGAGCATCGATGTCTTCACAGGTTTAACGCATATCCTGAAATGCGGATCAGGTGTTGTTTGGCGATATCTGCTATTATTCGAGTATTTGATCTTTGTAGGATTTCATGATTGATGATTGTCTCTGTATGTGATAGTAAAGACATTTTTACAGACAACTGATATGTGACAAACGAAGAAGGCTAATTTACAAAACAAATATTGGCAATTTAAATACAAAAAAATTAAATCTATACCGACTGAGAATAAACACACAAACAAATATATCACATTTAAAAATAAATGTCTGGAATAACAACCGACTTAAATAGAGGTAACATTTCGTTATAAACTAATATTACACTAGCTGATAGAAATATTTTATTTCAATGGGTAGCATGTGTCAAATATACGTATGAAAATAAATTCAAAATGTAGTTTATTGAAGTTTATTTAATTAATCATAACTTTTCTTATGTACATTTGATCTTATGAAAGAAAAAACGCAAAATATAAAGAAATACACACAGCAATATTATAGTAACGCAAATTGTAGTCGATCAAGAACGTAAATAATTGTGATGAAGGGGATGGTGTTATATAATTATTTCTAACATTGGCACAATTGAAAGAAGGGCAAAGTCAAACCCTAGTACTTGACTGGTATTTTATTTCATCAACCTCGAAAGGATGAAAGGCAAAGTTGACCACAGTGGGATTTGAGCTGAGAATGCAAAGTACCGGAAGAAAGAACACAAAGCATTTTGTCCAACGCTCTACCGATTTTGATAATCCATCTACACGAGGGGTTAGTTAAATAATGTTTTCTAATTAATACACAAAGCCAGCAATTTAAAAGAGAGGTAAGGTGATTAAATCGACCCCAGTACTTGACTGGCATTTTAATTCTTCAGCCCCAGATGGATGAAAGAGCAACGTTGATCTCAGTGTGATTTGAACGCAGAACGTAAAGGGCCGGCAGACATGTCGTAATAATTTTGTTCGACGATTTACTGACTCTACCAATCCACAACACAGAGAGGGTAATTAAATAGAAAGAGTGAAGCATGTAACAGAATGTATAACTTCATTTAGTTTTGTTATACTACGTTCTAAATTAAAATCCCATCGTGGTAGATTTTATTTTTCACATACCCGACTACCTACGATCGATAAAGTAAGTAGCAACGACCTACATGTACTGGAATTGATTCAATCGACTCCGTTCCTCTCCTCTATATTTGTATATTTATACTAATATATGAAATCGATATATGCACTAAAAGTGCAGCAATGAGCTGGAAATTATTGTACACATGATTGAATGTTATGTAATGTTTACAAAATTCAGTGGAATAAAAATGAGTTGATGAAATAAGTACCAGTAATGAGTTGATGAAATAAGTACCAGTAATGTGCTGAGTTCGAGTCAATCGTGTGTGTGTGTGTGTGTGTGTGTGTGTGTGTGTGTGTGTGTGTGTGTGTGTGTGTGTGTGTGTGTGTGTGTGTGTGTGTGTGTCTGTGTGTGTGTGTGTCTATCTGTCTGTCTGTGTGTATCTACGTATGTACGAATGTACGTATATGTGTGTATGTGCGTTCTTTTTTATCATCAATTGAAACGTTAGTTCTTCAGAAATAAAGCCCTGTCATTAAAGTCCTACAGCAACTAAGGTATAGATGTACATATTAAACATTAGAAAGGTTTTACCTTATTTACTATCATACACTCTATTCAAAGATCACGTGTTAGACCATCCTTAATTTATCTGAAGACCTCAATTTTATATCGTTTCTTAAATTGTTAGTAATGGACTTTAATGATTACTTGAATATATGATATAACAGGGGGAATGAGTTATAGGTTACAAAATAGTTGTCTATAAATGTTCTTTTCACTAACCTCCAAAGATGTACATTGTTTGTTGTTTATTTTAAACACTTCTATATTACTTCTATTGTGATTTCATTTGGAAAGATCTTCATAGTAATACTTCACTAATAGTGTTAAAACATGTGGATGTTTCCAACATCGGTAATATTTTAATATTTATCTAGTGTTGTCATTTTGGATGTATATTATTTTAGCAAGAACGTTATCTTGTATTTAATGCACGTGTCTTGACGTTCTAAGGCAGATTCTCGTAGTATATAATCCTATAGAATTGTAATACAATTATCCGTTTCTTTCACATTTTGTATGTTTAAGAGCTTCGGTATTTCACTATTTTATCAGATATGTTTGAAGATCTATCAACTTTAATATCGTTTTCGATTGTATAACAAACAAACCAAGCCTAACTTATTGTTCACATACAGAAGGTTTCTTCTCTAGATGCTTCTAATGATATATCTTCTCAGAAATTCTGAGGTTTCATATGTATGTATGTATGTTCTTCTGGTTTTATAATTTCACAAATGTTTGCCAATAGAGAGAGAGTCGGTTTCTAACATAGACACAAGACTCTCTCATTGGAATTTACACAACATCAACTAGGTAGATATGTATGCATGTCTGCATGCATGCATGTGTAGATATGGATGTTATTGTATATGTAGATGTGAATGTTTTGAGTTGTATGTGTGCATGCTTAGTTTCTGTACATGTGTATATGCTGTTATTAGATGCAAAATCTTTGGAATGTTTTACATATTTTTACTGTTCCATTAATGGATTGCACTTGTAATTTCCAAACCTTGTTCTTTATGTTCCTGCGAAGCCCAGATTCTCAAGATTTGTATTGAGGCAGTTACTAACATATCCCAGTGCCCCAATAATCACAGGCATTAATCTGACAGTATAATCAGGGTGGAGTATCTGCAAATTTCTCATCAGCTCTGCATAAATATTCTCCTTTTCGCTAATCTTTAATATTATATTGGCATCTGCTGGACAGCTAACTTCCACTACTTACTGTGCATGCCTTCTTTCCCCTCTCCCATATCTTAATATCTGGTCTGTTATACCTGAATTTTATTGGGGTTTTTACTGGAACATGCCACCAGTACTCTTTCATATTATGTTTATGTATGTCTTCCACATTGCTGTAGCTTTTAATGTGTTTATTATCGGGGCTATCTTTTCTACGGATTGCATTGTACAGTGTTTGGGCCACTACATCATGCCTCATAGGTAGATAGTACCGCGATGACATCTTTGAACAGATGCTTATGACATGGGTGCCATCTTCGATGCTAATTCTTCAGAGTCTGCACTTTTTATCACATCTAGGTGTTTTGCCTGCATCCCTATCTCTTTTGTGAATCAGGTATTTCGTGTTGATTTCCTGTTCTTGGATTGCAAAAGCGTATCCTTCAAAGTGGGAGCCAATATAGCGGTTGTTGGTCCAAGATAGATTACTTTCTTTATCTATATTACTCTTACTCTGGAGTTTCCTGGCAACATATCCATGCAGGGTTTTTTGCTGATAAGCAAGCAGTTTTTCATCCATGGATTCACTGCGATACTGTTGAGCGACTTCCCTGGGTGTGAGTTTTTGATTATCACACAGGGAATATATCTCGAAGCGTTCCTTCCCAACTCTCATGATCTTATTTGTTTCATTCAGATAGACTTGCTCGAGAGACGGGCTCCTACGCTTCAAGGTTCGTAGATGTTGTCGGAGGTATATGATGCGACATTCAAATTCTGTCTGGACTGATGTTAGGCCTCTGCCTCCCTGCTTACGTTTCAAGTAAAGGAGGTCTATATCACTATTGATGTGGAAGTTTCCGGTGTTGTTTAGTATTTTTCGAGTTCTAACACGAATCGCTTGGATTTCGTCTATCGTCCAATTGAGTATTCCAAACGTTGGTGTTAGGACAGGCACAGCAAACATATCGTGAGCCACTATTTTGTTTTGCGCAGAGAGTTCCGATTACCATATCTTTCTTAATCGGGTTTAGTATTCCCTGGTTACGCGTTCCTTATTGCAGATACCATTATAGGATATGTTCTCATGTATCCCCAGGTATCTGTAGCAGTCCTCATCAAATATCGGTGAAACGGTTAGGCCATTGATAACAATGTTGCTAGATTGGGTTGTTGTTTTTCCCCGCTTTACAGTTATATATGAGCTTTTATCTTGGCCAAACTCCATTCCTATATCCTTTGAGAATGTTGTAACCAGGTCAAGATTTTTCTTCATCCCATCAATGTTCTTGTCATAGAGGTTCAGATGAGCCAATGATGTATCCTTCACATTTCTTGAGCAGAAAGGACAAGGGGTTTAATGACAGGATGAATAATATCACAGAGAGACTCCCTGAAATATACCCCTGCGATATTTTATTTTATCATTGAAAATAGAGTCCTCCTTCTTTGTCTTTAACTTTAGGATAGTATGTATGTATGTATGTATGTATGTATGTATGTATGTATGTATGTATGTATGTATGTATGTATGTTTATATGTATGTGTACATCTATGTTTCTCTTTCTTTTAATGTCGAGTACATTTTTGACCGGCCACCTTCCTGGTGGCAAGGTTGTAAAAGAAAAGCAATTGTCATCCCTTGAATCACAAGAATGTTTTGCAAATTTTGAAGGTGCCAGCTATTGCAGCCATTTGTAGTCTATGAATTAGGGAGCTGCGCTCTTTGTCCACAAAGCCAAGTTCAGTTGTACTCTGGTCCAAGCAGGTTGGTATATAACCTGTAGCTCCAATAATGATGGGTATGAAGCTGAAGGTGTATCTTGGATACTGGATCTGCAAACTCCTCATCAATGGTCAGTAGATATCCTCCTTCTCTTGTATTTTTCTTACAACGTTGACATCAAGTGGCCAACTGATCTCTACAACAGACCATGTTTTCAATGTGGGGTCCCAAACAACAATATCAGGCAGGTTGTGCTTTAATGTGGTGGCAGTTCTTATTTTCAGGTTCCACCAGTATTCTTTAGTGTCATCTATCTCAACATATGTATATATGTATGTGTTGCTCTTGTAGTTGTTTAGCCACTGGAAAATAGTGTTAAAACAAACTTGGGATCACAAACTTTCAATCTGTAATAACCTGTCCTTTAATCCAGCACTATGCCTCTAGCACTACCTTGTCCAATGTGTATTTCCTTTTTAAAGATGGTAAAGGGCCACTTAAGGGTTATTTCGCTGCTGTTTTAGTCAGTCGAGCGACCACGTAGATGCTACATCGTTGGCTTGGGTGATAAGACGGATGTTTTAGTATTATGTCCGAACAATTAAACCTTTATCATGATTTCCTGCTCGACTTAGAGAGTATAATAATTTGAGTGAATAACGGTAACACCGATAAAACAAAGAAAAATATGTATCATATGCTTTGTGAGATCAACAGTGGTTCAGTGATTTTGTGAACATTAAAACTGATATTTTGTCTGTAAGGCTAGAGTAAGATGCAGTAAAATATGGCATTTTCCAGCCAGACATAGATTAAATCTTTTCAGTTAATTTTTCTTTTAATAAGAGGCTACTTTATTATTATGGAATGAAAAAAAGTATTGGTAACAAGCCAAAAGCAAACGAGGTAACAGCAGCTGCAGCCTAAATTAACGATGTTTGACAAAAAAGATAGTCTGTGAGATGATAAGACAACGCAGTGATTTTCAAATACAAGCCTTTCCGAAAAGACTATACCAACGTACCCGATATTTCATAACTTAGAACATCACTTCTCTGGAATTTTAGCCAAAGCAGATGTAGAGAATGACACCTAGAATGTATGGTAAGATCCGGACTGACCATCTCCCAAAACTGAACAAAATAATGCGTTTGAAAACTGCAGTTAATTTGCTTCACCTCATTATGTTCCGCATTTTATTGCCTTAATTCTCTATATCTAATTAAGTTGTATATTGAAAGTACATGATACCACAGGCAATGTTAAATTACTTGTTGCTTCTATTTGATTTCAGAACCGTTTCTCAACCTTCAGTAAATCTGTATTTTAGTGTGTGAAACCTAGTTTTCATAAATCCCATAAGCTTGTAGTATAATTAATATTTCAATTGGAATGATAGGTGAAAGAATCAGTAGGGTTCCTTATTATGTTCAAATACTTCAATGGCTGACTTCACCTTTAATTTTTCCGGGACTGATAAACAAAATAAGTGTACATAACCAATTTTACTCCTCTCCTATAAATTTGTGGTCATGCGTTATTACCTCTATGTGGCAACTCTATCAGCTAGAAATCGTAGCCAAGTATCTTTGAAATTACACCATATTGTCTTAATTATAGGAAGGATATATTAGTTAATGCAGTCCTACATACCTCTTAACAATACTGGTTGGTAACGGCTAGGATATGTTTGACCATAGGTTTACACAATTCGAGATGACCTGGGTTCAAAGATTATCAGTATTCACATTTGAATTAATTACAAGCAAGATAAGCTGTGTGCCAATTTTGTAATCTATCTGGTTATCATACATAATCTTTTAGCGTTTTTTTGTTATATAACATTATTAATCATTACTTTATCTTTACATCCCTTCGTCCAGCTTGTATATGATTTATCTCTATTCTAGTTTTCATTGTAAGGATTTATGGAGAGAGTTGGTACGAGAGATATTGTATTGATTTTTGGCTGAGATAATTCCGTACTTGATTTTGTCAGACTGTCATATTTTGTATTTCGGGTATAAATTTCTACATGGGTGTTTAAATATCTAGTTAAAACATGAAACACCACACACACACACACACACACACACATATATATATATATATATATATATATATATATATACGGTGTGTGTGTGTTTATATGTGTGTATGTGTGTGTCTGTTTATCTGCATTTTAGTGTATTACTGTGTTAGTGTGTGTGTTTATATATATATATATATATGTATATATATATATATGTATATATATATATATATAAGTGTGTGTGTGTGTGTGTGTGTGTGTGTGTGTGTGTGTGTGTGTGTGTGTGTGTGTGTGTGTGTGTGTGTGTGTGTGTGTGTGTGTGTGTGTGTGTGTAATATCTATAAATGTTTAAAGAAACATTTTGAATCTCGTCCAGCTCAAAATGTTTCCTTTGCTTTATTTGTTCGATATTTCAGTGCAGAAGTAAATGATAAAGTAGAAAATCAAACTTTCCAGTTGTTGTCTTCCTGTTTCTTCTACAACAACTACAACGGTACGCGATGAGGCCGACCCACAGCCCCGGCGGACAGAATGGAGGACGGCAAGAGAGACGCGCCGAAAGGTCACGGTGGAACCGCAGCGACATTGGTGTGGCTGGCAGATCCGCAGGCCGAGCCTCAGTGAAACGCTAATGTGCAGGCTAGCTGCGTGCCAGTGGAGAAGGAGGGCAGGGCATGGAGCCAGGCACCACTGTGGGGTTTGGAGGCCGCACGAAAACAAGCAAGGCGGTGCTGGTCGACTTGGCGCGTGAGCCTGTCTGAGGCCAGGCTGCACTGGATGGCATCCTAAGTGCGTTGGGGGGACCTGACGTCAACAGTGGGACCGGTTGGGACTTAGCCCAGTGTCTACTGGGCTAGGTCCCAGCCGGTCCCACGTCCTACAGGCGGCCTCACGTTCTCTGAACACAGAGGGTTCTGTTGTGTTTTGAAGAACCCTGTTGACGAAGACGCGGCACGAGGTTACCGTCGAAAGATACGCCGGCAAAGCTCGTGAGATTGGGGACCGGAGGCCAAGGCCGCCATACCTGACAGGTAAAGTGGCCTGTTGCCACCCTATGTCGTCAAACTTGATGTTGCATATCTCCTCGGCTGCTGCTCGGATACAAGTATCGATGTCAGCGAGGATGAGGACATCCTCTTTGGGGGTCACCTGAATCTGGCGGAGAATGGACCACGCATTCAAGACGGAGGCTGCAAAGCTCGCAGCATCGAGGCTGACATTCACCACCTCCGACTTGGCCGAGTTGACCTGCAGGCCGATTCCCGCCAGGGCAGGAACCACCGATTGAAGGTCATGGCAGACCCTCCGTACGGACCCGCCCAACGTAGCATCACCCAGATACCAAATGTTGAGAGGGACCGTGATACTCCGAGCGATGTGGTCAATACCAAGGGCGAACAGGAGGGGTTCCAAAGGGTCGCCCTGTTGGACCCCAGTAGCCGAGGGTATGACCGTATCAGCAGCAAGGAGCATGCTCGGAGCTCCATATGACAGGTAGGCCAGCGGGTAGGCAGAGGAGCTCGACTGAGGCAGGCCTCGAGCAGATGATCCCGGCGTAAAGAGTTAAAGGCATTCCTCATGTCAAGCTTGACAATAAGGTGCCTGGAGTCCCTGGATGTCGGTTCCGATGGGCAGCTGTTTTCGTTGCATCGCTCTATGAATGTTATAACTGTAAAATAGAGTATTTTCCTCGGTGATTCTTAAGCCAGTTTAAACCCGTCTGGTATAATTCATTCTCATTAAGTATTTTGTTTTTAAACAGAGGCAGAAGTATTACTTCGTTAAAGCTATTATTTTCGTACAGTTTAAAACAAATGTCATTAATTTAATGGAATAATAGGGCGGTGAATTGGCAGTATCGGTAGAGGGTTGGACGCTATGCTTTCTAGCATAGTTACGTCCCTGTACAGTCTGAGTTCAAATTACGCCGAGGTTAACTTTACCTTTCATCCTTACGGGGTCGATAAAATAAAGTACCAGTAATGTACTGGGTAATTGCTGGCCTTGTGCCAAAAGTAGAAACAATTAATTTAATGGGAAAATAAAGAAATGATTATCATAAAATATATCGGATGACATCGTGCAATGTGTTCTTTTTTAACTTTTAAAATAAGATAGAAACTTATAAAAAATGAAAAATGAAATATGGAAAGGAAGTTGTGGAAATAGTGCAATAACTTTAAAACATTTATAAGAAATTTATAAAATAAAGTTATAAAATAGTGAAGAGTGAAATTATTTGAATTTGTTCCCTTTGCAGCATAGAGTTATGGGCCTTTACGTTCTGATTTCAAATACCACTGAGGTTAACTTTGCTTTTCATCCTTACGGGGTCGATAAAATAAAGTACTATTAATGCACTCGGTAATTGCTAACCTTGTGCCTAAATCATAAACAATTATATGTGAATACTGGTTCTTTCAGTTCCTTAAAATCATAATAGATATAACAACATTGTCGTGATAGTTTGACTGGAGAGTGGAGATGAGAAAGATGTGAAACTAAAATTGAAGATAGAAGAGGAGTAATTCAATGCTGCATTGACTGAGCTGAAGTTTTGAAATAAAATGGTGTTAAAACCTAAGAATAAAAACATTATATTACAATATATAAAAATATGAATTTTTCAGATATTATTAGTTTAGATTGGTCTGGAATGTTATTTATAGTTGTGGTTGAATATATTTCCATACATCGTTTCAACCTCCTCTTCGAGTGTGAGTAGAGCTGCAAATTTTCCATCAATAGTTCCTTGGAAGGACTTGGCGATGGTGGAGTACTTCATCCTGTCCATGCTGAACTTCTGTCTAGGGTTCTTGCGCTTCTTGATCTTCAGCCTGACTCTGAAGTTCAGCAACATCTTTAACGTGGTGGTGACAGAGTCAGCAAACGACATCTTAGAGAAACACCACAGGAAAACTTAGCCTTGGATCATTGTATGATAAAAGAAGAGGAGTAAGAAAATTCCAAAAATACACCAACTGGAGTACCAGATCACAGAGAGATCAGTAAGAAGATCGGCAAAGGGATGAGGAATTCCAAAGAAGAATGGATAGAGAATAAGTGCACAGAGATGGAAGACTGCCTGAATAGGAACAACAGCAAGAAGGCCTTTCAAATTGTGAAATATCTCGCAAAACAAAGACATTCAAGAGTTAGCACCATCCAAGACCAGCAAGGTAAGAGCCTTGCGGAAGAAAAAGACATCACCGAGAGATGAACAGAACACTGCTGAGAGTTGTACAGCCATCAGACCCATGGACACCCTAGCTTGCTTATCAGTCAGAAAGCATCAAACGAGGTTGACTTCCCAGTCTTTCGTGAAGATGTGGAGACAACAATAAAAACGCTGAAAACTGGAAAAGCAGCTGATACAGACAACATTCTAGCAGAACTGAGAAAATATAGAGGAAAACCAGGGATGGTCATTCTCACCAGAATCTGCAACAAAATCTGGCAGACTGGAGAGTGGCCAACACCGTGGGCACAGTCACTCATTGTCACACTCCCCAAGAAAGGCAATCTACAACATGTCAAAATTATAGAACCATCAGCCATCTCAGCCACGCAAGGAAAGTGATGCTAAAAGTCAGCCTGAACAGGCTGAAGTCACAAGCTTAGGAAATCATTGCGGAAGAGCAGGCTGGTTTCCGTTACACAACAGAGCAGATTTTCAATCTGAGAGTTCTATGCAAGAGGTACAGCCAATACCAACAGGATATTTACCATGTATTTGTTGACTTAAAGGAATTCAGAGAATACCTTTCTCCCTTCATCCCACCAGTCTCCAAGGCATTGAAAATACTAACGGGTGCAAAGTGATAAAATGTTATGACGGTTTGTGCTGCTCCTGCTGCTGCTGCTTTGTTGTTGGGAAGGATCTAGAAAATGTGACCTAAACAAAGCATGTTCAGTCATCACACGGGTCAGCAGCCTGCATTTGGTGGTGGTCCATATCAAGGATTCGTTGAAGAGATGGCCGTCTTCTGTAAAGAAGAGGCAATTATAATATATATATATTTATATAGGTTTGTCCGAAATGTAATGGTATTGACTTTCCTACGTTCGACATGGTACGACAGCACCTTATTCATCTATTTAGACGTGTTGGTTATGACCTTGGCTGCACCTACATACTTGTTTTACCCTGATCGATTGAATCAGTCGCGAGTTGTTGCTGTTTGTGTACAAATGTGTCTATAACCTCTGTTGCGGTTGCGATGCAGGAAAATATCGAACAATTTTTGTGTGAAACTCAACAAATCTGCCATTTAATTTTTTAACACAAGCTTATGGCGATGTCACTCCATCGAAAAGTATGGTTTTTAAGTGGCACAAAGATTTCAAAGGGGGATGAGAAAATGTTGAAGAGGAACTTTGTTCTGCAGGGCCAATATCGTTAAAATATGAACAAAATGTGTGCGTGGAGCGAGCGGTGATGCTGAAGGGTCACTGATTAAGTGTTAGAATGACTAGCAGAAAAACCACCATTCGGGTGGTTTTCTGCTAGCATGTGTAGTGTGTATGTTGATATTATACGCAAATATATATACATGTAGATATGATATATCAAATAAAATCGTAATTGACAATATATAATACATAGAAATTGAACGAAGACTGCGTTACACTGTCTTATTTAATCAGTAACGTAATTCCCAAAAAGACGATATTATATATAAACTGCATTAAGAGAAAATTAGTGACGGAAAATTAGTATGTTTATTTAAGCGATCGCCACCGGAAGTGTTGACATTTCAGAAATTTTAAAGAAGTGAATCTTTAAATAAACAAAATATTATTTAATGAACAACCACGAAATTTAGTAGATAAGTTATGTAATATTCCATTCATTATTTATTCAAAGGGCGGTGGATTGGCAGTATCGGTAGAGGGTCGGACGACATCCTTTGACGCATAGAGTTACGGCACTTTCCATTCTGAGTTCAAATCCCGCCGAGGTCAATTTTGCCTTTCATCCTTACGGGGTCGATAAAATAAAAGTACCAGTAATGTACTGGATAATTGCTGGCCTTGTGCCAAAAGTAGAAACAATTATTTATTCAAAGTAATTCAACTTATTTTACAAACGGGATAAAAAAAAAATAAACCGTACGCAATCCCGCAGACCTTCCTTTATTATAGTTTAGATTGCAGAAGAGATGGGATTGGATAAAAATGCAGTTACCGGCGTTTTAACAGATCATTTTCACATGTAAAAAATTTGTGAAAACTAGTGTTCAAGAACTTGTCTATGGAGCAAAAAGCGAATGGGTTGTGAGTATATTAGGATTTGTCAGAAAGACGCGACATTGAGTCGAATTTCTTGAATAAAGTAGTAACAGACGATGAATGATGGGTGTTCGAGTACGATCATGAAACAAAACTGCAAGATGGGGAGGGGCACACGATAAATTCTTACTGTACCACGATGTACTCACAACGTGTGTATTATGGTGTCGTGACTACAATAGCTCTCCTGTGTGAGGGACCAGTGGTGAGGATGATTGCGGAATCTATGTGTTTAATTTATTAGTGATCCGTGATGCTGGTTTATATTTCGAAAGCTTTCGTTTCTAGTATGGCGCCACACCATATTAGTCTTCCAATATCGTTTATAGAATCTATGGCTGGATGCATGGTTTTATGTAAGTTATGAGGTATCCACTATGGATTGTTTTAACGATATGTAATTTTAGTTATGTGGGTTAGGGGGCTCTCTGTTGGTATTACATCATTGCTTTTAATATTATTGCTATGCGAATGTTGTGTGTAATTATGAAGATTTTTAGTTCTATACACCGTTACTATAGCATATTTATCACGTTTATGTTATAGTTACTTTAGATACTTTCGTTGTTGTTTTGTATTTCACATGTCATGCATTTGAGAAGTTTCCGTCTAAGCTGTGTTTATTTTTGTTGCAGTACCGTATCAGGCAATATTGTTATATATGTTACATGCTATCATGGTAAGACGATGGTATGCTTTCGAGTTCCTGTGTTACAGTTTGTTGTGGTTCCATGGTAAGAAGATGGTATGCTTTCGACTTCCTGTGTTACAGTTTGTTGTGGTTCCATGGTAAGACGATGGTATGCTTTCGACTTCCTGTGTTACAGTTTGTTGTGGTTCCATGATAAGACGATGGTAAGCTTTCGACTTCCTGTGTTACAGTTTGTTGTGGTTCCATGCTAAGACGATGGTATGTTTTCGACTTCCTGTGTTACAGTTTGTTGTGGTTCCATGGTAAGACGATGGTATGTTTTCGACTTCCTGTGTTACAGTTTGTTGTGGTTCCATGGTAAGATGATGGTATGCTTTCGACTTCCTGTGTTACAGTTTGTTGTGGTTCCATGGTTAGACGATGGTATGCTTTCGACTTCCTGTGTTACAGTTTGTTGTGGTTCCATGGTAAGACGATGGTATGCTTTCGACTTCCTGTGTTACAGTTTGTTGTGGTTCCATGGTAAGACGATGGTATGCTTTCGACTTCCTGTGTTACAGTTTGTTGTGGTTCCATGATAAGACGATGGTATGCTTTCGACTTCCTGTGTTACAGTTTGTTGTGGTTCCATGATAAGACGATGGTATGCTTTCTACTTCCTGTGTTACAGTTTGTTGTGGTTCCATGGTAAGACGATGGTATGCTTTCGACTTCCTGTGTTACAGTTTGTTGTGGTTCCATGATAAGACGATGGTATGCTTTCGACTTCCTGTGTTCCAGTTTGTTGTGGTTCCATGATAAGACGATGGTATGCTTCCGACTTCCTGTGTTCCAGTTTGTTGTGGTTCCATGATAAGACGATGGTATGCTTTCGACTTCCTGTGTTACAGTTTGTTGTGGTTCCATGGTAAGACGATGGTATGCTTTCGACTTCCTGTGTTACAGTTTGTTGTGGTTCCATGATAAGACGATGGTATGCTTTCGACTTCCTGTGTTCCAGTTTGTTGTGGTTCCATGATAAGACGATGGTATGCTTTCGACTTCCTGTGTTACAGTTTGTTGTGGTTCCATGGTAAGACGATGGTATGCTTTCGACTTCCCGTGTTACAGTTTGTTGTGGTTCCATGGTAAGACGATGGTATGCTTTCGACTTCCTGTGTTACAGTTTGTTGTGGTTCCATGATAAGACGATGGTATGCTTTCGACTTCCTGTGTTCCAGTTTGTTGTGGTTCCATGATAAGACGATGGTATGCTTTCGACTTCCTGTGTTACAGTTTGTTGTGGTTCCATGGTAAGACGATGGTATGCTTTCGACTTCCTGTGTTACAGTTTGTTGTGGTTCCATGATAAGACGATGGTATGCTTTCGACTTCCTGTGTTCCAGTTTGTTGTGGTTCCATGATAAGACGATGGTATGCTTTCGACTTCCTGTGTTACAGTTTGTTGTGGTTCCATTATAAGACGATGGTATGCTTTCGACTTCCTGTGTTACAGTTTGTTGTGGTTCCATGATAAGAGGATGGTATGTTTTTGACTTACAGTGTTACAGTGTGTTGTGGTTCCATGGTAAGACGATGGTATGCTTTCGACTTGCTGTGTTACTGTTTGTTGTGGTTCCATGATAAGACGATGGTATGTTTTTGACTTACAGTGTTACAGTTTGTTGTGGTTCCATAGTAAGACGATGGTTTGTTTTCGACTTCCTGTGTTACAGTTTGTTGTGGTTCCATGGTAAGATGATGGTATGCTTTCGACTCCCTGTGTTACAGTTTGTTGTGGTTCCATGGTAAGACGATGGTAAGCTTTCGACTTCCTATGTTACAGTTTGTTGTGGTTCCATGGTAAGACGATGGTATGCTTTCGACTTACTGTGTTACAGTTTGTTGTGGTTCCATTATAAGACGATGGTAAGCTTTCGACTTCCTGTGTTACAGTTTGTTGTGGTTCCATGGTAAGATGATGGTATGCTTTCGACTTCCTGTGTTACAGTTTGTTGTGGTTTCATGATAAGACGATGGTATGCTTTCGACTTACCGTGTTACAGTTTGTTGTGGTTCCATGATAAGACGATGGTAAGCTTTGGACTTCCTGTGTTACAGTTTGTTGTGGTTCTATGGTTAGACGATGGTATGCTTTCGACTTACTGTGTTACAGTTTGTTGTGGTTCCATTATAAGACGATGGTATGCTTTCGACTTCCTGTGTTACAGTTTGTTGTGGTTCCATGATAAGACGACGGTATGTTTTTGACTTCCTGTGTTACAGTGTGTTGTGGTTCCATGGTAAGACGATGGTATGTTTTCGACTTCCTGTGTTACAGTTTGTTGTGGTTCCATGGTAAAACAATGGTATGTTTTCGACTTCCTGTGTTACAGTTTGTTGTGGTTCCATGGTTAGACGATGGTAAGCTTCCGACCTACTGTGTTACAGTTTGTGATGGTTCCATGGTAAGACGATGGTATGTTTTCGACTTCCTGTGTTACGGTTTGTTGTGGTTCCATGGTAAGACGATGGTATGCTTGCGACTTCCTGTGTTACAGTTTGTTGTGGTTCCATGGTATGACGATGGTACGCTTTAGAATTCCTGTGTTACAGTTTGTTGTGGTTCCATGATAAGACGATGGTATGCTTTCGACTTCCCGTGTTACAGTTTGTTGTGGTTCCATGATAAGACGATGGTATGCTTTCGACTTCCTGTGTTACAGTTTGTTGTGGTTCCATGGTAAGACGATGGTATGCTTTCGACTTCCTGTGTTACAGTTTGTTGTGGTTCCATGGTAAGACGATGGTATGCTTTCGACTTCCTGTGTTACAGTTTGTTGTGGTTCCATGATAAGACGATGGTATGCTTTCGACTTCCGGTGTTACAGTTTGTTGTGCTTCCATGGTTAGACGATGGTATGCTTTCGACTTCCTGTGTTACAGTTTGTTGTGGTTCCATGATAAGACGATGGTATGCTTTCTATTTCCTGTGTTATAGTTTGTTGTGGTTCCATGGTAAGACGATGGTATGCTTTCCACTACATATGTTACAGCTTGTTGTGGTTCCATGATAAGACGATGGTATGCTTTCTACCTCCTGTGTTACAGTTTGTTGTGGTTCCATGGTAAGACGATGGTATACTTTCGACTTCCTGTGTTACAGTTTGTTGTGGTTCCATGATAAAACGATGGTATGCTTTCTATTTCCTGTGTTACAATTTGTTGTGGTTCCATGGTAAGACGATGGTATGCTTTCCACTACATGGTTACAGCTTGTTGTGGTTCCATGATAAGACGATGGTATGCTTTCGACTTCCTGTGTTACAGTTTGTTGTGGTTCCATGCTAAGACGATGGTATGTTTTCGACTTCCTGTGTTACAGTTTGTTGTGGTTCCATGATAAGACGATGGTATGCTTTCGACTTCCTGTGTTACAGTTTGTTGTGGTTCCATGGTAAGACGATGGTATGTTTTCGACTTCCTGTGTTACAGTTTGTTGTGGTTCCATGGTAAAACAATGGTATGTTTTCGACATCCTGTGTTACAGTTTGTTGTGGTTCCATGGTAAGACGATGGTATGCTTGCGACTTCCTGTGTTACAGTTTGTTGTGGTTCCATGGTATGACGATGGTACGCTTTAGAATTCCTGTGTTACAGTTTGTTGTGGTTCCATGATAAGACGATGGTATGCTTTCGACTTCCTGTGTTACAGTTTGTTGTGGTTCCATGATAAGACGATGGTATGCTTTCGACTTCCTGTGTTACAGTTTGTTGTGGTTCCATGGTAAGACGATGGTATGCTTTCGACTTCCTGTGTTACAGTTTGTTGTGGTTCCATGGTAAGACGATGGTATGCTTTCGACATCCTGTGTTACAGTTTGTTGTGGTTCCATGGTAAGACGATGGTATGCTTTCGACTTCCGGTGTTACAGTTTGTTGTGCTTCCATGGTTAGACGATGGTATGCTTTCGACTTCCTGTGTTACAGTTTGTTGTGGTTCCATGATAAGACGATGGTATGCTTTCTATTTCCTGTGTTACAGTTTGTTGTGGTTCCATGGTAAGACGATGGTATGCTTTCCACTACATGTGTTACAGCTTGTTGTGGTTCCATGATAAGACGATGGTATGCTTTCTACTTCCTGTGTTACAGTTTGTTGTGGTTCCATGGTAAGACGATGGTATGCTTTCGACTTCCTGTGTTACAGTTTGTTGTGGTTCCATGATAAGACGATGGTATGCTTTCTATTTCCTGTGTTACAGTTTGTTGTGGTTCCATGGTAAGACGATGGTATGCTTTGCACTACATGGTTACAGCTTGTTGTGGTTCCATGATAAGACGATGGTATGCTTTCGACATCCTGTGTTACAGTTTGTTGTGGTTCCATGATAAGACGATGGTATGCTTTCGACTTCCTGTGTTACAGTTTGTTGTGGTTCCATGGTAAGACGATGGTATGCTTTCGACTTCCTGTGTTCCAGTTTGTTGTGGTTCCATGGTAAGACGATGGTATGCTTTCGACTTCCTGTGTTACAGTTTGTTGTGGTTCCATGGTAAGACGATGGTATGCTTTCGACTTCCTGTGTTAGTTTGTTGTGGTTCCATGGTAAGACGATGGTTTGTTTTCGACTTCCTGTGTTACAGTTTGTGGTGGTTCCATGATAAGACGATGGTATGCTTTCGACTTCCTGTGTTACAGTTTGTTGTGGTTCCATGATAAGACGATGGTATGCTTTCGACTTCCTGTGTTACAGTTTGTTGTGGTTCCATGGTAAGACGATGGTATGATTTCGACTTCCTGTGTTACAGTTTGTTGTGGTTCCATGGTTAGACGATGGTATGTTTTCGACTTCCTGTGTTACAGTTTGTTGTGGTTCCATGATAAGACGATGGTATGCTTTCGACTTCCTATGTTACAGTTTGTTGTGGTTCCATGATAAGACGATGGTATGCTTTCGACTTCCTGTGTTACAGTTTGTTGTGGTTCCATGGTTACACGATGGTATGCTTTCGACTTCCTGTGTTACAGTTTGTTGTGGTTCCATTATAAGACGATGGTAAGCTTTCGACTTCCTGTGTTGCAGTTTGTTGTGGTTCCATGGTTAGACGAAGGTATGCTTTCGACTTCCTGTTTTACAGTTTGTTGTGGTTCCATGATAAGACGATGGTATGCTTTCGACTTCCTGTGTTACAGTTTGTTGTGGTTCCATGATAAGACGATGGTATGCTTTCGACTTCCTGTGTTACAGTTTGTTGGGGTTCCATGGTTAGACGATGGTATGCTTTCGACTTCCTGTGTTACAGTTTGTTGAGGTTCCATGGTAAGACGATGGTTTGTTTTCGACTTCCTGTGTTACAGTTTGTTGTGGTTCCATGATAAGACGATGGTATGCTTTCGACTTCCTGTGTTACAGTTTGTTGTGGTTCCATGGTAAGACGATGGTATGATTTCGACTTCCTGTGTTACAGTTTGTTGTGGTTCCATGGTTAGACGATGGTATGTTTTCGACTTCCTGTGTTACAGTTTGTTGTGGTTCCATGATAAGACGATGGTATGCTTTCGACTTCCTGTGTTACAGTTTGTTGTGGATCCATGATAAGACGATGGTATGCTTTCGACTTCCTGTGTTACAGTTTCTTGTGGTTCCATGGTTAGACGATGGTATGTTTTCGACTTCCTGTGTTACAGTTTGTTGTGGTTCCATGATAAGACGATGGTATGCTTTCGACTTCCTGTGTTACAGTTTGTTGTGGTTCCATGATAAGACGATGGTATGCTATCGACTTCTTGTGTTACAGTTTGTTGTGGTTCCATGGTTAGACGATGGTATGCTTTCGACTTCCTGTGTTACAGTTTGTTGTGGTTCCATGGTTAGACGATGGTATGCTTTCGACTTCCTGTGTTACAGTTTGTTGTGGTTCCATGGTTAGACGATGGTATGCTTTCGACTTCCTGTGTTACAGTTTGTTGTGGTTCCATGGTAAGACGATGGTATGCTTTCGACTTCCTGTGTTACAGTTTGTTGTGGTTCCATGGTAAGACGATGGTATGCTTTCGACTTCCTGTGTTACAGTTTGTTGTGGTTCCATGGTTAGACGATGTTATGCTTTCGACTTCCTGTGTTACAGTTTGTTGTGGTTCCATGATAAGACGATGGTATGCTTTCGACTTCCTGTGTTACAGTTTGTTGTGGTTCCATGGTTAGACGATGGTATGCTTTCGACTTCCTGTGTTACAGTTTGTTGTGGTTCCATGGTAAGACGATGGTATGCTTTCGACTTCCTGTGTTACAGTTTGTTGTGGTTCCATGGTAAGACGATGGTATGCTTTCGACTTCCTGTGTTACAGTTTGTTGTGGTTCCATGGTAAGATGATGGTATGCTTTCGACTTCCTGTGTTACAGTTTGTTGTGGTTCCATGGTTAGACGATGGTATGCTTTCGACTTCCTGTGTTACAGTTTGTTGTGGTTCCATGGTAAGACGATGGTATGCTTTCGACTTCCTGTGTTACAGTTTGTTGTGGTTCCATGGTAAGACGATGGTATGCTTTCGACTTCCTGTGTTACAGTTTGTTGTGGTTCCATGGTAAGACGATGGTATGCTTTCGACTTCCTGTGTTACAGTTTGTTGTGGTTCCATGGTTAGACGATGTTATGCTTTCGACTTCCTGTGTTACAGTTTGTTGTGGTTCCATGATAAGACGATGGTATGCTTTCGACTTCCTGTGTTACAGTTTGTTGTGGTTCCATGGTTAGACGATGGTATGCTTTCGACTTCCTGTGTTACAGTTTGTTGTGGTTCCATGGTAAGACGATGGTATGCTTTCGACTTCCTGTGTTACAGTTTGTTGTGGTTCCATGGTTAGACGATGGTATGCTTTCGACTTCCTGTGTTACAGTTTGTTGTGGTTCCATGATAAGACGATGGTATGCTTTCGACTTCCTGTGTTACAGTTTGTTGTGGTTCCATGGTAAGATGATGGTATGCTTTCGACTTCCTGTGTTACAGTTTGTTGTGGTTCCATTATAAGACGATGGTAAGCTTCCGACTTACTGTGTTACAGTTTGTGGTGGTTCCATGGTAAGACGATGGTATGTTTTCGACTTCCTGCGTTACAGTTTGTTGTGGTGCCATGGTAAGACGATGGTATGTTTTCGACTTCCTGTGTTACAGTTTTTTTTGTTTCCATGGTAAGACGATGGTATGCTTTCGACTTCCTGTGTTACAGTTTGTTGTGGTTCCATGGTAAGACGATGGTATGTTTTCGACTTCCTGTGTTACAGTTTGTTGTGGTTCCATGATAAGACGATGGTATGTTTTCGACTTCCTGTGTTACAGTTTGTTGTGGTTGCATGGTAAGACGATGGTATGCTTTCGACTTCCTGTGTTACAGTTTGTGGTGGTTCCATGGTAAGACGATGGTATGCTTTCGACTTCCTGTGTTACAGATTGTTGTGGTTCCATGGTAAGACGATGGTATGCTTTCGACTTCCTGTGTTACAGTTTGTTGTGGTTCCATGATAAGACGATGGTATGCTTTCGACTTCCTGTGTTACAGTTTGTTGTGGTTCCATGATAAGACGATGGTATGCTTTCTACTTCCTGTGTTACAGTTTGTTGTGGTTCCATGGTAAGACGATGGTATGCTTTCGACTTCCTGTGTTACAGTTTGTTGTGGTTCCATGGTAAGACGATGGTATGCTTTCGACTTCCTGTGTTACAGTTTGTTGTGGTTCCATGATAAGACGATGGTATGCTTTCGACTTCCTGTGTTACAATTTGTTGTGGTTCCATGATAAGACGATGGTATGCTTTCGACTTCCTGTGTTACAGTTTGTTGTGGTTCCATGGTAAGACGATGGTATGCTTTCGACTTCCTGTGTTACAGTTTGTTGTGGTTCCATGGTAAGACGATGGTATGCTTTCGACTTCCTGTTTTACAGTTTGTTGTGGTTCCATGGTAAGACGATGGTGTGCTTTCGACATCCTGTGTTACAGTTTGTTGTGGTTCCATGATAAGACGATGGTATGCTTTCGACTTCCTGTGTTCCAGTTTGTTGTGGTTCCATGGTTAGACGATGGTATGCTTTCGACTTCCTGTCTTACAGTTTGTTGTGGTTCCATGGTAAGACGATGGTATGCTTTCGACTTCCTGTTTTACAGTTTGTTGTGGTTCCATGATAAGACGATGGTATGCTTTCGACTTCCTGTGTTACAGTTTGTTGTGGTTCCATGATAAGACGATGGTATGCTTTCGACTTCCTGTGTTCCAGTTTGTTGTGGTTCCATGGTAAGACGATGGTATGCTTTCGACCTCCTGTGTTCCAGTTTGTTGTGGTTCCATGATAAGACGATGGTATGCTTTCGACTTTCTGTGTTCCAGTTTGTGGTGGTTCCATGATAAGACGATGGTATGCTTTCCACTTCCTGTGTTCCAGTTTGTTGTGGTTCCATGATAAGACGATGGTATGCTTTCGACTTCCTGTGTTACAGTTTGTTGTGGTTCCATGATAAGACGATGGTATGCTTTCGACTTCCTGTGTTACAGTTTGTTGTGGTTCCATGATAAGACGATGGTATGCTTTCGACTTCCTGTGTTACAGTTTGTTGTGGTTCCATGGTTAGACGATGGTATGCTTGCGACTTCCTGTGTTACAGTTTGTTGTGGTTCCATGATAAGACGATGGTATGCTTTCGACTTCCTGTGTTACAGTTTGTTGTGGTTCCATGATAAGACGATGGTATGCTATCGACTTCCTGTGTTACAGTTTGTTGTGGTTCCATGGTTAGACGATGGTATGTTTTCGACTTCCTGTGTTACAGTTTGTTGTGGTCCATGGTTAGACGATGGTATGCTTTCGACTTCCTGTGTTACAGTTTGTTGTGGTTCCATGGTAAGACGATGGTATGCTTTCGACTTACTGTGTTACAGTTTGTTGTGGTTCCATGGTTTGACGATGGTATGCTTTCGACTTCCTGTGTTACAGTTTGTTGTGGTTCCATGGTAAGACGATTGTATGCTTTCGACTTCCTGTGTTACAGTTTGTTGTGGTTCCATGGTAAGATGATGGTATGCTTTCGACTTCCTGTGTTACAGTTTGTTGTGGTTCCATTATAAGACGATGGTAAGCTTCCGACCTACTGTGTTACAGTTTGTGATGGTTCCATGGTAAGACGATGGTATGTTTTCGACTTCCTGCGTTACAGTTTGTTGTGGTTCCATGGTAAGACGATGGTATGTTTTCGACTTCCTGTGTTACGGTTTGTTGTGGTTCCATGGTAAGACGATGGTATGTTTTCGACTTCCTGTGTTACAGTTTGTTGTGGTTCCATGATAAGACGATGGTATGTTTTCGACTTCCTGTGTTACAGTTTGTTGTGGTTCCATGGTAAGACGATGGTATGCTTTCGACTTCCTGTGTTACAGTTTGTGGTGGTTCCATGGTAAGACGATGGTATGTTTTCGACTTCCTGTGTTACAGTTTGTTGTGGTTCCATGGTTAGACGAAGGTATGCTTTCGACTTCCTGTTTTACAGTTTGTTGTGGTTCCATGATAAGACGATGGTATGCTTTCGACTTCCTGTGTTACAGTTTGTTGTGGTTCCATGATAAGACGATGGTATGCTTTCGACTTCCTGTGTTACAGTTTGTTGGGGTTCCATGGTTAGACGATGGTATGCTTTCGACTTCCTGTGTTACAGTTTGTTGAGGTTCCATGGTAAGACGATGGTTTGTTTTCGACTTCCTGTGTTACAGTTTGTTGTGGTTCCATGATAAGACGATGGTATGCTTTCGACTTCCTGTGTTACAGTTTGTTGTGGTTCCATGGTAAGACGATAGTATGATTTCGACTTCCTGTGTTACAGTTTGTTGTGGTTCCATGGTAAGACGATGGTATGATTTCGACTTCCTGTGTTACAGTTTGTTGTGGTTCCATGGTTAGACGATGGTATGTTTTCGACTTCCTGTGTTACAGTTTGTTGTGGTTCCATGATAAGACGATGGTATGCTTTCGACTTCCTGTGTTACAGTTTGTTGTGGTTCCATGATAAGACGATGGTATGCTTTCGACTTCCTGTGTTACAGTTTGTTGTGGTTCCATGGTTAGACGATGGTATGTTTTCGACTTCCTGTGTTACAGTTTGTTGTGGTTCCATGATAAGACGATGGTATGCTTTCGACTTCCTGTGTTACAGTTTGTTGTGGTTCCATGATAAGACGATGGTATGCTATCGACTTCCTGTGTTACAGTTTGTTGTGGTTCCATGGTAAGACGATGGTATGCTTTCGACTTCCTGTGTTACAGTTTGTTGTGGTTCCATGATAAGACGATGGTATGCTATCGACTTCCTGTGTTACAGTTTGTTGTGGTTCCATGGTAAGACGATGGTATGCTTTCCACTTCCTGTGTTCCAGTTTGTTGTGGTTCCATGATAAGACGATGGTATGCTATCGACTTCCTGTGTTACAGTTTGTTGTGGTTCCATGGTTAGACGATGGTATGCTTTCGACTTCCTGTGTTACAGTTTGTTGTGGTTCCATGATAAGACGATGGTATGCTTTCGACTCCCTGTGTTACAGTTTGTTGTGGTTCCATGGTAAGACGATGGTAAGCTTTCGACTTCCTATGTTACAGTTTGTTGTGGTTCCATGGTTAGACGATGGTATGCTTTCGACTTCCTGTGTTACAGTTTGTTGTGGTTCCATGATAAGACGATGGTATGCTTTCGACTTCCTGTGTTACAGTTTGTTGTGGTTCCATGATAAGACGATGGTATGCTATCGACTTCCTGTGTTACAGTTTGTTGTGGTTCCATGGTTAGACGATGGTATGTTTTCGACTTCCTGTGTTACAGTTTGTTGTGGTCCATGGTTAGACGATGGTATGCTTTCGACTTCCTGTGTTACAGTTTGTTGTGGTCCATGGTTAGACGATGGTATGCTATCGACTTCCTGTGTTACAGTTTGTTGTGGTCCATGGTAAGACGATGGTATGTTTTCGACTTCCTGTGTTACAGTTTTTTTTGTTTCCATGGTAAGACGATGGTATGCTTTCGACTTCCTGTGTTACAGTTTGTTGTGGTTCCATGGTAAGACGATGGTATGTTTTCGACTTCCTGTGTTACAGTTTGTTGTGGTTCCATGATAAGACGATGGTATGTTTTCGACTTCCTGTGTTACAGTTTGTTGTGGTTCCATGGTAAGACGATGGTATGCTTTCGACTTCCTGTGTTACAGTTTGTGGTGGTTCCATGATAAGACGATGGTATGTTTTCGACTTCCTGTGTTACAGTTTGTTGTGGTTCCATGGTAAGACGATGGTATGCTTTCGACTTCCTGTGTTACAGTTTGTGGTGGTTCCATGGTAAGACCATGGTATGCTTTCGACTTCCTGTGTTACAGTTTGTTGTGGTTCCATGATAAGACGATGGTATGTTTTCGACTTCCTGTGTTACAGTTTGTTGTGGTTCCATGGTAAGACGATGGTATGCTTTCGACTTCCTGTGTTACAGTTTGTTGTGGTTCCATGCTAAGATGATGGTATGTTTTCGACTTCCTGTGTTACAGTTTGTTGTGGTTCCATGATAAGACGATGGTATGTTTTCGACTTCCTGTGTTACAGTTTGTTGTGGTTCCATGGTAAGACGATGGTGTGCTTTCGACATCCTGTGTTACAGTTTGTTGTGGTTCCATGATAAGACGATGGTATGCTTTCGACTTCCTGTGTTCCAGTTTGTTGTGGTTCCATGGTTAGACGATGGTATGCTTTCGACTTCCTGTCTTACAGTTTGTTGTGGTTCCATGGTAAGACGATGGTATGCCTTCGACTTCCTGTTTTACAGTTTGTTGTGGTTCCATGATAAGACGATGGTATGCTTTCGACTTCCTGTGTTACAGTTTGTTGTGGTTCCATGATAAGACGATGGTATGCTTTCGACTTCCTGTGTTCCAGTTTGTTGTGGTTCCATGGTAAGACGATGGTATGCTTTCGACCTCCTGTGTTCCAGTTTGTTGTGGTTCCATGATAAGACGATGGTATGCTTTCGACTTTCTGTGTTCCAGTTTGTGGTGGTTCCATGATAAGACGATGGTATGCTTTCCACTTCCTGTGTTCCAGTTTGTTGTGGTTCCATGATAAGACGATGGTATGCTTTCGACTTCCTGTGTTACAGTTTGTTGTGGTTCCATGATAAGACGATGGTATGCTTTCGACTTCCTGTGTTACAGTTTGTTGTGGTTCCATGATAAGACGATGGTATGCTTTCGACTTCCTGTGTTACAGTTTGTTGTGGTTCCATGGTTAGACGATGGTATGCTTTCGACTTCCTGTGTTACAGTTTGTTGTGGTTCCATGATAAGACGATGGTATGCTTTCGACTTCCTGTGTTACAGTTTGTTGTGGTTCCATGATAAGACGATGGTATGCTTTCGACTTCCTGTGTTACAGTTTGTTGTGGTTCCATGGTAAGACGATGGTATGCTTTCGACTTCCTGTGTTACAGTTTGTTGTGGTTCCATGATAAGACGATGGTATGCTATCGACTTCCTGTGTTACAGTTTATTGTGGTTCCATGGTTAGACGATGGTATGTTTTCGACTTCCTGTGTTACAGTTTGTTGTGGTCCATGGTTAGACGATGGTATGCTTTCGACTTCCTGTGTTACAGTTTGTTGTGGTTCCATGGTAAGACGATGGTATGCTTTCGACTTACTGTGTTACAGTTTGTTGTGGTTCCATGGTTAGACGATGGTATGCTTTCGACTTCCTGTGTTACAGTTTGTTGTGGTTCCATGGTAAGACGATTGTATGCTTTCGACTTCCTGTGTTACAGTTTGTTGTGGTTCCATGGTAAGATGATGGTATGCTTTCGACTTCCTGTGTTACAGTTTGTTGTGGTTCCATGGTAAGACGATGGTATGCTTTCGACTTCCTGTGTTACAGTTTGTTGTGGTTCCATGGTAAGACGATGGTATGCTTTCGACTTCCTGTCTTACAGTTTGTTGTGGTTCCATGATAAGACGATGGTAGGCTTCCGACCTACTGTGTTACAGTTTGTGATGGTTCCATGGTAAGACGATGGTATGTTTTCGACTTCCTGCGTTACAGTTTGTTGTGGTTCCATGGTAAGACGATGGTATGTTTTCGACTTCCTGTGTTACAGTTTTTTTTGTTTCCATGGTAAGACGATGGTATGCTTTCGACTTCCTGTGTTACAGTTTGTTGTGGTTCCATGGTAAGACGATGGTATGTTTTCGACTTCCTGTGTTACAGTTTGTTGTGGTTCCATGATAAGACGATGGTATGTTTTCGACTTCCTGTGTTACAGTTTGTGGTGGTTCCATGGTAAGACGATGGTATGTTTTCGACTTCCTGTGTTACAGTTTGTTGTGGTTCCATGGTAAGACGATGGTATGCTTTCGACTTCCTGTGTTACAGTTTGTGGTGGTTCCATGATAAGACGATGGTATGTTTTCGACTTCCTGTGTTACAGTTTGTTGTGGTTCCATGGTAAGACGATGGTATGCTTTCGACTTCCTGTGTTACAGTTTGTGGTGGTTCCATGGTAAGACCATGGTATGCTTTCGACTTCCTGTGTTACAGTTTGTTGTGGTTCCATGATAAGACGATGGTATGTTTTCGACTTCCTGTGTTACAGTTTGTTGTGGTTCCATGGTAAGACGATGGTATGCTTTCGACTTCCTGTGTTACAGTTTGTTGTGGTTCCATGCTAAGATGATGGTATGTTTTCGACTTCCTGTGTTACAGTTTATTGTGGTTTCATGATAAGACGATGGTATGCTTTCGACTTCCTGTGTTACAGTTTGTTGTGGTTCCATGGTAAGACGATGGTATGCTTTCGACTTCCTGTGTTACAGTTTGTTGTGGTTCCATGATAAGACGATGGTATGCTATCGACTTCCTGTGTTACAGTTTGTTGTGGTTCCATGGTTAGACGATGGTATGTTTTCGACTTCCTGTGTTACAGTTTGTTGTGGTTCCATGGTAAGACGATGGTATGCTTTCGACTTCCTGTGTTACAGTTTGTTGTGGTTCCATGCTAAGATGATGGTATGTTTTCGACTTCCTGTGTTACAGTTTATTGTGGTTTCATGATAAGACGATGGTATGCTTTCGACTTCCTGTGTTACAGTTTGTTGTGGTTCCATGGTAAGACGATGGTATGCTTTCGACTTCCTGTGTTACAGTTTGTTGTGGTTCCATGATAAGACGATGGTATGCTATCGACTTCCTGTGTTACAGTTTGTTGTGGTTCCATGGTTAGACGATGGTATGTTTTCGACTTCCTGTGTTACAGTTTGTTGTGGTTCCATGGTAAGACGATGGTATGCTTTCGACTTCCTGTGTTACAGTTTGTTGTGGTTCCATGATAAGACGATGGTATGCTATCGACTTCCTGTGTTACAGTTTGTTGTGGTTCCATGGTAAGACGATGGTATGCTTTCGACTTCCTGTGTTACAGTTTGTTGTGGTTCCATGATAAGACGATGGTATGCTATCGACTTCCTGTGTTACAGTTTGTTGTGGTTCCATGGTAAGACGATGGTATGCTTTCGACTTCCTGTGTTACAGTTTGTTGTGGTTCCATGGTAAGACGATGGTATGCTTTCGACTTCCTGTGTTACAGTTTGTTGTGGTTCCATGATAAGACGATGGTATGCTTTCGACTTCCTGTGTTACAGTTTGTTGTGGTTCCATGGTAAGACGATGGTATGCTTTCGACTTCCTGTGTTACAGTTTGTTGTGGTTCCATGGTAAGACGATGGTATGCTTTCGACTTCCTGTGTTACAGTTTGTTGTGGTTCCATGGTAAGACGATGGTATGCTTTCGACTTACTGTGTTACAGTTTGTTGTGGTTCCATGGTTAGACGATGGTATGCTTTCGACTTCCTGTGTTACAGTTTGTTGTGGTTCCATGGTAAGACGATTGTATGCTTTCGACTTCCTGTGTTACAGTTTGTTGTGGTTCCATGGTAAGATGATGGTATGCTTTCGACTTCCTGTGTTACAGTTTGTTGTGGTTCCATTATAAGACGATGGTATGCTTTCGACTTCCTGTGTTACAGTTTGTTGTGGTTCCATGGTAAGACGATGGTATGCTTTCGACTTCCTGCGTTACAGTTTGTTGTGGTTCCATGGTAAGACGATTGTATGCTTTCGACTTCCTGTGTTACAGTTTGTTGTGGTTCCATGGTAAGATGATGGTATGCTTTCGACTTCCTGTGTTACAGTTTGTTGTGGTTCCATTATAAGACGATGGTATGCTTTCGACTTCCTGTGTTACAGTTTGTTGTGGTTCCATTATAAGACGATGGTATGCTTCCGACCTACTGTGTTACAGTTTGTGATGGTTCCATGGTAAGACGATGGTATGTTTTCGACTTCCTGCGTTACAGTTTGTTGTGGTTCCATGGTAAGACGATGGTATGTTTTCGACTTCCTGTGTTACAGTTTTTTTTGTTTCCATGGTAAGACGATGGTATGCTTTCGACTTCCTGTGTTACAGTTTGTTGTGGTTCCATGGTAAGACGATGGTATGTTTTCGACTTCCTGTGTTACAGTTTGTTGTGGTTCCATGATAAGACGATGGTATGTTTTCGACTTCCTGTGTTACAGTTTGTTGTGGTTCCATGGTAAGACGATGGTATGCTTTCGACTTCCTGTGTTACAGTTTGTGGTGGTTCCATGGTAAGACGATGGTATGTTTTCGACTTCCTGTGTTACAGTTTGTTGTGGTTCCATGGTTAGACGAAGGTATGCTTTCGACTTCCTGTTTTACAGTTTGTTGTGGTTCCATGATAAGACGATGGTATGCTTTCGACTTCCTGTGTTACAGTTTGTTGTGGTTCCATGATAAGACGATGGTATGCTTTCGACTTCCTGTGTTACAGTTTGTTGGGGTTCCATGGTTAGGCGATGGTATGCTTTCGACTTCCTGTGTTACAGTTTGTTGAGGTTCCATGGTAAGACGATGGTTTGTTTTCGACTTCCTGTGTTACAGTTTGTTGTGGTTCCATGATAAGACGATGGTATGCTTTCGACTTCCTGTGTTACAGTTTGTTGTGGTTCCATGGTAAGACGATGGTATGATTTCGACTTCCTGTGTTACAGTTTGTTGTGGTTCCATGGTTAGACGATGGTATGTTTTCGACTTCCTGTGTTACAGTTTGTTGTGGTTCCATGATAAGACGATGGTATGCTATCGACTTCTTGTGTTACAGTTTGTTGTGGTTCCATGATAAGACGATGGTATGCTGTCGACTTCCTGTGTTACAGTTTGTTGTGGTTCCATGGTTAGACGATGGTATGTTTTCGACTTCCTGTGTTACAGTTTGTTGTGGTTCCATGGTAAGACGATGGTATGCTTTCGACTTCCTGTGTTACAGTTTGTTGTGGTTCCATGGTAAGACGATGGTATGCTTTCGACTTCCTGTGTTACAGTTTGTTGTGGTTCCATGATAAGACGATGGTTTGTTTTCGACTTCCTGTGTTACAGTTTTTTTTGTTTCCATGGTAAGACGATGGTATGTTTTCGACTTCCTGTGTTACAGTTTGTTGTGGTTCCATGATAAGACGATGGTATGTTTTCGACTTCCTGTGTTACAGTTTGTTGTGGTTCCATGGTAAGACGATGGTATGCTATCGACTTCCTGTGTTACAGTTTGTTGTGGTTCCATGGTAAGATGATGGTATGCTTTCGACTTCCTGTGTTACAGTTTGTTGTGGTTCCATGATAAGACGATGGTATGCTTTCTACTTCCTGTGTTACAGTTTGTTGTGGTTCCATGGTAAGACGATGGTATGCTTTCGACTTCCTGTGTTACAGTTTGTTGTGGTTCCATGGTAAGACGATGGTATGCTTTCGACTTCCTGTGTTACAGTTTGTTGTGGTTCCATGATAAGACGATGGTATGCTTTCGACTTCCTGTGTTACAATTTGTTGTGGTTCCATGATAAGACGATGGTATGCTTTCGACTTCCTGTGTTACAGTTTGTTGTGGTTCCATGGTAAGACGATGGTATGCTTTCGACTTCCTGTGTTACAGTTTGTTGTGGTTCCATGGTAAGACGATGGTATGCTTTCGACTTCCTGTGTTACAGTTTGTTGTGGTTCCATGGTAAGACGATGGTATGTTTTCGACTTCCTGTGTTACAGTTTTTTTTGTTTCCATGGTAAGACGATGGTATGTTTTCGACTTCCTGTGTTACAGTTTGTTGTGGTTCCATGATAAGACGATGGTATGTTTTCGACTTCCTGTGTTACAGTTTGTTGTGGTTGCATGGTAAGACGATGGTATGCTTTCGACTTCCTGTGTTACAGTTTGTTGTGGTTCCATGGTAAGACGATGGTATGCTATCGACTTCCTGTGTTACAGTTTGTTGTGGTTCCATGGTAAGATGATGGTATGCTTTCGACTTCCTGTGTTACAGTTTGTTGTGGTTCCATGATAAGACGATGGTATGCTTTCTACTTCCTGTGTTACAGTTTGTTGTGGTTCCATGGTAAGACGATGGTATGCTTTCGACTTCCTGTGTTACAGTTTGTTGTGGTTCCATGGTAAGAGGATGGTATGCTTTCGACTTCCTGTGTTACAGTTTGTTGTGGTTCCATGATAAGACGATGGTATGCTTTCGACTTCCTGTGTTACAATTTGTTGTGGTTCCATGATAAGACGATGGTATGCTTTCGACTTCCTGTGTTACAGTTTGTTGTGGTTCCATGGTAAGACGATGGTATGCTTTCTACTTCCTGTGTTACAGTTTGTTGTGGTTCCATGGTAAGACGATGGTATGCTTTCGACATCCTGTGTTACAGTTTGTTGTGGTTCCATGATAAGACGATGGTATGCTTTCGACTTCCTGTTTTACAGTTTGTTGTGGTTCCATGGTTAGACGATGGTATGCTTTCGACTTCCTGTCTTACAGTTTGTTGTGGTTCCATGGTAAGACGATGGTATGCTTTCGACTTCCTGTTTTACAGTTTGTTGTGGTTCCATGATAAGACGATGGTATGCTTTCGACTTCCTGTTTTACAGTTTGTTGTGGTTCCATGGTAAGACGATGGTATGCTTTCGACTTCCTGTTTTACAGTTTGTTGTGGTTCCATGATAAGACGATGGTATGCTTTCGACTTCCTGTTTTACAGTTTGTTGTGGTTCCATGGTAAGACGATGGTATGCTTTCGACTTCCTGTTTTACAGTTTGTTGTGGTTCCATGATAAGACGATGGTATGCTTTCGACTTCCTGTTTTACAGTTTGTTGTGGTTCCATGGTAAGACGATGGTATGCTTTCGACTTCCTGTTTTACAGTTTGTTGTGGTTCCATGATAAGACGATGGTATGCTTTCGACTTCCTGTTTTACAGTTTGTTGTGGTTCCATGGTAAGACGATGGTATGCTTTCGACTTCCTGTTTTACAGTTTGTTGTGGTTCCATGATAAGACGATGGTATGCTTTCGACTTCCTGTCTTACAGTTTGTTGTGGTTCCATGGTAAGACGATGGTATGCTTTCGACTTCCTGTGTTCCAGTTTGTTGTGGTTCCATGGTAAGACGATGGTATGCTTTCGACCTCCTGTGTTCCAGTTTGTTGTGGTTCCATGATAAGACGATGGTATGCTTTCGACTTTCTGTGTTCCAGTTTGTGGTGGTTCCATGATAAGACGATGGTATGCTTTCCAGTTCCTGTGTTCCAGTTTGTTGTGGTTCCATGATAAGACGATGGTATGCTTTCGACTTCCTGTGTTACAGTTTGTTGTGGTTCCATGATAAGACGATGGTATGCTTTCGACTTCCTGTGTTACAGTTTGTTGTGGTTCCATGATAAGACGATGGTATGCTTTCGACTTCCTGTGTTACAGTTTGTTGTGGTTCCATGGTTAGACGATGGTATGATTTCGACTTCCTGTGTTACAGTTTGTTGTGGTTCCATGATAAGACGATGGTATGCTTTCGACTTCCTGTGTTACAGTTTGTTGTGGTTCCATGATAAGACGATGGTATGCTATCGACTTCCTGTGTTACAGTTTGTTGTGGTTCCATGGTTAGACGATGGTATGTTTTCGACTTCCTGTGTTACAGTTTGTTGTGGTCCATGGTTAGACGATGGTATGCTTTCGACTTCCTGTGTTACAGTTTGTTGTGGTTCCATGGTAAGACGATGGTATGCTTTCGACTTACTGTGTTACAGTCTGTTGTGGTTCCATGGTTAGACGATGGTATGATTTCGACTTCCTGTGTTACAGTTTGTTGTGGTTCCATGGTAAGACGATTGTATGCTTTCGACTTCCTGTGTTACAGTTTGTTGTGGTTCCATGGTAAGATGATGGTATGCTTTCGACTTCCTGTGTTACAGTTTGTTGTGGTTCCATTATAAGACGATGGTAAGCTTCCGACCTACTGTGTTACAGTTTGTGATGGTTCCATGGTAAGACGATGGTATGTTTTCGACTTCCTGCGTTACAGTTTGTTGTGGTTCCATGGTAAGACGATGGTATGTTTTCGACTTCCTGTGTTACAGTTTTTTTTGTTTCCATGGTAAGACGATGGTATGCTTTCGACTTCCTGTGTTACAGTTTGTTGTGGTTCCATGGTAAGACGATGGGATGTTTTCGACTTCCTGTGTTACAGTTTGTTGTGGTTCCATGATAAGACGATGGTATGTTTTCGACTTCCTGTGTTACAGTTTGTTGTGGTTCCATGGTAAGACGATGGTATGCTTTCGACTTCCTGTGTTACAGTTTGTGGTGGTTCCATGGTAAGACGATGGTATGTTTTCGACTTCCTGTGTTACAGTTTGTTGTGGTTCCATGGTAAGACGATGGTATGCTTTCGACTTCCTGTGTTACAGTTTGTGGTGGTTCCATGATAAGACGATGGTATGTTTTCGACTTCCTGTGTTACAGTTTGTTGTGGTTCCATGGTAAGACGATGGTATGCTTTCGACTTCCTGTGTTACAGTTTGTGGTGGTTCCATGGTAAGACCATGGTATGCTTTCGACTTCCTGTGTTACAGTTTGTTGTGGTTCCATGATAAGACGATGGTATGTTTTCGACTTCCTGTGTTACAGTTTGTTGTGGTTCCATGGTAAGACGATGGTATGCTTTCGACTTCCTGTGTTACAGTTTGTTGTGGTTCCATGCTAAGATGATGGTATGTTTTCGACTTCCTGTGTTACAGTTTATTGTGGTTCCATGATAAGACGATGGTATGCTTTCGACTTCCTGTGTTACAGTTTGTTGTGGTTCCATGGTAAGACGATGGTATGCTTTCGACTTCCTGTGTTACAGTTTGTTGTGGTTCCATGATAAGACGATGGTATGCTTTCTACTTCCTGTGTTACAGTTTGTTGTGGTTCCATGGTAAGACGATGGTATGCTTTCGACTTCCTGTGTTACAGTTTGTTGTGGTTCCATGGTAAGACGATGGTATGCTTTCGACTTCCTGTGTTACAGTTTGTTGTGGTTCCATGATAAGACGATGGTATGCTTTCGACTTCCTGTGTTACAGTTTGTTGTGGTTCCATGATAAGACGATGGTATGCTTTCTACTTCCTGTGTTACAGTTTGTTGTGGTTCCATGGTAAGACGATGGTATGCTTTCGACTTCCTGTGTTACAGTTTGTTGTGGTTCCATGGTAAGACGATGGTATGCTTTCGACTTCCTGTGTTACAGTTTGTGGTGGTTCCATGGTAAGACGATGGTATGTTTTCGACTTCCTGTGTTACAGTTTGTTGTGGTTCCATGGTAAGACGATGGTATGCTTTCGACTTCCTGTGTTACAGTTTGTGGTGGTTCTATGATAAGACGATGGTATGTTTTCGACTTCCTGTGTTACAGTTTGTTGTGGTTCCATGGTAAGACGATGGTATGCTTTCGACTTCCTGTGTTACAGTTTGTGGTGGTTCCATGGTAAGACGATGGTATGCTTTCGACTTCCTGTGTTACAGTTTGTTGTGGTTCCATGATAAGACGATGGTATGTTTTCGACTTCCTGTGTTACAGTTTGTTGTGGTTCCATGGTAAGACGATGGTATGCTTTCGACTTCCTGTGTTACAGTTTGTTGTGGTTCCATGCTAAGATGATGGTATGCTTTCGACTTCCTGTGTTACAGTTTATTGTGGTTCCATGATAAGACGATGGTATGCTTTCGACTTCCTGTGTTACAGTTTGTTGTGGTTCCATTGTAAGACGATGGTATGCTTTCGACTTCCTGTGTTACAGTTTGTTGTGGTTCCATGATAAGACGATGGTATGCTTTCTACTTCCTGTGTTACAGTGTGTTGTGGTTCCATGGTAAGACGATGGTATGCTTTCGACTTCCTGTGTTACAGTTTGTTGTGGTTCCATGGTAAGACGATGGTATGCTTTCGACTTCCTGTGTTACAGTTTGTTGTGGTTCCATGATAAGACGATGGTATGCTTTCGACTTCCTGTGTTACAGTTTGTTGTGGTTCCATGATAAGACGATGGTATGCTTTCTACTTCCTGTGTTACAGTTTGTTGTGGTTCCATGGTAAGACGATGGTATGCTTTCGACTTCCTGTATTACAGTTTGTTGTGGTTCCATGGTAAGACGATGGTATGCTTTCGACTTCCTGTGTTACAGTTTGTTGTGTTTCCATGATAAGACGATGGTATGCTTTCGACTTCCTGTGTTACAGTTTGTTGTGGTTCCATGATAAGACGATGGTATGCTTTCGACTTCCTGTGTTACAGTTTGTTGTGGTTCCATGGTAAGACGATGGTATGCTTTCGACTTCCTGTGTTACAGTTTGTTGTGGTTTAATGATAAGACGATGGTATGCTTTCGACATCCTGTGTTACAGTTTGTTGTGGTTCCATGGTAAGCCGATGGTATGCTTTCGACTTCCTGTGTTACAGTTTGTTGTGGTTCCATGGTAAGACGATGGTATGCTTTCGACTTCCTGTGTTACAGTTTGTTGTGTTTCCATGATAAGACGATGGTATGCTTTCGACTTCCTGTGTTACAGTTTGTTGTGGTTCCATGATAAGACGATGGTATGCTTTCGACTTCCTGTGTTACAGTTTGTTGTGGTTCCATGGTAAGACGATGGTATGCTTTCGACTTCCTGTGTTACAGTTTGTTGTGGTTCCATGATAAGACGATGGTATGCTTTCGAGATCCTGTGTTACAGTTTGTTGTGGTTCCATGGTAAGCCGATGGTATGCTTTCGACTTCCTGTGTTACAGTTTGTGGTGGTTCCATGACAAGACGATGGTATGCTTTCGACTTCCTGTGTTACAGTTTGTTGTGGTTCCATGGTAAGACGATGGTATGTTTTCGACTTCCTGTGTTACAGTTTGTTGTGGTTCCATGGTAAGACGATGGTTTGTTTTCGACTTCCTGTGTTACAGTTTGTTGTGGTTCCATGGTAAGACGATGGTATGTTTTCGACTTCCTGTGTTACAGTTTGTTGTGGTTCCATGGTAAGACGATGGTATGCTTTCGACTTCCTGTGTTACAGTTTGTTGTGGTTCCATGGTATGACAATGGTATGTTTTTGACTTCCTGTGTTACAGTTTGTTGTGGTTCCATGGTAAGACGATGGTGTGCTTTCGACTTCCTGTGTTACAGTTTGTTGTGGTTCCATGATAAGACGATGGTATGTTTTCGACTTCCTGTGTTACAGTTTGTTGTGGTTCCATGGTATGACAATGGTATGTTTTTGACTTCCTGTGTTACAGTTTGTTGTGATTCCATGATAAGACGATGGTATGTTTTCGACTTCCTGTGTTACAGTTTGTTGTGGTTCCATGGTATGACAATGGTATGTTTTTGACTTCCTGTGTTACAGTTTGTTGTGATTCCATGATAAGACGATGGTATGTTTTCGACTTCCTGTGTTACAGTTTGTTCTGGTTCCAAATTGGTTTGTTTGTGATGTTGTCGTTGTTTCTATTTTTATGCATGTTGTTTATTTTCCGCTGGTTCTTCTATATATTTTTATTATTTCTATCAGCCTCTGCACGTCACTATTTCTATATTTTTTGTTACATGACTATTCATCATTCAATCCACGTTCCAGCCATGAACATATGCCCTTTTTGTTTGGTATTTAATATATTCAGGACTATACTATCTAATGCATCCTTTTTAAAGACAATGTTGTGTGTTATTCGTATTGATTAATAACTATTCATATTGATGTTTTCGTTGAAATTGTTCTCAGAGTCATCAGAATCATCTGCTGCTGCTGCAATATCAATTTAAAATCCGACAGCAGCTAGTAGTAGTAGTAGTAGTAGTAATTTTCGTGTTATTACGTGGGGGTTGATCTAATTACAACAAATGTGTGAAATATGGTTACTAAAGACGATAATGATGTAGGGGAGGAAGAAAGGTTGGTAATGGGGGCAGTAATGTGATAGAAGGTGGATAAAAATGAGGAGGTGTGTTACCAGCGACATGACGACGGCAATAATTGTAATGATAATCATGACAATGATGATGGTAATTTTATGAAGACAATAACAACAATTTAAATAATGACTAATTCCTGTAGTAGTAATGATGATAGCGGTGATTGAGATGAGGAATGTTGAATTGAAGACGTGAATGGAAGTATCAGTAACATATTTATTATTTATGATTTGATACACACATCAAATCATAAATCAAAAATACCATCTCTTCCATGAAAACGGATTAGGTGTAGATTTTAAAGAATCATTAAAAATATTATGTTTAAGGTAATTAAATATTATGCCTGAATGACTCAATTATATTTACAAATCATAGTTCTGCTATTTTCCCAAACGTCCCTATGCTTATCTGTCAATAACTTTAATCAAGTGGTTATGCATTATTCCAGTACTTAACTGCAAAATCGGTGATTCCTTCATTTTTCTCAGCCTACATCAGCAAAATATTATAGTTATCTGATACTTTTTTTCCGATTATAAAATTACTATTGTGAATTTGTCATGGAGGATGATGCCAAGCGTATTATGAACTAGCAGGTCGTTTGTTTGAGAAATTCTATCTTGGCATTGTCTTTTTCTAAGATAGTTGGCAGTTCGTATAAGTACCATAGAGCTTTGTTTATCTCTAAGAGCGTGAAGCTGGTTGTCAATATTATGTGTAATAGCGTTGCTATGCTATTGAAAATGGAAGAATATTTTGAAAAAGCGAGTGTAAGATACCCTGTTACAATGTGGTGTATTATTTAAGAAAATAGACTATGTGAATGGTGTCATTGGTAGATTGGCAGTATCGGTAGAGGGTCGGACACCATGCTTTACAGCATAGAGTTACGGCCCTTGCAATTCTGAGTTCAAACCCCACCGAGGTTAGCTTTGCCTTTCATCCTTACGGGATCGATAAAATAAAATACCAGTAATGCACTGGGTAATTGCTGGCTTTGTGCTAAAAGTAGAAACAATTATTATTGTTGTTGTTATTGATGGTTTACTTAATAAATATGATAATTATTTGATCCTCTACTGACTGTCGTGTCTCATGAAGGACATTGGACAGACAATACTTTCCCGCGCACATGTGCAGTGTCTAACAGAGTAGCCTTTTGTAGGAGAGCAATTTAGTGATTCGTGGTATATTTGCTTGTCCCTCCGAAGTGTCTTTGGAGTAACTTTACTCGATAAAGTACGTAGTTCGGTGATCAGATATTCGCTCCAAGTAGAGCCGCTACTTCACCGAATTGAGAGATCACAGCTACGATAGTACGGATATGTGGTTAGAATGTCAAAGGAAAGACTCGCTGGACAGATTTTACGGGCAGACCAACTTGCAGGAGACCCAGGGGTAGAGCCCAAACAAGATGGTTAGATAACATCAATGGGCTCGGCTGGATTTACTGGAGGAACCAGCCGGATCAGTTGGAGACGGTTGCTTCTGACAGGATCCGCTGGAAGGTGGGCTTGAAGACTCTTTCCCCTCCCCACGACCCTCTCAGGAATACGTGGGAGGAGGAGAAGAAGAAGAAGAAGAAGAAGAAGAAGAAGAAGAAGAAGAAGAAGAAGAAGAAGAAGAAGAAAGTCTATTTGCTTAAATAGACGTTCAGTTTTAGTGGTATCGAGCCCAAACCTCCGATGACAACGGACACCTGGTATCCATATTGTTGCTAATTAACCAGTGAAGGTACATACAGAAGACATGTTTTTCTTTGTGATTTTGACTATAATATCTGGTTGGGAGACTTTTATCCCCTGTCTGCATATGTATTGGCATATCGATTATGATTGCTTTGTCATTCTCTGACATCTGTTCTGGTGTATGTCTATACCATCTTTTTTTTCTGTTGGCATTTCATAGTGTTTGCATAACTTCCAGTGTATGTAAATCCCAACTCTATCATGTTTGTGAATGTATTGCTTTTTGGCTAAGACTGTTGTAGCCATAGATAATATGGTAAATTGTTCTTCTTTGCCTCCACATATTCTGTAGTTACGTAATGATTTCTGCTTTATTATGTACTTCTGGTGGGGAGCTTTGGTCTTGTGCTGTGATTAGAAATCCTTCAGTCTCGGCTTTTATTCTAGGGCTTTGTAGCCAGTTTTGTGAGTTTTGCTTGTCTACTTCCTCTCTATGCAGCTTTTTCAGGATTCTTCTTGCCATCGTTCTAGCATGGTATTCTGGGGGTGATTTATATATTATTGGTAGTATCAGTAGAGTTTCGGACACCATGCTTCACGACATACAGTTATGGCCCTTTACATTCTGAGTTCAAATCCCGTCGATATTCGCTTTACTTTTCATCCATACGGGTTCGATAAAATAAAGCACCAGTAATGCACTGGGGTCGATTTAACCGACTTTCCCCTCACCCAAATTGCTGGCCTTGTGCTTCTGGTAGAAATTATTATTATTATTATTACCATCATCATCATCACCATTATAGTTGTTGTTGTTTCTTGACTGAGTACTATGTATTTCTGATGTTTCGTAAATCGGAAAACGGTTGTTGTTAGCTATTTGAAAATTCATTATAATATATTATGTGCATATTGTTTTGACTATAAGAGAAAAATGGGATTATTTGGGATTTTTCCTACCTTATATGGTACACTACTTAATTTTAAATAAATGTGTCGACAAACCGTTTTTTCAAACGTAACACATTTCTAAATGGCTTTATATAACGAATGTGATAGCAAGAGAACATGCAAAGAAGAGGATGAAACAATAGAAAATAAACTTCTCTCCATTATTAAAAAATGAAATTTTTCCGCCTCTTGTTCAATTTCCTAGGGAAAATATTAAATACAGAAAAGCAAACAACACCAGATCATAAAACCACCAATTGCTATTAGTATCGCTGAAATGCATGTAAAAACGGAGACAATAGTGAAAACAGATAATAGCAGTAGCAACAGAGCTTCCACCCTTACATCTCTATCATCACAAGCAACAGTTTTACTACCACCGTCCAAGCCAATAGAAACAAAGCAATGCCATTAGCAAAAGTCACACGGTCGAGGGAGGGGCGTTCGCTTAAAAATATATGAGAATTCAGATAGAGGCACAAAGACTACATCTCTCTATATCGCTATCTCTCCCATTCTTCCATCTTTCTCTTTCAACAAAGAAAGGGAATACACATGCAAAAGGAAGCATTCAATATAGGTGCATGAACAGAAAAACTACGAATGATTGATACATCTACTCCGTGTAGACTGAAAAATGTGTAAAGTAAGCTTGCAAACTAGTCATCCACTGTAACTCTCACAATAACACCAAACAATAACGAAAGCAACTAAACCAACAAATATAGCAACAACAAAGGCACCAACAAGAACACAAACAATAACAAAAGAAAAAATAGTGATATGGATCCCTGCAAAATACAAAAACGAAAAAACAGCCCACAAACTTGGTCCTCAACTTCAGCGATTTCTAAAAATAGAAAGGCACCAAACAGTTACAAACAAACAGGTTCTTTCAAAGTCAAAACGATCTATACAATACTACAACAGATTTGAGGGAACACTAAAAACAAGATTGCTTGGTTGTTATGGCGTCTTCTTTCACAGTTAGCTTGAAGCAGTTATACAGCAATGTCACTTAGTTAATGACCTCTGGTTGTTAAATTTAGATAGGGCAGTCATCACCGGGACCAGATATTCAGTGATGTACTCATTAAGACCCTGTATCGATAACAACGAGGTATATGCATATTGATGGTTTGATATAATATATATATGTGTGTGTGTGTGTGTGTGTATGTGTGTGTGTGTGTGTGTGTGTGTGTGTGTGTGTGTGTGTGTGTGTGTGTGTGTGTGTGTGTGTGTGTGTGTGTGTGTGTGTGTGTGTGTGTGTGTGTGTGTGTGTGTGTGTGTGTGTGTGTGTGTGTGTGTGTGTGCTATATAATATATATATAGTAGTCATCAAAACCATTAGTGAAAACAAGAGAGGGCGTTGGCAGCATTGCCTCATACACTGGAAAGTGATATTATTTCACAGCACCAAATGCTTATTTGCCGTTCACCTGTTGTCTCAAAATATTTATGAAAAAAGTGGAGAAATGAGGCACAATGCGGAGATTTTACATAATGAAAACTATACCCATTTTCACAAGAGAAGACATCTCTCTCTCACCCCAAAATGAGTGAGATATCTCGCCGTCGGACAGTGAGAGTTGACAGGTCTGCTTTATCTGTTCTGCCGATAATGCGCGATAACCCACAAAGACAGCACAACTATGACTTACGACAACAGACTCCAGAGTAGACAGTATCTTCTACTCCAAAACAGTGCCATATACCTGATCTTTTGTCATCAGTACGGGACAAACCTGTGGGTTCTAGAAATTACTTGCGTGTATGTGGCAGGAACGTCCATGCAATCCCAAGAAACCTACGGACTTAAAGCAAAAAGTTTAACATGAACCCGAAATATCAGTAAACACCTTTGATGTCGTCACTATTCATGATTCATCACTCTTTAGTTACTTGCCAAGATTAGCAATCGGCAGGGCGTTGCTGCGCACAATCGAATAATGTGCCCTGTGTGGCTAATATACAGGCACGAGTACGTCACAAATAAATAAGACACATTATAAAATGTATTCCTTGTTATGCATAAACAAGGGTCAGGGTTGGAACAACTTGGGTCGTATTCGGAGCCTAAACAGCAACAACGACAACATTCTTAGTAATAGTTGTAATTATGATAATGTCGGTGATTTAATGGAAATCCTAACTCATCTTTATCATTTAGATCCAACCCACTTTTTTCTTTCTCATTCTTGCTTTCTCTCTTTCTCTTTCTATCTATCTCACTTTATTCCTCTTTCTTTCTCTTTCGCTCTATCTCTTTCTTTCTTTCTCTCTCACTCTCTCTCTCTCTCTCTCTCTCTCTCTCTCTCTCTCTCTCTCTCTCTCTCTCTCTCTCTCTTTCTCTCTCTCTCTACCCCCTCGCTCTCTTTCTCTTATTCGTCTCATCCTTTATCTCATCAGCAAATATTGACAAGTAAACGATAACGAAGCAGTAATTTACACAAAGTGCTCAGAAGGGGGTTCTTATATGTACTGTCTTGCTGGGCAACTGATCTGAATCTGGGGTCTAGACAGGGTGAGATATTGTGAAGTAAGGCAACAGATTGGTGTAGATGCTAATCTCAAGGGACAAAAACACATCTGTTCATATTGGTGCTAAGCTATTAATATGTGTTTTACTGTCGCGCATGTATATACACATGCATATACATACGTACATACACAAACACATCTGCTAGATATCCCATAAGGCAATCAAATTACCGAATATGAAAATCCATATGCTCTCTTAATACCACACTTTGTGTTTTTTTTTTGTCTTTTATATATTTATTCTTATCACATTCAGTCTTTAACCCTCCACCACCACACTCTCTCTTTCCCACACTCACATGCACACACACACACATTCTTAGACATAGTTAGATCGGTAGATAGATAGAATGATAGATAGAAAGATAGATGGATAGAAAGATATATATATATATATATATATATATATATATATATATAGAGAGAGAGAGAGAGAGAGAGAGAGAGAGAGAGAGAGAGAGAGAGAGAGTGAGAGAGATAGAGAGAGAGAGAGAGAGAGAGAGAGAGAGAGAGAGAGAGAGAGAGAGAGAGATAGATAGATAGATACATTTCTTTATTAGCCACAGGGGCACAAAAGAAGGGGATAAATACAAAGAGGGAAGTTTACATACAATAAAAACGTGTAAAATATTATCACAAATGCAATTTAAAAATTAGTCGATTTTCCCCAATAGGGGGAGACAGTTCATATGGGTAACACATACCCCCGAAAAAAATGTGCAACCCTCATCTCCAGGAGTACGTAGAGTTTGTACTCCCTTCCTCTCCTCCTCCTTTTCCTCAACCTACAGGCTGATATAGAGAGAAGGCCCATTCACTTGGGCCATTCTCGCCACTTTCACCCACCTTTCATAAAACTTGCTGGGGTACAGCACCTCTCTGTCCATCCTGATTCTTCTTCCAAAGTGGTATTTGAAAAAAAGAATCAGTTGTTGGCCGGAGAGAAAGGTGTCTGACCTCAGCCCTTTCAACCTTGTCCATCATAAACCTCTTTCGCCATAGCTATCACACAAAGAAAAACCGCCTCTCCTTCGTTTTTGAAGGAGGGTGGCGGTTTGATCATAACAATGGACTCGGTGGTCAACCGGATTGGTCCCACCCGCGACAATAGTCGTTCTACATAGCCCCACAGGTCGGTGACGCCCGGGCAGTGTGTGAATGCGTGCGCGACTGTTTCTTCGTCTCGCACGCACCTCGGACAGATCTCTTTTGCAGGGTCCCTGCCCGGGAGCCCATGTCTGTAGAGCTTGTCAGGAACTGGTAGCACTGCCAGGCCAGGGACTTTTGGAAGTTGTCCATCGGTCCCGGGCGGAAGGTCCTACCGAACAGACTGGCCAGTTCATCTTCCTCTACGCCTAGAGTTTCACCGAGCGCGTCATCGCACTTGCTGCGGATCAACCCTCTATAGAATGACGAAGTGGAGTTTCCACTGATCGCCGGGTCCGCCTGCCAGAGGGCTGTGAGCGCCTGAGCACATTCGATGTGCCAGTCGCCCATTTTACTCGGTCTTTGCTTAACCCAAGACTGTAGCTCGGTGAGCGAGACGAGTCGTGGGAAGGCTCGTCTCACGAACGGGGCCCCCACCGGTTGTCCGGTGAGGAATACGTAGAGATGCCGCAGCCTGAGCGCGTGTTTGCGCATCGTCAGCCACTGCATCCCCAGCTCTCAGTTGGAAGGGTGTTGGCAGTAGATGGATCTTCTCACCAAAGGAGCCCGCCTCTTCCAAAGGAATTGGAAGAGCGCGCGCTCCATTTTGGTGAGATTTTGACTGGACAAGGCACGACGGTCAAGCGGTAGTAGATGGCGGACGCTATAAAAGTGTTCGCCACCTCCGCTCGACCTTTCAAGGATAGTTTGCACTCGGCCCACTTCTGGGTGAGTGCAAACACCTTGGCCGTCACCTCTTTCCAGTTCTTCTCCACCTGGAGGTCCGGACCAAACCAGATCCCGAGCAGCTTTACCGGTCCTTCCGTCCAGCGTCCGACGACGCCATCGGAAGGCATCGGTTTGCCTCTCCACGATCCGAGTTGCAAACCGATGGACTTGTCCCGGTTCAGCTTCGCTCCTGTGAAACTTTCGTATTCGTTCAGTAAAGTACCGACTTCCTCGATTTGCGAGGCGCTCGACACCATTACTGTCACGTCGTCGGCGTAGGCCGGCTCCAGAGGGATGCCCTGCAATAGCTCCAACTTCCGCAGTAGTGGCTCGAGAGTAAGTACGTACAGAAGGGAGGAGAGAGGGCATCCCTGTCGAATGGATCGCGTGATATGGAACGGCTCCGAGAGGTAGCCGTTCACCTTGACCCTTGAGCAGATGTTGCTGTTGTGCATTGCAGCAATCCAGCCCCTGAACACGGGTCCGAAGCCTGCCGCCTCGAGCACCGCATCCAGGTAACGATGGTCAACCCTATCGAAAACCTTAGACTGATCCAAGTTGATCAGGGCCCCACCGAAACCGGGTTTACACCCTACCCTCTCTATGATGTATTGCATGAGGTGAAGGTTGTCGTGTATGGACCTGGTCGGGATTGCGCATGTCTGCGCTTCTCCCACCAGGTTCTCGACGACAAGCGCCAGCCTCTTTGCCAACACCTTGGCCAACATCTGTAACTCTGTGTTTAGCAGAGTTATGGGCCGGAAGCTGCCTATGTCATCCCCCTTATTCTCGTCCTTCCTGACTAGTGTGACTACGCCCCCGGTCACAGAACTGGGAATTCTCCCGTTCTGTTGCCAGTTGCAGTAGACCGCTTCCAGGAGACCGGAGAATAAGTCCGGCATTGCTACGTAAAATTCGTAGGGTAGACCGTCGAGACCTGGAGATTTGCGTTTGCAGCATTGGCTCAGCGCGTCCCCTATCTCAGCGGCTGAAATCGACCTTTCGCAGAACTTTGTCTCGCTGTCCGAGAGTCGCGGTAGGCCGTCGAGGTATGGACCGAAATGCATAGCCTCTCCCGGCGCGCCGCCCTGCCCGAACAGTTGAGCAAAGTGCCGCTGAAAGGCCGCACACATCTGCTTTGGCTCACGTATCACGCGTCCGTTTTGGTCCTTCAAAGACCGAATCGTGGAGTTGTTGCCACTTTTTGCCTCCGTCACTCCGGCCCAGCTAACAGCTTTGGCTCCTTTGTTTCCCAGAGCACGTATTTTGCTTCTGACAACGCAGCCCTCATGCTTTGCGTCGAAGAACTGGTCCAAGGCCGTTCTCGTTGCTAGCACGCTGGCTATGTTGCCACTTCTAATTGCCTCTTCTACTTTATCTACCAGTTCCTTCTCGGTTCTATTTCTATCTAACGCTAATTCTTTACTAAAAACTAACGAGTCTAATCTAACTGCCCTCTTGAGAGAGTACCACCATCTGTTGTTGACAATGGCCCCTGTCAAGTGCTGTTTAACTAAAGTGCTAATCCGTCTACTGTAAGCTTTACATGTCGGTAACGACAAGTTCAGCTTCCAGTAGCCGGGTCCTTGTCTATGGGATCTATCAAGGTTGGACATGCAGGTCACTAGTTTGTGATCTGAATAGGTCATTTGTGGACAGCTTAACATGTCTCTATCCTTATTTCTAACTAGAACCTATCTAGGTACGATCTAGATGTTCCGCTAAGATTAGTCCACGTCCACAGTGGCACAATCGGAAAATCTAGTCGATATCTATCGGCCAGGTCAAATCGATCGATTAACTGTTTGAGGCTGTTACACCCCCCTTTATCGGGACATGCTCCCACATAGTCCCAACGTGCATCTAGGATTCCATTCCAGTCCCCCACTAAAAGCAAAGAGCGGGACGTTCCCAGAAAAGTCTCTAGACGTTTGAAGAAGTCTGGCCGCAGTGTCCCGGATGGGGCATATGCAGCCGCCAGCCTGAAGGCTCCACCTTCACTACCGTCAACGTCTAGGACCACCAGTCGACCCTCCGGGTTCAGATGTACCGTCTGTGTTACGAGGCCCAGGTGTTTTCGCAGCAAAACGGCAACCCCGCCCCCACCCCCGGCCGACAGAGAGATGCGTAGATCTCAATGTCATCGAAGATGGGGGCTAGCTGTCGCTCGCTGTGGATCCTGGACTCGCAAATGGCTACTACATCCATACTGTGCGACCTGAGGTGTTTAAGAGTTTGCCCTGTTTCCAAGGCATCCCCAGGCCGCGTACGTTCACACATCCAACTCTTATATTGGCCATGATGGTGCTGAAAAGTTAAAAGAGGGAAAGAAATCACTCACCCTTCGTCTCCTGGGGACCAGGCTGCACGATTTCTATGGAGGTGTTGGAGGGGTTGTCTGGGTGAGTAGTGGTTTCCGGCGGGTTGGGGACCGAGATGTTTGGTGGGGTGGGGTCTAGTGGGGTGGGGGTGTCTTGGGTGGGGAGACATTTGATAAGGACGCGGTTAAGTGGTTTCACGCAGGAATTCCCCACATCCTTTTCAAATGTTTCTTTTAGGGACCTATAAGTTTGTATAGGGACCCTAATCAGTTTTAGGTTCAGTTTTTTGTTATTTTTAATAGAGTGGGCGAAAGTTTTCCCTTCGGATTTCACCGAAGGGTCGTTCGTGATGGTCTCCATTAGTGTTTTGTTTTCAGTGTTTATGTAAGTGTAAGTGTAATTTTCTTGTGTTGTGTTTGTTTTTGTCTGTAGTTCTTGTGTGTGCTTTCGTTTTGTTGTAGGTATTTTGTTTTCAGGAGGTGGGGGTTTTGTTTGTGATGTTTTTGTTGTTTGTGTTGGTGGTTGTATGTTTGTGGTAGTGTTTGCTGGTTTTTTTGCTTTTGTGATGTCTTTTCTTTCTTTTCGAGCGATGGGGTTGTTTCTCCCTCGTCTTCACTGGGTGATGGCGAGATAGCCTCATCTGTTGTATCGTCTGTGTGATTGGGGAGGGGTATGTCTTGGGAAGCTGTTGTGTCTGTATGTGATTTTGCAGTGGTTTTAGGTGGAGTGGGGTTGGGTGGGACTGTGTTTGTTGTGGTTATTTTTGTGTGTTGGTGTTGTTGTTGTTGTGGTTGTGTTGGTGGTTGTGTTATTTTGATAGGTGTCGGCAGAAGAGTCTTTTTTTTACTCATTAATTTAGGACAGGAAGCCCTCAGGTGACCCCTGCTAAAACAGTGGTAACATGAAGGCCGCCTACCCTCAACCGAAAAGTTTATGTAGGTGAGTCCGTCCAGGAGTACACGTTGTGGGATCATAGCTATTCGCTCTGGGCTCATTTGCACCAGAACTTCAACGCTAGTCCCATTGAATACATCTCTGGGGGACTTTCCTACTGAAAGTATTTTGTCTTCATCAAAAGATAGATAGATAGATAGATAGATAGATAGATAGATAGATAGATAGATAGATAGATAGATAGATAGATAGATAGATAGATAGATAGATAGATAGATAGATGAATGGGTGGATGGATGGGTGTATATATATATATACAGAGAGAGAGAGGGGGGATGTATATGTGTAACGAGTAGGAGCGAAAATTACTCAGGGGAGGTGCCTGCATGAAATGTTTACATACAAATAGACTCTGGTAATTTGAATATGACGGGGTGGAGGGTGATTGTTTTCAAATGAAACCACTTCCGCAATTTCAAGGTCGAAATTCTCTTTAAGAGTGTTCAGGTAATAAGGTGGGAAAGGGAGAGAGAACTGATACAGCGTGAGCTGATCAGTCTTTTGTAACAATTTAAGCCCATGGCGTGTGAGTGGATTTTGTCTATAAGCTAACTTGATAGGATCAATGAACATGTCTCGATCTTATTAGATCCTAATGAAGTATATTTACTCAGCAAGTTGGTTAGACTAGAACGGCTAAATATCCTAATGAAGTATATTTACTCAGCAAGTTGGTTAGACTAGAACGGCTAAATAGATTTAGCCGTTCTAGTCTAACCAACTTGCTGAGTAAATATACTTCATTAGGATCTAATAAGATCGAGATGCTCATTGATAATATCACATGCATATACATAGGAAAACAGAAGGAAAATATGCGCTGATTATGTCTATAAAGAAAGCGTAAAAGCGAAAGGCTTGAGGGAGCGTTGTGCATGAATTGTACATATATTCCCTAAAGCGTATTTCGATCTTGAAATTGCAAACGTAATCTCAGTTGATTGAAGTATCTTTTCCCACTCGCCACATTCAAACTGGGAGATTGTAATAGTTTGTAAACATTTCGTGCTCCGGAGGTGTGAAGTCTCCACCTGCATTGATCAGATCATTTCCTTTTAATGGTTACTTTAGTGTTATATACATTCTAGTATAATTCTTTGTTAAGTTTGTCTGTATTATGGTGTGGTAAATAAAGATATATATATATACACCAGGTCCGAACACACTGAAACCAAACTCCCACTGTCACTTCCTCCGTCTCTCACGCTCTAGCAATCTCTCACTATTATAAGCAAATGGGGACTCACGCCCTGGCCACCCCGCGGCCCCATCGGACAAAATAGAGAAGACGTTTCTCCACGGGATGGTGAGGGAGAGGCGCTGGAAGAGCCATTCCATCTCGTGGGGCTCACACCGGCAGGTAGCCAACTCTGTGCCGATGGTGGTGAGTAGGGAGGTGGTCCTAGGGGCACCCCGTTGTTCTAATTACACATCTTTTTCAATGTATCTGTGTTCAGAATTTTGGAATGTTCAGAATAACCCGTAACGCGTGTTGTTGGGATTAGGGTTACCGAGCAAAGACACACTTTCTGTGGTAGACAGATATATAATTAACACCACAGGAGCTCATCAGATAATTATGCCCCAACATTTCTATTTCTATTTACACTTAATAGATCTATTTCTATCCACGTTTAAATTGCTCTATTTGCTAATCATATTAAGCCACTATAGCTTTAGTTATACATTTTCATTGGTCTAGGCCTGAGCTGAATAATTCTATTACTATTACATTATTATAATTGTTTCGGTGGATTGGCAGTATCGGTAAAGGGTCGGACGCCATGCTTTCCAGCATAGTTACGTCCCTTTACGATCTGAGTTCAAATTCCCGCCCAGGTTGACTTTGCCTTTTATCCTTACGGGGTCGATAAAATAAAGTACCAGTAATGCACTGGGTAATTGCTGGCCTTGTGCCTAAAGTAGAAACAATTATTATAATTGTTTCTACTTTTGGCACAAGGCCAGCAATTATCTCAGTGTATTGGTGCTTTATTTTATCGACCCCGTAAGGATGAAAGGCAAAGTTAACCTCGGCGGGATTTGAACTCAGATCATAAAGGACCGTAACTCTTTGCTGCAAAGCATGGCGTCAGACCCTTTAATAATGTTTTAACACATATTCATAAATTTTGTTTATGTTATGTAGATAGGCTAGATCCTAACAGGCATATGACCAAAGACTCTACATCAGTGACCGTCCAGTCATTTTTCAGACGTAGAATATCTATATCAAACGTGTCCTTCAATTTTAAGATGAGTAATTCGAGGGTTATTTGACTTCTATGTATTGCAGATAATACGAGTTCGTAGGAATATCTGCGATGGCTCGTACAGCATCTTTAACTGCTCAGAGTGTGCAATGTCTCACTGATATATATATATATATATATATATATATATATATATATATATATATATATATATATGTGTGTGTGTGTGTGTGTGTGTGTACATATATATATAGGAAAATGTTCAAGACCCTGACGGCAGAGTTCAAGCCGTTTCGACGACTATTTCTGGACCAGAAATAGCCGTCCAGAAATAGCGTCGATACGGCTTGAACTCTGCCGTCAGGGTCTTGAACATTTTCCTACTACCCACTCTACTACCCTAAGTATTGAGTACTCTGGTTCCTTACCACACTTCCTTCGTTATATATATATATATATATATATATATATATATATATATATATATATATATATATATATATATATATATATTTAATTTCTGGATGTTAAATATAGCACAATACACTAAAATATTCAATGTCAACAATTTAGATGTCTCTTAAATTCTCATTATCGAATTGACCAGTTGGACGCTAATAGATATGTCAGAAATATTGTCCACAGATTCTCGATTCAGACCATACGCATGTTATTAAAGGGTAAAATTATCACAAGTATATAAATTATATTTAGAAAACATTCATAACATTCTGATTTCTTTTGTTAATTTGTATCTCAAAGTATTTTCTAAACGAATCTGCCAGGTTTTTCTTCGAATTACAACATTTCAAAGTTCATTTCCCCAGACTCTTTCTTCCAAGAACCGTCTTTCTGCACTTAAGATATATATAAATCCTGTATTCATTAATTAATCAATATGGATCCATGCATTTTTTATTATCTTATTCTATTAAAACGAGCTTGCTTCACACGAATTCAACACTTAAAATATTGCATCTATTGTGTATTTCATAGAATATTACTTTGACATTATCACCCTGTTTTGTTTAACTTCTATAGCAACGTGATCTCAATATGATTTTAATCATATTCAAAAGGATGTCTGTGAGTGCATTGGCAAATCTCCAAAAGAATATTACTTAAGAGGATTCGCAAATAACTAGTCTTTGGAAAACCACTTATGATATTAAAGAATTTTATAGACCATAAATGAAAAATATGTACAGAAACATTGATATTTTCTCTTACCAAAATATCAATGATTGATATCAGTACATCGAAGAGCTTAAGCAAAATTCTATGGTGGTAAATTCTGGTTAATCCGACACATTAAGCGCTTTTATTGGAAATATCAATATCAAGAGGGGAGGATGCGATAAAAGTGTTTAATAATTCCATTTAGACAAAAAAAATCTAATTAATAGGTTTCTGTTTAATATAAAATTTAATTATATTTTCCTAAAACATATTAATAAGAAAAATGCTATTTAACTACATTAATTTGCAGATTAAATTTCACTCAACAAAAAAACATTGGATTGCAATGTATTATCTCTGGAAATATAAACTTTGATTTCTACATAAAAAAACTCCCAAGAACTTACATTTTCTAATAGTCGCTCCTTTTCATCACACTTCTTACATCGATATGGTATAGCATTGCATGCTTACGCAAACGTACACACACACACACACACACACACACACACACACACACACACACACACACACACACACACACACACACACACACACACACACACACACCCATCTATGTATATATATAAATTATATATTATATATACATATATATATATATTTATATACATAAATACATATATATATATATGAATGTATGTATAGTATATTTGGCAATATACCGTATGTTTAATTAAAAACATTCAGAAGACCATACGCTATCGGTTTTAAAGTAGTGACTATGTCACTTACTTATTTTCGGCGAAAGGGAGAGAAGCTAACAGTCTGTTTCACGCTGGTTGGCGATAATCAGAGCCACGCACCCCCTGCTTCCGCCGAAAACTATAGAAGCTGGATTCTTATAGAATTCCAGTAATAATCAGGAGCTTATTATTCAGAGCGATTGCTGGTCCAGCAAAAATTTGGTTTTAGGATTGGTGCAAAACCGATAGCATAAGGTTTCCTAAATGTTTTTAATTAAACATATGGTATATTGCCAAATATACTATACATACATGTATAAATTGCTATTTCAGAACACCAATACTAAAACCTAATTTTTGCTGGACCGACAATCGCTCTGAATAATCAGCTCCTGATTATTACTGGAATTCTATAAGAATCCAGCTTCTATAATTTTCGGTGGAAGCAGGGGGTGCGTGGCTCTGATGATCGCCAACAGCGTGAAACAACTGTTAGCTTCTCTCCCTTCTTTCGCCGAAAATAAGTAAGTGACATAGTCACTACTTTAAAACCGATAGCGTGTGGTCTTCTAAATGTTTTAAATTAAACATACGGTATATTGGCAAATATACTATACATACATTCATGTATACATCGCTATTTAAGAGCACTGGTTTGTCTCGTATATATATATATATATATATATATATATATATACGAGACAAACCACAACAGAAACACAAACCCATCTCAATTTTACTTTTGAAAATGATAAGAACTGTGAAACCGGTGTAGTAAATAAATATTCTTAAAAGATTCCAGTTGCATTTTCAATTTCTTTTCCTTATATGTTTACCTGTGTGCGACATCTTTTAAAAAACCTTATTTTCTTTATATATATATATATATGTATATTTTTTTTTTCTTTATATATATATATATATATATATATATATATATATATATATATATATATATATATATATATATATATATATATATATATATATATATATATATATATATATATATATATATATATATATATGCGTGTGTGTGTGTGTGTTAAGAAATACGATGTAGATTGGTTTACATCTATTTAGTTTTTTATTGTGTAGGACATGTTACGCGCGTTTCGCAGAAGATTGACTCCAGGTCACCCACAGAAGTTATGAACTCGACACCATTATCGATATGGAAGAGCAGATCAATAATGGAGTCGAGTCCAAAATTTATATGGATAATCTTGAGCCAATCCTCTGCGAAACACGCATAACAAATGGTTATACAATAAACGACTAAATACATGTAAACCAAACTTCATCGCTTTTCTTGATTTATACACTCTGTTTGGGCGTCGTATGCTCACTTTGGTACCACCACCAGTAATTCACTGAACCACATACACTACACATACACACACACACATACACACACGCATACATAAATATATATATATATATATATATATATATATATATATATATATATATATATCGTGCAAATTTAGACGGGAACAAAACAGAGAGGCAGACAAATAAAGGTTTATTAGATTCTCGCTCTTGAGAGTAGTGTTATACTTGGGGAGGGTCATATTGTTGTAATATTGCCAGAAATAATAACAGAACACACTCATTGTTTGGTTTGGGTAGTTTTTCCCTTCTGTATCTTTTATATCTCCATAGTTAATTTATTTGGCAATCGATCTTTGTCATTGATTGACCAGCGGTTAAAAATACAGATATAAATATATATATATAGTCTATCAAAGTTCTTTCATAACACATCTGCAACATCATCAGTGGTACTATTATGTTCCCTCCTATTGTATTGTAATGTCTACGCCATTTTTATTTAATTTATTCAGAATAAATTAAATAAAAATGGCGTAGACATTACAATACAATACAATAAACTTGGCTTTTATTTTTAGTAGCATACATTTTATGAGACACGCTATGTTATGATGCCATGTGCGTTATTGTATATACGCACACTATTCAGTCTTCTGAGATACTTAGAAGTGAAGGGTTAACTAATGTTACACCCACTGATGAGCATATAATAATAATTGGTAATTCCCTATCACTAAAATTGCGAAACAGCATTACCAAAAGCTGTCTGGGTGTCTGACAGTTGTCGCAATATCGGTTTGTATTTCTTTTCTTAATTTATTCTTTTAAATTGAGTCTGGCAAACCCTATTGTTCATAGTTAGTATTTTTTTCACCCTAGCGAATCTGGTCCCTTACGATTTGAACACGTATATGTATATATCTGTGTTTATCTCTCTTTTATATTCAATTATATATGTATATATATATATATATATATGTAAATTTATGCCGGGTTCAATCGGGGATATATATATATATATATATATATATCCTAAACCGACGGTAGTCGGTTTAGTAATATTGTTGTCTTATATATATATATATATATATATATATATATATATCTTTTCTCTCTTTCTCTCTCCTTTTCCACCTGGCCTTTTGATTAATAAAAGGCCTCGAGCGCACCCGAACTACACCGATGTCCTGTAATTCAGCACCGAAACATCGGTTCGGGATACATTTACAGCTGACGATGGAAACTCCTTTCTTCCTTTCTTCTCCTGTTCCGTCCTAACCACCATCTTAAACCTTGTTTTTAGTAACCACACAGCTCCTTTCGTTTCATAAGTTATATATATATA
>OZ024740.1:379794430-379801930 GCA_964016885.1 Eledone cirrhosa | reverse complement strand
AATATAGACATAGAATATTCGAAAATATTCTGTATGTTCATAATAAACATTTTGAAGACCTAATCGCTATAGAATAGATATATATATATATATACAATATATATATAATTTTACAAAACCGATAAGGTGTGATATTTCCAGCAAATCGGGCGATTACGTAGAGGCTCTCCCGTTGGTTCGTAACAACATGAGTAATAAGTTATATTAATGTATATTAATATATAAATCAATCCTTTACTGAACTTTAACAACATGAGTAATGTAATTTTTGTGAAGGTTGATACATTTGAAGTTTAGCAGTGATACACAAAAATTGCAGAAATTTGATGGCCTCGTTCATCACAATTTCTTTGATACTCAATCAGCAGCGACAGCGGCCTGACTATTCGGTTCCACCTTTTATAGGTGTAGGTTGTACCAGAAATGATACGAAAAGATTAAATATAAAACAAATTTGGCTGGGATGGTTGTGTTAAGGAGTTCACTTTGCAACCACAAGGTTTCGGGTTCAGACCCATTTCGTGTCGCACTGGCAAATTGCCTTCTACTCAAGCATCGTTTTTCACAAATGCCTCTGAGTGAAATATAGTACAGGTAAAATTTCGTTATAACGAATACCATTATAACAAATTTTTCAGTATAACGAAATTTTTTTCAATCTCTGATGTAATAACAAACAAACATTCGATTTGTTTCGGTCGATCTCGTTATGAAGAATTTTTCGTTACAACGAATTTTTTTATTCCCCGTGAATTTCGTTATAACGTAATTTTACTGTACACCAAAACTGCGTTGAAACACTTTATATAATATATGTAGGTGGATATGTGTATATGTATGTACGCGTGTGTATGTATGTATGTACGCATGTGTATGTATGTATGTATGTATGTATATACGTATGTAGGTGTATCACTTTGTGCCAGTGTCTACGTTTAATCTTTTCTTCTGTCTTGTAACTAGCGGTTCGACAAAAATATATCAATAAATAAGTAGCAGGCTTGAAAGAATTAGTACTAAACCAGATAGAATCGACGAAAGCACCTCAGAATAGTCACAGCTTAATGGCTGAAACGAGTAAAAGATTACGACTAACACTTCCTTATAGCTAAAAGCTTAATTAATGAAAGAATAGTAAATTTCAATGTTGTGGGCAGTATTTCGTTGGAGACCAGTGCCATGACTTAAAGTCACTATTGTATATAGCACATACCGTAAAGTAGTGGAGTTACAATAGCAGCAATAAGTAGTAGTAGTAGTAGTAGTAGTAGTAGTGGTGGTGGTGGTGGTGGTGGTGGTAGTAGTAGTAGTAGTGTAGTATGCTTCTCCATGTTCAGAAACAAATCACTGATTTAGTTTACCAAGATTGAGGTAGGTGTTTACACTTAGAAGGCAATGTTTAATATACTCAATATTTAACATGTGTTTATTCTGTCAATCTCTTAACACAAAGTCATTCCTTATATACCAATGCTTCTCACTTTATCCTGTAGGTCAGTTTGTACTCCGATTGGTTAGCACACAATTCAACTAAGTTTTAATTTTCGTTCAATCTTTGTGCAGCGGCAAAATATTAATTGTATTTTACACAACAGTTGTTCTCTGCATATGTTACTTTCACAAAACAGGCATATACACACACATATGTAAGGTCACAGATCCTTTGGCCGTCTAAGAAATCTGACTGATAAAATGACAAGTCAGTCAATCATATTGGTGTCCTCCCCACAGCCCCGGCGGACAGAATAGAGAAGGCGTTTCCCAGGAGGACGGCAAGGGAGACGCGCTGGAGTGATCAGGGTGTGGGTGGGGTGTTAGGGCGTGGGAGGTGTATAGAAGGGATATATATGTGTGTAAATATGGGGGGTTATTTGGCTTTAGGTAATCACAAGTTTCAGATAACTAGATGATCAATGACAGCTGAGCCCCTCTCTTAACACGAGCATCCAGCACAGTATCAAAAGGATTAGAGACAATAACAAAATCAGTTTTTGATCTCTACCCATGATTCCCCTTATACTATGTATATTTATGGATGACTCTATGCTGGAATAAGATGTTCATAATAGAGAGTCCATTGATAGATCAGAAGTCTGATAAGGTCTCTCCATTTGTATTCAGATCGGGATCGCCGTTTCTTCCAATCACAGTGCCAGTATGAGCCTTGAAGTCTCCCATTAGGATATATGACTCAGTCTTAACTACATCTAACACTGCAGTGACTTCATCAAGGTTTTTCCAACTGGGGTTCAAATCCCACCGAGGTCAACATTACCTTCCATCCTATTAAGGTCGATAAAAAAGTACCATTCAAGCACTGGAGTCGATTGTTCCTCCATATTTCTTTTTCACTTCTCCTCTCTATAAATCCCTCTCCTTCTCTAGAAGAAATCGGCTGTGTTCAGATCTATAGAGATGGGCTCGGCCAAATTTTAAAAATGCCCAAGTTGCGGATTAGAGAGAAGATATATATACAAATTCATAGCCTAAACTATTTATATTTCCACACATATATTTCAATGTAATATATTATAATATAATATCCATTAGTTTCCCATTGATCATTCCATTATCAAACACCGACAGCCAGTCTATCAACACTTAAATAATGGTCATAATCTTTATTTAATATCAGAAATAAGCTGGTGTCGTTGACAGGAGAATAGACCAATCTACTTTTTGGTTTTGAATCACAATGAGTTCATTATTTCTTGCTCATATCTTATTCGAATCCAATAGGATTTAGCTATAATATTGGAATGAATTACTGCAAAGGCACGAGGCAATTTTCTTTACTTAATTAAAAATATCTTATTTTTCTTATATATATATATATATATATATACAGAAACACAGTAAAATAAAAAGGAAAGCAAACTTTACACCCTCAACTGAATAGAATATTTCAGCTATGTACTACGAATAAAAGTGTTACCATGTAGAAACAGCAACGATATCTCCTACATCAGCCGTACAACCTCAAGTGCGATGCCAAAGGAGAGCAGCCGTCCGGTGATTGGGGACACTGTATATCTAAACAACAACCGGTACGTAATGGAAATATTTGATTAATGATTGGTAGCTATTTATTTTCTGGTCCTCGGCGTTGCAGGTGGCAATTTCTGGGTTTATGTCCGAAGCAATAGGGTTAGCACAACGGAATGTGTCACAATACGTGGCATCCCTGATGAGTGGCTTACCTCAGTCGAAGGGAAAATAATTATTCCGACAGGGTGTCTACCATCACCACGGTCAAGACTAATATGCCCCAGTTAGGACATCGGCAGCGTGGAGATTATTTTTATTACACCGTTTCATAGTGATTGGACAAGGAAAAACTGTTAGAAGAGAACTAATATAGTCCGATTCGTCAACTGGCGCCGCGGTGAAATTTATGTTGCTCACACAAACACAGAATAAGAAACAGAAGCAACTGCGATTCGTGTGCACTCATCTTCGAAAAGGCTGTCGGTCGATCAAATGTGAACACTATTGTTCCACACTCCATTATTTGGTTGCCACGAGGTCCGAAAGCAGGTGGAACAGTGTTGATTAAGAGAAAACTTAATCCTTATTTTACTTGAACTAATTTTAACAATGCTCTAGTCGCGTTGATATATTATATCCTAAATGACAGAGTGACTATCGTTTACCAGATATCTATCTCATTCGCAATCAACATTAGACTCAAATTTGTTACGGAGAACCTCGTAGTCATTCAGACTACAGATACTGGAAAAATGGGTGGGAAATGAGTTTTGCTTGCTGCCAGAATGTGTCATAAAAAATGACGATGTGGGTGAATTTCAAACATTAATACCTGCTGTTGGTGATATTCCTTTTCAACTGACTGAACTAAAGCAACGTGAAATTAATTGCTTGAATCAAGGACAAAAAGTATCTCGTGTTTTGGGAATCGAACCCATGATCATGAGTCCAACATCTTAACCACTAGTCCACGTGTCTTGATATACTTCCTAAAAAAAATAAATTGCTAAATACCAGAAATTATATATTTCATTTAGTTCGGAATTATAAAATTCCCTTTTTCGATTGCAAATCATTAAAACACATGTTTTGTTCTTTCTTGTTTATTTAATATTTACTTTATTTTATTTCTTACTTTGTGTCTCCTTCAAAAGAACAGCTTTCGACTTAATTATTCATCGGTGTGCCCGACTCCTTATTCAGATGACAATTCTAATTTTTCATTTTAACTTCGAGAAGAAACTGCGCATCGACCTCGAAAAACTATATTAGCCGAAATGTCAAACTTTAAATGTCATTGAATGTGTGATGATACAAGGCGAGATATATAATGGAAATAAAATTAATAACATCAAATCGTCAACAAACGAGAATTACAAGAGAAATGGGCGTATCAAATGTAGATGAAAATGACCACGGAGCATTTTATTTCATAGTAAATGTATAAAATATGAATGTAAACAACATCGTATGCAAAGTTCGAACTTTCACAGCACTGGGGGCACTATGAAGTTTATAGAAAGTGTAGGATACTCAAAGGCAGAAAATAAATGTAAACACAATTGGTTGCTACAAACAGCTTTACAAATCGGGTAATGACTCCCTATAGACGGGAAAAAATCATCAGCGGTTGCTACGAGCAATCGCACCCCATATCTGTCGGATACCGGCTGATTGCTCTCACCACTGAGCTGAACGGCCTATGACAGCTACCAGCGTTTTACTTTCAGTTAAATTATACGGTATTATATGGCAAATCCGGTGTGTTAAGTTTTCGTGCATATAAAAGAAATACTACACGTCACTAAAAAGCTATACGTAATACCAAGAATGATGCATATATGCATTCATCTACAACATTTTTTAAATAATATATAAAAGTTGATGATCTATAATCAATCATTTATAAAGAAAAATACTAGAAAACAGCTCAAACGTTCCTGTCAGAAATTTCCAGTATTGAAAACGTCCCCCCCCCCCCCCCTCACAAAAACAACCTCAAATTACTAAACCACTCGTTGGATGATTTGAAAAATAATGGAAAGGTTTAATGTAGACCTATAACAAAACTATGGATACGGGCATGGGCGTGTCGTCAATAAGTTCACTTCACAACAAAGGTTACAATATTCAAAAGCTACAAAAGTTTAGTTGAATATCTAGTAGCAGCAATACGATATTTGGATAGAACCTTCCGTGAATTTTAAATGTAATAATTGTTTCTATATTAGGCACAAGGCCAATTTTAAATGTAATAATGAATACATTAATAGAAACTTCAGTTTAAATTTTAAAAAAATAAGCGCATCTACTTTACCTTTAAATACTCTTGCATGACGGTCTAAACTCAACGTTGTTAATGGATGGCAATGGTGAAAGTGAGGAAAACTTGACCCTTCCTTTGCATTAAAAAAAGAAACCCTGCTTAAATGTGCACGCATTACAGTGCTTATTGTAAAATATATTCAATAGAAAAAAGTAGCACATTGGGATTAAAATTCTATATTAGATTTCAGAATCCAAAATAAAAAAGAAATTCTTCTTCAAGATAATCTTTGGTGCAATACTCCATCTAATTTCAGATTCTCTGTTACATGCTATCGTGCTGTCACCGCAAATTTCTCTTTGGTGGATTCAAAATATCTTCTGGCATTGAGAGTGGAGATGAAGTTAAGGTCGAGTAGATATCCCTCTAAAAATATATTTTCCACTAGAAAAATTATCTAAAATTTTAAATGCAGTTGAATAAAATATTTAGTGAATATACATAATATGCATATTTAGTGAATATGCATATTTGTGAATACATTCCATTAGTAAAAGTATGAGAGAGAAAATAAACATTCAACCAGCATTGGGTGATTATATTTGACACGTTCCATTATATTCACGTATTGAAGTGAAAGAATATCTAAAACTGCTTAACGTCCTGCAAATTTTGATAACCCAGAGCAGAGAAAGATACCTTCTGGTAAAGTTGGTGGTGTACAAAATGAAGAAGAAACCTCCATTAATTTCAAGATACTACAAGAAACAAAAGATTCATACAATATTGATTTTTTTTCTTTGGTTGAAGACAAGAATTTTATTGCTGAAGAAATGAGATTGCATAACCTCAATGCACTTCTCGGGGATATTAGTGATTAGAATTAAGTAAATTTCATTCAACATCGGAACTATTTAACAGACAATGTCCTTATAAATATGTATATCTATTCTACACCTATACTCTTGCACACCACATTCCATTACACGGGAGCAAACGAGAGAGCGTCTACGCTTGATGTAGTAGAAATAACACCCAATTCTTTCTCAAATTGTATCCTACCATCTTAGACAAGTGTGACAAATATTATTTACGTCTATTGGATAAAATGATATAGAACAACAACAATAGGTGAAACTACGATAGAAACAACAACCCCAGCACACACACACACACACATATATATATATATAATATATATGTATATATACTACTACACCAAACGACCAGCCCTGTCCAGTGTTCAACTGGTCAAATATAGATTAAAATAGGCACTCCCAAAAATTCTTATTTAGATAAAATAAGCCATATACTCATTGTATTCTCATTAAAAACCTTCTATATACTTGTTTACCAGCAAATTGAATTGCCATCTGTCATATACTATCCCTTCTCTTCTTCCTTTCTTACAACTAATATAAATACTTTGATTTTTCTGATTTTTTCCAATTTATCCAATATCTCTGAAGAAGTGACAACTGATTATCGCAAGCAGCGATACATAGGTATTCCGTCTGTTAGAGAAACATATGTCAATACCTAATAAATTCCTTTATAAAAGCACTTTCATTTTATATTCATCTTTTCTACATTTTCTCCGGAATATAATTTATACTCGTTGAGCAACCTACACGTACGCTGTTCATCTCTAACGTGACGATATATTATCACTACATTATTGATAACTTGAAATTATGTCCTTAGGATCATTTGATAAGATATATACTCAATTTCCGCTCCCAATTAACATAATCAACCACACAAAAAAAACAATTAAACTAGGTTATAAGATTAAAAGGCACCTGTGAAGAAATAATAGATAAATAAACGATAGCCATTTATTCGCGATCAACAGCCATAGAATTTTTACCCATCATTTCAATAGCACGTGGAAATCGATTAAATATGGCTAAGAACTGTGACGTGGCAGTAGTCAATATATATATATATACATATAAACTCCAACCAACATGGGTTCCGTAATGGAAGGGACTGCCTAACGCAGCTCCTGCATCACTTTGACGATGTTTTGAGAGCCTTGGGAGAGGGCTCCAACACTGATGTCATCTACCTTGATTTCAGAAAGGCCTTCGACAGGGTTGATCATAAGATTCTACTGAAAAAACTATCCAATGTTGGTGTCTCTGGAAGGTTACTACAGTGGATCAAATTTTTCCTGACAGGCAGAACCCAGCATGTTGTAGTCGAAGGAATAAAATCAAGCCCTGCCAAAGTCAGCAGTCGCG
>OZ024740.1:379764430-379789430 GCA_964016885.1 Eledone cirrhosa | reverse complement strand
TAGGTTGGCATAAGTGGGGGCTGTTTTCGTTCCCATAGCGGTCCCAGATTTCTGCCTGTAGGGTTTGTTATTGAAAACGAAGTAATTGTTCTCCAAGATAAATTTGCGTTGTGGGAGTTCATTGTGGAAATTATCCAGCCAGAATTGGATAGCTTCTATTCCTAGGTTGTGGGGGATGTTGGAGTATAGGTTGACTACATCGAACGTCACTAGTAGGGTTTGTTCAGAAAGTGGCATATTAGGGTGGTGATTGAGCATATCTAGGTCGTCCCTTATATAGCTTTTGATGTGTTTGAGGAAGGGTTTGAGAAGGGTATCAATGAAGTTGCTAAGACGGTGCGTTTCGCAAGCGGGGCCTGTTATTATAGGTCTTAATTTGAGATCATTGGGTGAGGGGTCATTGATGACTATGTCTGTGGCTTCCTTGCATGCCTTACTTATTGATTCGCTTTTATGTACTTTAGGGATACCGTAGAAGAGGCTGGATTTACTTGTGAAGTCTGTGATGAAGCTGAATTCCTTGTTAGTGAGTCCTTCTTTGTATTGGTTGATTAGAGTTTTTAGGTTTCTCATAATTTTCTGTTGATTGTAGTGTTCAGCCTTTTCGTAGTATGTTTCGTTTTCCAAAGTGGAGAGCGCTAAATTGATATAGAATTCTGTCTCCATTAGGACTACTGTACTCCCTTTATCAGCCTCTTTAATTGTAATGGTTCTGTCGGTTTTTAATCTATTTAATTCTTCCCATTCTTTCTTGTTGGGGTTTGGCTTGTGTTTTTGTCTGTGCAAGTGTTGGTAAGGGAAGTTTGTGATGTGTTCACAGAATTCGTCCAGGATTTTATTTCTACCTTTTGAAGGGGTGTAATTGCTTCTATTTCTGGCTAATGATTCATCCTCATTGTACTGGTCGAATAGTTGTTCACTAAGTCGTAACTTTCTACAGAAGTCTGTGATGTCTTCCTTCATTTCATAGTAGTTAGGACGTAGTGGGGTCGGTGTGAATTTAAGACCTTTGGAGAGTAAGTTGATAAGGTTGGGTGTTGGTTCTGCACTAGTAAGATTGATAATTTTTATTACTATCGGTTTCTCCTCCCTGTCTTGTGTTATTTTGTTTGCCTGTATCTGTGTGCTGTGTCTAAAAAATGGTTGGGGTAGAGGGGTTTTCTGCTGATGTTAAGTGGTCTCCTGTGTTTGTTATATTCCTTGTTGTAAAATGTGGTTCGGGTTGGTGGTTGTAGATTGAATGGGGTGTTCCTGTACTGCGAGTATGGGTGTGTGTTTCTATGTGCCATGTTGTATTGTGGTGTTATAAGTGGCCTACGTTGTTGGTTGTATCGTGTGGTGTGGGTTTGTTGTGTATTGTGGAAGCGAGAGTTGAGAAAATGGTAATTACCTTGCTGTCCCCTTGAAGCGGGGAAGTTGTTACATCTATCATGGTGGTGGTATATTTTCCCTATGTTTGACGATGAGGCATCCGCGTAGTAGTTGAGTGATTTGGTATTTCGAAGACCTTATGCTATTGTTTTAGAGTAGTGACAGACTCACTTACTTTAATTTCACCAAACTGTTTGCTGAAATTAAAGTAAGTGAGTCTGTCACTACTCTAAAACAATATCATAAGGTCTTCGAAATGCTTTTAATTAAGCATACAGTGTATTGCAAAATACACTCTATATACATTCATATATATATATATAGCTATTTCAGAGCACCAATCCTAATATATATATATATATATATATATATATATATATATATATATATATATATATATATATATATATATATATATATAAATATTTATATATATATATATATATATGTATATATATATATATATATATATATATATATATATATATATATATATATAAATATTTATATATATATATATATATATGTATATATATATATATATATATATATATATATATATATATATATATATATATATACATATATACATATAAATATGTATATATATATATATATATATATATATATATATATATATATATATATATATACATATATATATACATATATATATATATATATACATATATATATATATATATATATATATATATATATATATATACATATAAATATGTATATATATATATATATATATATATATATACATATATATATATATATATATATACATATTTATATGTATATATATATAAATATATATATATATATACATATAAATATGTATATATATGTATATATATACATATAAATATGTATATATATATATATATATATATATACATATTTAGATGTATATATGTATATATATATACATATTTAAATATATCTATATATATATATATATATATATATATATATATATATATATATATATACATATTTAAATATATATATATATATATATATATATATATATGTAGATAAATCTACCAAGAGTTTACGGTAGTGTCCAATCCGTATGAAGAACTCAATGTAGTCCGGATATCATGGAAAGAAGAGATGCAATGAAAAATCACTTTCGGTGAAAGATAAACGGAATACAGAGTCAAGATAAAATATTTAAAAAATAATGAATAAAACAATGAAACAGTTCCTTATATTAAACAAAAAAAGTTCATTATTTAACGATCGTTTCTAGGATATATATGTGTTAGAATTGGCATGCATATTCAACAGATCTATGTACAAAATTATACAAAATTATACAAACTATCAAGATTAAATATACATACCAAACACACATATATGCCGTTTTCAGAAATAATGTATATATATATACATATTTATATGTATATATGTATATATATATATATATATATATATATATACATAAAAATATATATATATATATATATATATATATATATATATATATATATATATATATATATATATATATATATACATATATACATATAAATATGTATATATATATATATATTTATATATATAATAAATCAGGAAAGAAGAGTGACACGGTTTGCTCTACAAAAAAGGTTTTTAATCTCATTCCTGACAATTGTTTCTCTGAACTGGTAGGTCTAGAGATCGCTATCCGCTTATTTTCGCGTTACTCAATCGCCAATACAAAGTTATAACCAGTCAGTTGATCGGAGCTTGCGAGAATGAAGAGTATATACAGGCATGAAGAGTATATACAGGCTACTATATGTAGTAGTAATGGCATTCAGTTAGAACAATAACAACAATATCAACAATGCTAGCAATAAATTATTTGAAATAATCACAACATCAATCTAGGTGGGAAGTATAGTATATCTATGATTTTAGCGTGTAAAACTAGCTGATATGAGGCAGATGTATAAAATTGACACGTAAAGACTGTCGTAGGGTGTATTATATCAAGTGTAAAGATAAGCTGGTGTTTTTAAACAATGAAGGTCAGGTGGCCGTAATAGTCGGTTTTTATCTGACCGATGAAGTATTTATCACTGTATTAGAATGTGTGTGGTCTATATTAGATGAGAGTTCTGTCTATCTTTTCCATCCTCAATAACATACATGTATAAGACAACACTAACAAAGCTAAATAATGGGCAAGTTAATACAGAGGTTATGGAGGTAATATATATATATATACACATATATATACACATGCACATGCACACAAACATATACATACATACACACACACACTCATACAAATACATACATACAAAGAGAAAACATGCTGACTATAATTATAGCAAGAGGAAGGTAAAGTTCCGTTGTAGTAGTACTTTGAAATGTTCTTGGATTTAGGATCAAGTGATGACAGCAGCTGAGAAGTTTATGGGTTGATGAGGTACTTACAGACATTAGTGTGGTACAGAACTAAGAAGGCTAGAATGTACTTAATGATTATATTTCTGTGGTGATTCGTGCAGAGTAGTGGGTATCCTAGTTGAAAGCTATGTTACGTCGGTTCGATTCATGGAGGTTTAAATCTTATGAATTTAGTGGCAATTTTGTGTCTGAAGAAGATAGATCTTTCTAACTTGTTGTTAAGTAGCCTTTTTACATTTTTAAGGATATACAGTAGTTCTAGATTACATAGCCCACAGTGGGACATACCTGTACTGTAGGTTTTAGCAGCCGACAACCTCGACCAGTGGATACTGTAGCTAGTGTTGTTGTCCTTCAGTTCCCATATTATTTTTGGCGAGGGTTGTAGAACCCATAAGTGCACGATTTTTCATCGAGTGCCTGTGCACATACCATCTTTTTTTAAAAAGCATTGTTGATATTGTTGTTATTGTTCTAACTGAATGCCATTACTACTACATATAGTAGCCTGTATATTCTTTTCATGCCTGTATATTCTCTTTATTCTCGCAAGCTCCGATGAACTGACTGGTTATAATTTTGTATTGGCGATCGAGTAACGCGAAAATAAGCGGATAGCGATCTCTAGACCTACCAGTTCAAAGAAACAATTGTCAGCAATGAGATTAAAAACCTTTTTTGTATAGCAAACCGTGTCACTCTTCTTCCCTGATTTATTATTACTCCAAGTATTTACAACATAGGAATTACAGCGTACTCGCAGCATCACTATGGAAACGCCTTGTTGAGTCAAACTTAGCCAAGCGTTGATATCATCCACTACCAGGAGTACCATAACTGGACTACACCTAAGTGGACTGCATATAACTATTATTTGTTACCCCGTATATTTATATATATATATATATTTATATATATATATATATATATATATATATATATATATACATATAAATACTATAACTCCGCACTTGAAAAGGCTGGTTACATTGAGAAGATATCTTACAATGACCCAACTAGAACCGCAACGCCGCTAAACCTAATCAGACCCTTAGAAACGAACATAGACTAAGACACCACACCTAGAACAAATACTAACCTAAGACCCTCTTTAGCCGGCAGGACAGGCAGCGTTACACACAACTGCCAACGAGATAAAGCTATACTCTCCAACCCCAATAAGGTCTCTGAACATCGCACGCGTATACGTAGTAATATAGACCCGGGACATAACGCCAATAGAATAGTAGGAACCCCTATGACAAATACACCTGACTAAAACGCACCCACACAACCACCAAACCACAACAACCACACTAAACACCGTAAAGCCCGAAGTAGACCCGTGACATAGTACAACGCCCCGTACTCTATACACGTTGCCACCAATATACCGGGAACCTTCTTCAGAGCTCTGGAACAATCCTTCCCACACACACATAAATACCATAAGCTCTTCAATAGACACACTGTCAAATTCTCTTTCTCCACAGCACCAAATCTAGGCGACACGATAGCACACACTAATAGGACAAAAATACACAAACACATAGTAGCTCCACAACAAACCACTAGCACAACCCAGAACGAAACCACAGCACACAACACAACAACCCATATGCCAGCTCCACACAGAATACGAACAACCGACATCGTGCCATCAAACCTGTAACCCCCAACTGCAACTGCAAAAAGCGGGTAGAATGCCCACTAAACGGGGAGTGCCTCGTTATAAACCTTATTTACCGGTGCGATGTCACAGCTGGCAGAAAAGACTACTCCTATATAGGTTCAACCCCCGACTACGTTTAAGGAGCGCTGGTATAACCACAAAAGCTCCTTTAAACAAAGGTCAAACGATCCCAAACTAGACTGGCCGATTTGATCTGGGACCTCAAAGACAAGAACATCGAATTCCAGATTATATGGTCAGTTAAAAGACGCGTGGCCCAACTCCCCAGCGACAGAAACCATTGCAAGTTATGCCTAGACGAGGTGGGTGAGATCATTAAATTGAAATCTGCCATAAACTCTAGGTCTGACATAATTATAAATTGTAGACACACCAGGTTGAACACCTTCTCTGCACAAACATTCGGCTGAGGGCCACACACTAACCCTGACTCAACATAGTGATAACCACCTTTACCTTGCCACACCGTCCCTCATCTCAGTGCATTTGTCTTATATAACATGTAACCCTTAGTAAGTTCAGATTTTGTAAATATCATGTCGCATCCATCACCCACCAACAGACACATCGCCATACATCCCTCATCGCAGTACCATTGTGATCTATCTGCCCTCTCTGTCAGGTTTTTCTTTGTAAACCATCGTAACATCCGATCCTGTAAATATAATGTCGAACATATCACCCTATCGCCACCACTACCACCTCCATACATATCGCTATACGTCCACCATCCGTCATTCACAACCTTGTTTTCCCCGTGTTCCCTATGTCATGTTTTAACCTGTAAGCCATCGTAAAATTCGATCCTGTAAATATTTTGTCGCACACACCACCACCGTTACCACCAGGCACATCTCCATACTTCAACAATCATTAACATCACCAACACATATCATCCCTCCCTAAACAACGCATGTGTGTAAGTATATTTATTTGTACAACGCCATCTCCACTCGCTCTCTCTCTATATATATACACACACGTGTATGTATACAACATATTTGTCAGACTAAGTGTGTCTTTGTATGTATCTCCTTATTGAATTTGACACCACCAACACATTCATCACACCACCATAAACACCATTACCACAAACAACACCACACCCACATCACACACAAAAATCAGCCTCAACTACATGCCAATCTGTCTACCGACACCCGGCACCCCTACACCACTGCCCACTTCAGCCTGCGACCGTCACCACTATCTTATCACCACACCCACCCCCACATACTCAGACTCAGACTCAGACTCAGAAGCTTCCGCGTCTTGCGACGCATGAGGCAATCATAGTGTTCCATCGCGTTCGGTCAGCAGCCAGTTGCACAGCGTCCCGCCATTGTCTGTTTGTCGCTCGCAGGTCCCTCTCAACTGTCTGGCGCCAGTTCATTTTGGGTCGCCCTCTCCGTCTGCTTCCCTGCGGGCTCCATTTACACTACAGACAAAAACATCCCTATGAACTAACCCACCAATCAAAACAAACTTTATTGACCAACATATGAACTTCTGACTTTATCATACAGCATGTATTCATTTTCTACTAGCATTACAAGGAGTCCGACGAGCCGCAGATTACAGAGTCGGGTAAGATCGATACAGGTCGAACCTTGAGCTGATCAGTGGCGAAACGCGCGTCACCAACCAATAAATGTAATGAAGGAGTAACCAATCGTCCTCTTTATCTTTTCACTATAATACACTCTGTCTAGCTCTACACCTCGACACTGAAGTGAACCTAAACATCGAGTGCTCACCCGGGTGAACCTACATTAACTCCAAGTTACACTCCCTGGATATATATATATATATATATATATATATATATATATATATATATATATATATATATATATATATATACATACATACAGCTACGTGATATGTCTTGTAAATCTAGAGTTTCACCTGTGTTCTCACAGGATCATAAATTCCAAAGTAACAAGCCTCATCACTTCGCCACAATAAATAATTCAGTATCGAGTACTTATTCTCTCGTCTGTCAATATTACATGGATATATATATAAATATGTATATATATATGTATATATATAGAGAGAGATATATAGATATATGTGTGTGTTTACACATATATATATATATATATGTGTGTGTGTGTGTATATATATATATATAATGATGCAATTGTATGAATGTCCAGCGGCTTTAGTTTAGTCAATTGCTGGATGTCTATCTTTTGTTGCCTTCCTGTTTCTTCTACAACAACTAAAACGGTACGCGATGGAGCCCACCCACAGCCCCGGTGGACAGAATGGAGAAGGCGTTTCCCCGGAGGACGGCAAGGGAGACGCGCTGGAAAAACCACTCCAATCGCGGGGCTCACGCCAGCGGCTGGCCAGCTCAGCGCCTATGGTGGTGAGTAAGGAGGTAGCCCTGGGGCTGAGGACACCAGAAGTCTCCACTGCCAGGGGTCCGACCACAAACCTGTCGGAGAGCGACCGGTATTTGAGGAGTTTGGCCCCCTCAGCCCGACGTGCAGCAGAACCTGGTTCAGCCGCAGACTGCACCAGGTTGCGGCTGCAGAAAGTGTCGGTGCAAGTGGCATCCCAGACGAGGGCTTTTCCACCGCGGAACGAGAAGATGGTCATGCCATCTGGCCTTTTGTCGTCCCCTCGATCCAGCCCCACCAGCTCGAGCTGGGAAGGGAAGCCTGCAGCGTCCAAGCCATGCTTAATGACTTCGTTAAGGGCAGCATGGCGTGGAATGCGGCTGGCACTGTGGCGACAAGAAAGCGGGTGGAGGCCGAAAGAGTCCACGGTGGAACCGCAGCGACATTGGTGTGGCTGGCAGTATATATATATTGTTGGTTTTTTTCTCTGTTTTCTCTTTTCTTCCCTTTTTTTCCCTTTTCCCTTCTATTTTCCTTCCCTCCCTCCTCCGTTTTCCCAATAACTTACCCAGTTATTGAACACTCTGGGGCTAGATATATTGTCTTTAAAGCGTTGTAATATCCGAGACCCCCAGTAGACGACTGATGAGTAAAACTCCCCCCTCACCCGTTCTTGCTTTCTTCTTATTCTCATTCCAATTTTAAGCCTACCTTAACTAGCAACTACACAGCCAACCCTATTCTCCATATATATATATATATATATATATATATATATATATATATATATATATATATATAGTGCGCTAAGCAGCCGAAGTGTGTCATAAAGTTATATCTGCATATTTACTGAATGGGTAACCGAGACTGCACTGTGTATAACAATATACACATTTCTAATATGCAGAGATGTAAATATACCAGAAAATATGAATTGCTATGTAAATTGAAGAAATGATAAAGATCTTTAATCGATTTTCGGATTGTTTGGTCCCCATCAGAAGGCATGTATATCATCTAAACAATCACAAGGAAACACGTATTTGATGGGCTTATACACTCTCCGGATTTCATTGGTGCAGTCTAATACAGACATAACCTTATTGTATATATATATGTATTTGGATGTTACTTCACTGCTTGAATAATCTGATGAACGAGGGGTATTGCTTTGTTGATAGCATTACCAAACACATTGATCATATAAATAAAGCATGATACCTCTAGCCGAGAATTGAAACAGGTTTCGCAGGTCTATCTTATCGGGAGCTTATCTCTTGCTCTATCTACAGCACTCAGATATTTCCTTATATATTAGAAACATTCTATTTCTAGTGAATGAAGAGTTGTTATCCCCATAAAATAATAATGCATTTTTTGGCCCAAAATATAGAATAAGAATTAAAAAGGTTAAAAGTTGTGCAAAATTAATGGCTTTCCTTTCTTTTCATTTTCTATTTTGTTATTTGTGAGTGTGTTGTTTTCATTTTCTGATCTGCCAAAAGTCGTTGAATTGTGAAGGAATCTTGTAAAAGGCGGAGAAGAAAATAGAACTACACATATTTAAAAGTAAAAAGATGTGGAAGATATAGTCAAGAATAGCGGAAATAGGATGTTGCAAAGAAGGAAAGGGGGATAGAAAGGGGAAAGGCAACATCGAAGACGAATACTGAAGAGGGGAAGGAGAATAGGGATGAGAAATTAGAAGAGGAAGACGTTCTGATAATGAGTAGTAAAAAGAATTTTAAAAATTGAATTGAATTGATTAGCTAGAGAACGGAAGAGAAAATCGGCAAACATCTTCTTCATGAATTTGAATATCTGAAGCTGACGTATGCCTGTTGCTATGGCAACAATTTTTTGCTGCTGCAATGGCGAAGGTGATGATGGCAGTGTGGAAAATCTTTTCTTATTTATTCATTTATTTATTTTCCTTTCTTGTTTTTGTAACTGTTGTAATACCACTGATGGTATTTTTAGAACTCGATGACCATGAGAAGATAAAACAAAAGCGTACAACAAACGAAAACAAAAAAGAGAAGCGAAAATAAACAATTCTCTCATAAAATAGAATTTTCATACATTGTATTTTTAATTTTCGTTGTTTTATTCAAACGATCGACTTGTTTCATTAATAGTTCTTCTAACAGACTTGTTTCTCATAAGCGTATCGCCCTTTCAGTTGTGTATTCTGTGGTCATGAGTTCAGATCTTGGTGAGTCAGACCAAAAGTGAGGCTAATTGAAAAGTAACAGTAACATACCAATCACATTCCTCTCCCCTAAAATTGCTGGCCTTGTGCCAAAATCAGAAACCATTATCATTATTACTATCATCAAGTATAAAGGAAGTGGATTGGCAGTATAGGTAGAGCATCGCATAACATGCTTTTTGGTAGAGAGTTCCGTCCCTTTACGCTTTGAGTTCAAATCCCGCCGAGGTTAGCTTTGCCTTTCATCCTTACGGGGTCGATAAAATAAAACACCAGTAATACATTGATTTAATAGAATTTCGCCTCCCCCAAATTGCTGGCCTTGTGCCTAAAGTAGAAACAATTATTATCATCATCAAGGAACGGGAATTGGCAGAATGGATAGAGCGTTGGATAAAAATGTTGCTGTATATGGTTCAAATCTGAGTTCAAATTCTGAGTTCAAATCCCACCGAAGTTAACTTGTTGGTGTTGTGTCTAAATCAGAAATCAATGAGTGCTAGATCGGCAGCATCAGTAGAGCGTCGAACCACATGTATTGAGGTATTTAGTTATAACTCAGTTCTGAGTACAAATTCCGCCGAGCTCAACTTTGCTTTTTTTCTTCCTTACAGGATCGATAAAGCAAAGTATCAGTGAAATACGTTGTCAATATAATTGACTTTCACCTTCCCCCAAATTGCTGGCTTTGTATTAATTATTCTCATCATCATCATCATCATCATCATCATCATCATAAGAAGAAGAAGAAGAAGAAGAAGAAGAAGAAGAAGAAGAAGAAGAAAGGTGTTCTGATAATGTTCCTATATTCCTATCGTACAAGACGGAATGATAACGCTTCTACGAAAGAAATAATCTAAACAATTAATATCGAAGAAACATTGAAATATTGGAATTAAGAGCTATAATGAGCTAACTTCTACTTGAAGCATGAAAATATTGATTTCTTACTACGTCATAAGACCACAAATTGGAAAGGTGAAGTGTTATTGTTGATTGGATCAAACACATAGTACATATCTGGTACTCATTTTATCGATTTCGGGCAATGAATATCAAAATCGAATTCGGTAGAACTTGAAAGAAAAATTAGGAAGACAAAACAAAATATGCAAAAATAGCACTGACTGGGCACAGTAGATGAGTCGAAACTTCTCACTTTCTCTCTCTTCCTTTCACTCTCTCACTTTCCCCACTCTCTCTCTCTCTCTCTCTCACTCACTCTTTCGCTCTACAAGAAATTGAATATAGTCAAAACAAAAGAAAATGGAAGCCACCAGCTTTAGAGATGCTCTAGACATGTCGTATGCCATGACGGTGCCCGTACAACTACAGAAAGTGTTGAGAACCCAAGTGTTGAGAACCCAATTTACCTTGCATGGCGTAGAACCCCAGAATCAGGTAATTACGTAGTAAACTTCTTAACCACACAACCATACCTCCACACTTTAATTTATTTTATCGATCTCAAGCACTGAAAATCAAAATCGAACTTGACAAGACTTGAAAGAAAAACTATAGAGAGATAAAATCAGATAAAGAAGAGCATTTAGTCTAATTCTGTGTCGTTTCTACTACTCCAAGTATTACACAACGCTGATCTCTATGCCGCACTTATAGATTAAGTGTCATCTACTCTACACTTTTACACTACTATACTACACTTCATTACACAAAAGACTGCAATATCTGAAAGATATCACGCATCAATGTTCCGTCTACGTGTACTCGATAAAGGTATTTAAAATAATAACAATAACAATAAAACCATCATCAACACTAGCAACATCGACAGTAGCAATAACTGCGGTAGCAAGCAATAACAGTCAAGTGTTTTATATTTATTTTTTTTCCATTATACTTTTTTTTTTACCATCTTATTGGTTCTGCAGTCATAAGACTGCGACCATGCTACCGCATTACCGACACGAGCTTTAACCAAACATATTATCATATTATCACCCAGTAATTATTCGAGTCAGTTATTTATTTTATCGATCTCCATTTGTCGAACCACTAGGTTATGAGATATACATGGGCACAATATAAACAACAGCAATTGTTTGGCAACAGCGTAAACAAATACATACACGCATATATAATTACACACACACACACGCACGCACACAAATATATATATATATATATATATATATAGGGCGTGTATCCCGGGTTCAATCGGGGATAACCACCGTAAGGTACTCAATATATAGCAGAGTATGAATGTTTAATATAGAAATGGCTTCTACAGGATTAGAACTGTTTCCTTCGAATGAAACAGTTCTAGTCCCGTAGAAGCCATTTCTATATTAGATAAATATATATATTCATGTGTTAAAGACAAACAAAAGAAAAGAACAGTTTACATGATATTTTGGGGTTGGGGGCCCCTTTTCAAAAACGAGGTTATCACTATTACAATCCATTTCCTTTCTTTCGAAAAAGTGGTTTTAATCCCGAAGCATAAGGAAATGAAAGCATAAACTATTCTTTTGTTTCTTTTATCTTACTCTACTCTAGTTTTCACATCTTTATTTCTAATTTAAATTGTTCCACCTAATCACAATAGTCATATCTATGCACACAAACACCCCCACCCCCGCCTGTATGAATCCATTTACAAGGAATTTAGACATTTTTTGAAACTAATGTGTTATCGAACCCCTAAGCACTGGTTTATGAAACAAACTTTTTACCCACAAAACCATGCCTGCGCCTACATGATATCATCAATATTATTTACAGCCACCAACTCTTAAAGTGTGGTAAGCCACTTCCGACCTCTCTGAAGATTTTTAATTACGTAAGGAATTATCTCCCGCCCTTTCTGACATCGGAGGCACGCTAAGTATTCTACCGGTCCCCATGGTTGGTATTTGATCAACTCTGAAAGAATCAAAGGCAAAGCTAAAATTGGCGGAATTTGAACTCAAAATGTAAAGAAGCAGAACAAATTTAACGAGGTCATTATTAGACTTCTAATTATTCTGCCAAACAGAATAGTTGGCAGGTGATCAGGATTTCTTTTCTAGGGAGGATTGTTAGTCCTTATAATTTATCAACTCTGGAAGGTTTCTCGTGTGATTTCAACTAATCTGACCTCCATTAAGCTCACTGTCGGCTTATTTTCTGAAAATGGAATGGGGAGAGAGTTAGAGGAGAATTTACTGCTCTTTCAAGCACCCACGTACTGGCCGTCCTCGTCATGCTATCTATATATATAGAGGGAAACACAACACCGATCTTTAAATAACTAAAACAATTTTACATCCTTTTCGTGTTGTCGGCCGGCCTGATATCTGACTCACTTTATCTCTCCTTCTCACTAACTCTTCAATCAACCTCCCCCTCTCTCTCTCTCTCATTGCCCCCTTTTTCTCTATGTCTCTCACTCTTTCTGTATATATATATATATATATATATATACAGAGAGAGAGGGGGTGGGGAGAGAAACACACACACGCGCGCGCACACACACACACACATACACATATATATATAATATATATATATCATATATAATATGGGAATAGTGAAGAAATATTTACTGTGTTTTCAACAATTCCGACCTCCGACATGCTTGCAATTGTCTTCTTTTCTGAAAACGCAAATTTGGGGCGAGAAGGTTAACCCACAGATTTTCCCAGCCTCAGAAATTTCTTCAGTTGTATAACAGAGGCGGGAAGGGAGGGAATCACTCGGAGTTACCGAGAAGTACCTCCCAGCCGGTTAAATGTATAAAAAAGCAATCCCTTGATACTAAAAGATGTTTTGATTCTCCATTATTTTGTATTGTTGTGGAAAGCGTTATAAACTTAATTATATATATAAATAACCAAAAGTTTATATGGTTCGTTGAATTGAATAATCAAAACCTTAGCTGTATGTCGCATATCCAATCTCATATATTTTATCTGATGAAAACGTACTGAAACACCATTGTACCTTTGAAATATGTATAATAAAATATATATTTTGGTTATGAGAATATTTTTCATTTATTAATATTTTCAATAATATATATATATAAGGAAAAAAGATGAAATCGAAAATGTAAATGGGGTCTTTTTTTTTTAAATATATTTATTTGGTTCCTTTACCGGTTTCGCAGTTCTTGTGTTTTTCAAAAGTAGAATTAAGATGGAGGGTTTGTGGTTTTTCTCATGTGAGAAAAACCACAAACCCTCCATCTTAATTCTACTTTTGAAAAACACAAGAACTGCGAAACCGGTAAAGGAACCAAATAAATATATTTTAAAAAAAAAGACTCCATTTACATTTTCGATTTCATCTTTTTTCCTTATACTTTCACTCGTACGGGCGGAGCTCAGCCGTCGGGGTCCTGACACTTTTCGTATATATATATATATATATATATATATATATATATATATATAGAGAGAGAGAGAGAGAGAGAGAGAGAGAGAGAGAGAGAAATATACTTTATACTGGTGAAACCCCGTATTTTACAGAGCATTATTATTCAAAATATTATTTATATACAATACTAAGTATATTTAAGTAAAAAAAAACAACAATTTTACCTGTATAAGGACAATCCCCCAACAAACATGTGAAAAGCAATCACAGTATCCCTCAGCTCCAATCGCTATTAACTTCTTATACTCGGACCTAGTACATTTATAAGAGCCTGGTGAACATTTGGGGGTCAAGCGAGTTCCTCAATATATTAAAACAGAAAGGACACATTTGTCTTCATAACATACAACTCCCATATCTTTTATTTGGTAGTGATCGATGTCACTCGACTTCATTTTCTGGTAATACAAGCAAAACTGTTGTTATTGCTTTTATCATACTATACATCATTTCTGTTTGTTTAGAATGTAAACGGCTGTAACTAAATAGCAAGGGGAATTTTTATCCGACGTTCTAAATATTTTGCCAATCCACCATCGTAATAATAGTTTCTACTTTTGGCACTAGGCCAGCAATTATCCCAGTACATTACTGGTACTTTATTTTATCGACCCCGTAAGGATGAAAGGCAAAGTTAACCTCGGCGGGATTTAAACTCAGATTGTAAAGGGACGTAACTATGCTGGAAAGCATGTCCGATCCTCTACCGATACTGCCAATTCACCATCGTAATAATGGTTTCTTATATAGGCACAAGGCCAGTGATTTTTTTTTTTTTTGGGGGGGGGGGGCGAGTCGATTAAATCGACCCCAGTGCGTGACTGGTACTTTATTTTATCGACCCCGTGAGGATGAAAGGCAAAGTTAACCTCAGCGGGATTTGAACTCAGATCGTAAAGGGACGTAACTATGCTGGAAAGCATGTCCGACCCTCTACCGATACTGCCAATTCACCATCGTAATAATAAGGATGATAATTTCTAGTGCAGCTTTTTATCTTGACGGGAGAGGAAAATCCGTTAAATCGAACCCAGTACTTGAATTTTTAAATTACATATAAGGAAATTCCGCTATCTTAGCATATTAAATGTGTGAATATCTAATTAAATGATGTGTTGATACTTTGCTTCTTAGAGATGTTAGTCCTCCCTTTTCATATTATTTATGCCTTCTGATAGACGGGAATATCGATATAGAAAATACGAAGGGAAGAAGAGTAAATCGTGTTGTCTCTTTTTCCCTTCCTAAATGTCTTGCTTTTCTCTGATGTTTAACGCAAGGCAGGCCGTTGGAGAATACTAGATCAATTCTAGAACATACAGATAAATCAATTTAATATTTCTTGTGTTTGTATTTTTTGCATTTTTAGTTATGTTTATTTGTTTTTGATGTGTGTGGAATCGTATAGTATGTTTGGTCCTGCAACATATTAAGTTGTTGGGTAACTACATTTACATGTATAGTTATATATTCTGACAGCAACAGGCTGAATTTGCTAGGTTTCTTGTTATCTTAATGAAAGGAAGAATTTAATTTAAAACCTGATATCGCTCTATACAATGTTATGTTGTATCGCTAAAAATATATATTTACACATAGGAGCGTCACTTAGTGGTTAGTGTGTTCGGCTTACAATCGTAAGGTTGTGTGTTCATTTCCTGGGTGCCGAATGTGTTCTTCAGCAAGATATGTTATTTCACTGGAAAAATGCGATGTACTTATAAGGTTCAGCCTTGTCATATACTCTATCACGCTCTCTTTGAGAATTAAGTTGTGTGTCACGTATCAATGGAATACTTAGCCTAAAATGTTCAAATCTTACCGAGGTCAACTTTGCCATTTAGTCTCTAGAGATCGATTAAATGAATTACAAGTAAAGCACAGAGGACAATTCCTTCTCTCTCACTCACACACCCTCCCTCTTCTCGTTCTTTCATTCTCACCTTCTTTCTCTGCTCCTCATTGTCTCTGCCTTAAAATAAGGTATACTTCGCTATGAAAAGGATGTGGAGGACCACTCACTGTATACATTCCGCCCCCCCAAAAAAATCATCCTTTCCACTCGATCGTAGTTGACGTGTGAATGTCAATGTGGTCGCTGATATCTCTGGCAAGAGTATGATGCATATTGATAATAACCATTTATCAATAGCTTAGATCAGTGTTTCTCACAGGAGGACATAGAACACCATTGAAACTTCATAGGCAATTGAAGTGAAAACCAGTGAAACTATAAATGCTTATCCTTAGAAAATGTAAAAAATCTCGAACGTAGAAAATTACGGCTACCGGTCACTTTTCACCCGATTTTCTTAGCTATTATTTATAGCAATCGACTGTGTTCAGTTATTTTCAGCGTTCGAGATTTTCTACATTTTCTAAGTATTTCAAACACTCTGATAGTTTATTTATAAATGCTTATATTGCTGAACATATGGCTCACATTATAAGAGTTGTGTTGATCACAAACGGTTGTGAACCACTTGCCTGGATAAATTGAAAAACTTGATTTCGCATTCATAATGTATGCATTGTTTCTATCATTGTCGGCTGTACTTACGTGAAAAATCAAATTTCTTAGAATGAATCACTTTCGTAGTTTTCCTTCCAGAAACTGGCAACTGATATGTCGCTTTTGTATTCCATAAATAATCTTAATATCCCACCGTTATCTGTGTTAATGTTAATATATTTTATTTAGTTTTAGTAGAATGACATATCTCAAATTATTATACTTCGATACGTATATTTTGTTGATAAAATTATGTATTCATTTTCCCAGAATCGATATAACGGACATTTTTATGATATCGCAGGACATGCGAGCAGCTTTATCGATTTCTTAGTATGTATATTTTAATGTCACATTGCATATCGTATGATGCAGTGTAAATGTGAAATAATCTCTATCTTTAGAGATATCACCTACTTATGAAATAGTGTCGAATATTGTTCATTTGTTTTTATGTGCGTTACATAATTCTTTCTTTACTCTTTACGACGTTTCTCTTGAAGACGGATTTTCGAGTTCTTGTCAGAATTTTTTTTCGGTTGTATTGTTTTCACTTTTCCCGTACATTTTCCACACTATAATCTCTCCTTTTCGCCACGCCTCTCGCTCAATATACATACATATGCATATATATATATATATATATATATATATATATATATATATATATATATATATATATATATATATAATATACAGAGAGAGAGGGGGGAGCATTTGTGGGGATTAGATAGATAGATAGATAGATAGATAGATAGATAGATAGATAGATTTCTTTATTTGCCACAAGGGCGCACAAGAAAAGGGGACAATACAAAGACATGCCGGGGATTTTACATACAGTCGTGTAAAAAATATAAAAACAAACAATTACAACAACCGAAATCCCCAATAGGGGGGAAGCGTCACAAATGGGTTGTTTAATACACCGTCGATAGAACAACCCTCAACTCCAGGAGCGTGTTGTGCAAGTGCCCCTTTCTTCCTTTTGCTCTCTTCTTCAACCTACAGGCTTATAAACAGAGAAGGCCCAATCACTCGGGCCATTTTCGCTTCATTCATCCACCTTTCAGTAAATTTACTGGGGTGCAGTGCCTCTCTCTCCACTCTGATTCTCCTTCTAAAGTGATACTTAAAGAAGGGAATCAATTGTTGTCCGGAGAGAAAGGCATCTGTCCTCAGTCCTCTCAATCTCGTCCACCATATAACTTCTTTCACCATAGCCACCGTACAGAGGAAAACCGCCTCTCTTTCGTTTTTGAAAGAGGCTGGCAGTTTGATCCTTACTATGGACTCGGCAGTCAACTGGATTTGTTCCATACGCGACACCAGTTGTTCTGCATAGTTCCACAGGTCGGTTACGCCCGGGCAGTGTACAATTGCGTGCAGGACTGTTTCAATGTCCTGCGCGCATCTTGGACACGTCCTCTTGGTAGGATCCCTGCCGGGGCGTCCGTGCCTATAGATCTTGTCACGAAGCGGTAGAGCTCCTCGGTAGTACTGCCAGGCCAGGGACCTCTGGAAGTTGTCCATAGGTCCCGGGCGGAAAGTCCTACCAAACAGACTGGTGAGCTCATCGTCTTCGACGCCCAGAGTCTCTCCGAGCACGTCGTCGCCCTTGTAACGTACAATCCCTCTATAGAATATCGAAGTGGAGTCTCCACTGATTGCTGCGCCCGCTTGCCAGAGGACTGTGAGCGCCTGAGCGCATTCAATGTGCCAGGCGCCCATCGTTTTCGGTCTTTTCTTGACCCAGGACTGCAGCTCCGTCAGCGAGACGAGCTGTGGGAAAGCCTGTCTCACAAACGGTGCCCACACCGGTTGGGGGTCGGTGAGGAATACCTGGAGATGCCGCAGTCTCAGCGCATGTTTGCGCATCATCAGCCACGGCATTCCCAGCCCTCCGTTGGAAGGGTGCTGACAGCAGACGGGTCTCCTCACCAGCGGAGCCTGCTTCTTCCACGGAAACTGGAAGAGCATGCGTTCCATCTTGGCGAAGTGTTCACGGGGACAAGGCACGACAGTCAAGCGGTAGTAGATGACGGACGCTACGAAAGTATTCGCCACCTCCGCTCGACCTTTCAAGGACAGTTTGCACTCTGCCCACTTCTGGGTGAGTACAAACACCTTGGCCGTGACCTCGTTCCAGTTTTTCTCCACCTGGAGGTCTGGATCGAACCAGACCCCAAGCAATTTCACCGGTCCGTCCGTCCAGCGTCCAACGGCGCTGTCGGACGTCATCCGTTTGCCTCTCCACGTACCGAGTTGCAAACCAACAGACTTATCCGGGTTTAGCTTTGCTCCCGTCAGCGTTTCGTATTCTTTCAGTAAGTTGCCGATCACCCCGATCTCCGAGATGCTCGACACCATTACCGTGACGTCGTCGGCATAAGCCGACGACGCTTTGCGCAGACCCGGTTCTAGAGGGATGCCCCGCAACAGCTACAATTTCCGCAGTAGTGACTCTAGAGTCAATACATACAGAATGGAGGAGAGAGGGCACCCCTGTCGAATGGAACGCGTGATTGCGAACGGCTCCGATAGGTAGCCGTTCACCTTGACCCTCGAGCAGATGCTGGTGTGCATCGCCTCGATCCATCCTCTGAACACGGGACCGAAACCGGCCGCCTTGAGAACCGCTTCCAAGTATCGATGGTCGACCCTATCGAATGCCTTAGACTGATGCAAGTTGATCAGAGCCCCACCGAAGCCGGGTTTACTACCCACTCTCCCTATGATGTATCGCATGGGGTGGAGGTTGTCGTGTATGGACCTGGTCGGGATTGCACACGTTTGCACTTTCCCTACCAGGTTCTCGAAGACAAGCGCCAACCTCGTTGCTAGCACCTTGGCCAAAATATTTAACTCTGTGTTGAGCAGAGTTATGGGCCTGAAGTTGTTAATTTCGTCCCCCTTGTTCTCGTCTTTCCTGATCAGCGTTACTACGCCCTAAGTAGCACGCATCCGTTTTGGTCTTTCAAAAACCGAATCGTGGACTTGTTGCCACTTTTTGCCTCCGCCACTCGGGCCCAGCTGACAGCTTTCGCTCCTTCGTTTCCTAGAGCACATGTTTTGCTTCTGACCATGCAGCCTTCGTGTTTCGCATCGAAGAACTGGTCCAGTGCCGTTCTCGACGCTAACACTCTAGCCGCGTTGCCACTCCTAAGTGCCTCCTCTACCTTGGCTACTAGTTCTCTTTCTATTCTGTTTTTCTCTAAGGCTAACTCTCTGCTATACCCTATCGATTCTATTCTGATTGCTTTCTTGAGAGAGTACCACTATCTATTGTTGACGATGGCTCCCGTTAACTGTTGCTTGACTTGTCTTCTTATCCGTTCACTGTAAGCTTTACGTGCCGGCAACGACACGTTCAGCTTCCAGTATCCGGGTCCCTGTCTATGTAGTCTATCACGGTTGACTAAGCAGACGACTAACTTGTGATCCGAATAGGTAACCATGTGCATTCGTGGACAGCTTAACATCTCCTTGTCCCTTTCTCTAATGAAGAACCTATCTAAATACGATCTAGATTCCCACTGCGGTTTTCCAACGTCCACTGTGGTGCAGTCGGGAAATCCAGTCGATACCTATCGGCCAGTTGGAATTGGCCGATTAAAGTTTTGAGGCTGTTGCACCCCGCTCTACTAGGACATGCTCCCACATAGTCCCATCGTGTATCTATGATACCATTCCAGTCCCCCACTAAAAGTAAGGAGCGAGACGTTCCCAGAAAATACTCTAGACGCTTAAAGAAGTCTGGCCGTGATTGCATAAACGGCCACCAGTCTGAAGGCTCCACCTCCAATACTGTTCACGTCTAGGACTACCAGTCTACTCTCCGGGTCCAAGTGTACTTGCTGTACTTCGACGTCCAGGTTCTTCCGAAACATGGCAGCCACTCCACCTCCACCTCCTGGCTGACAGAGAGATGCGTAGATCTCAAAGTCGTCGAAGATGGGGGTTAGTTGCTGCCTGTTGTGGATCCTGGACTCGGTGATGGCTATCACATCCATACTGTGTGACCTAAGGTCGTTTAAAAGTTGGCCCTGTTTCCAGGGCATCCCTAGGCCACGCACATTCACGGTTCCAACTCGTAAACCAGCCATGTTGGTGAAGAAAAGTTGGAGAAAAAGGACGAAAGGTGCACTTACCTTTTCGTTTCCTGGAGATCGGGTTGTTCAATCTCCATTTGGGTGATGGATGGGGTGTTAGGTGGGGTGGGGAAACAATTTAAAAGGACGAAGTTGATGGGTCTGTGGCAGGGGTTGCCCACGTCCTGTGAAAATTTATTTTTTAGGTCATTATAAGTTTCCATAGAAGCCCTTATAAGTTTAAGGTGTGGAGACGATTCTGCCTTGACGAAAGTTTTGCCCTCCGTCTCCACCTTGCGGTTTTGGGAGATGACCTCCATCAAACTCTTGTTGTTTGTGTTGATGTATGCGTATTGTTGTTTGTGTTTTGCTGTGTTGTTTTAGTTTGTTGTTCGTCCGGGAGTTTTCTTTTTATGGTGGATGCTTGTGTTTGGGGTGGTGTTGGTACTGGTTTTGCTGATAGGGGGATGTTTGACTATGGTGTTGTTTGTGTTGTTTGTGTCTGTGGTTGTGTGTTGGTGTTGGGGATTGGAGTTTTGGGGGTTTTGTGGTGTCTCTTTTTTTTGTTTTTTAGATTTCCGCGGCTCTCCCTCTTCTTCACTTAAAGAAGGAGAAGCAGCTTCATCCGTCGATGAATAATCATCGTCAGGTGTGTGGGGTAGGGGTATGTTGTGTGATGGTGGTGTTTCGGTGTGTGTGTTTGTGGTAGTGTTTGATGGAGTGGGATGGAGCGGGGCTGTGTTCTTCAGGGTGTTGTCTCTGTTTTTTCTGTTGTTGTTGGTTGAGTGTCTGTTTGTTTTGGTGTGGTTGCTCGTTTCGTCTGTCGTTGTACTTGTGGTGGTGGTGGTTGTTTTGGTGTTGGTGTTGGTAATAGTGTTTTTTTAATGATGATGTTGTGTGTTTATGGACAAGAGGCTTTTATGTGTGCTGTGCTACCACAGCGAAAGCAATGAAATTTTCGTCCTTCTACCGAAATGTTTATTTTGTTGTTATTATCGATGACGACTCTTTCGGGTATTTTGGAGATTCTCTCCGGTTTCATTTGCAACAGAATATCCAAATCTGTACCCGCCCACCTTTGTCGAATAGATTTTCGTATCGAAAGAATCATATCAGTTTCTGGCTCTACGAAGCCAGCCAAGATCCACCAGATGTTAATGTTTGGGGTATGTTTTTTATTTTTATTTTTTGTGTCCTTTTCCCCATGTATGTAGGTAAAAAGGTGTATGCTTTTAAACAGTACGGAAACACTTCCGTACTGTTTTCCTCGCTGGAGAAAATCGACATTTGCTAGAATTTCCTTGAAAGTATCTTCTATATCTGCTTGGCTAACAAATGTCGGCTTTCTTGTGGAATTTGACACAGTCCTAAAGGTGACTGATCTGCGAATTGTGTCTTCCTTTATTTCAAGCGGTGAGTTAATTCTAAACCCACCTCTTTCTTCGAAAGTTACAAATGTTCTCCCTTGCTGGATCATATCTCCTGCGTTGGAGATATCAAGATTTATAAAATCTTGTTTTTTGTTCACTGTTTCAGCGAAAGATATTTTCTTTTTTTTGTGTGGTGTTGCTGTTGTTGTTGTTATGGTCGTTAGCCTCGGTGTTGGAAATCTCAGTTCCTTGTCGAGGTGAAACATTATGTGTAGATGTATCAGTGGAGTTGTTGATATCTTTTTCATGTGTATGTATGTTAATGGGTTTAATTCCTGTGTTTTCCTGTGTGTTATTGTTATTTTTCTCCGCTTCGACGGTAGAAATTTTAAAATCTTCAAGTGGTAATATTTTTTCCTCTTTGTTGACAGTCGTATCTATGGCGACGTCCATAGTAGCAGAAGCAGATATAACGTTAATATCTGCCTCTTTCTCTCTCTTTTCTCTATTAACGTTCTCCAGGGTTCTTGTGTTGCTCAAGTTATTTAGTTTGTAAAATCTGATATTTTAAAACAATTTTTAAAATAAAATGTTCGTCCCTACAGGGGCGAAAAATGGGATTACCACTCAGCTGACAATTCAGCTTGGGGGTTAATCTACAAAGTGTTATGTTTTTTCAAACAATTAGTTCGGTTTTTTTGCATAGAAATTAACAAAAAAGCTTACCGGCGATGTTCCACGCGTCAGACAGAAAGATAGATAGATAGATAGATAGATAGATAGATAGATAGATAGATAGATAGATAGATAGATAGATAGATAGATAGATAGATAGATAATTTTCTTTTTATTTACCACCAGGGCATCAAAAAGTGGGACAAGTACAATGGGGGGGGGAGTTTACATAACAAGGCGTCCTCAATGAGGAGGCAATAACAAGATATAAAAATAAAATACAACATAACAAAATAAATTTTATAACAAAATCCTCAATAGGGAGGAGGCGCCTTGGGGGGTCGCACACACCCCCGAAAAAAGTGTGCAACCCTTCTCCTCAGGAGCACAGAGAGGGGGTGCTCCCTTGATCTTTCATCTTCCTCACCTATAGTCTGATGTAGAGTGAAGGCCCATTCACACGGGCCATTCTCGCCACTTTCACCCATCTTTCATAAAAACGGCTGGGGTGCAGCACTTCTCTCTCCATCCTGATCCTTCTTCCCAAATGATATCGGAAGAAACGGACCAGTTGTTGGCCAGAGAGAAAGGTGTCTGACCTCAGTCCTTTCAGACGCGTCCACCATACAACCTCTTTCGCCATGGCTATTACGCACAGAAACCGCCTCTCCTTCGTTTTTGAAGAGGGGAGGCGGCTTGATCGTTACAATAGACTCGGTAGTCAACCGGATCGGTCCCACCCTTGACAGCAGTTGTTCGACATAGCCCCACAGATCGGCAATGCCCGAGCAGTGTACCAATGCGTGTGCAACGGTTTCCTCGTCGCACACGCATCTGGGACAGATCTTTTTCGAGGGGTCCCTACCCGGGCGCCCGTGTCTGTAGAGCCTTTCTCGAACGGGCAGAGCCCTTCTGTAGCACTGCCAGGCCAGGGACTTCTGGAATTTATCCATGGGTCCCGGGCTGAATGTCCTACCGAACAGGTTGGCCAGTTTGTCTTCCTCCATGCCTATGGCTTCTCCGAGGGCGTCGTCGCACCTGCTAATCACCAGCCCTCTATAGAATGACGAGGTGGATTCTCCACTGACAGCCAGGTCCGCCTGCCAGAGATCTGTGAGCGCCTGGGCACACTCGGTGTGCCAGGCGCCCAGTTTTCTCGGTCTTTGCTTGACCCAGGATTGCAGCTCGGTGAGTGAGACGAGTCTGGGAAAGGCTCGCCTCACAAACGGGGCCCACACCGGTTGACCGGTGAGGAATACCTGGAGGTGCCGTAGCCTTAATGCGTGTTTACGTATCATTAGCCACGGCATCCCCAACCCTCCTTTCGAAGTGTGTTAACAGCAGATGGATCTCCTCAACATAGGAGCCCGCTTCTTCCAAAAGAATTGGAAGAGTGCGCGCTCCATTTTGGCGAGCGTTTCCCTTGGGCAAGGCACAACGGTCAGGCGGTAGTAGATGACGGACGCTATATAAGTGTTCGCCACCTCCGCCCGACCTTTAAGGGACAGTTTGCACTCGGCCCACTTCTGGGTCAGTGCAAACACCCTGTTCATTACCTCCCCCAGTTCTTCTCCACCTGGAGGTCTGGTCCGAACCAGACCCCGAGCAACTTCACCAGGCCCTTCGTCCAGCGCCCGACGACGCCATCGGAGGACATCGATCTGCCCCTCCACGTGCCGAGTTGCAGACCGATCGACTTGTCCCGGTTCAGCTTAGCCCCTGTAAACCTTTCGTACTCCTCCAGTAAGGTGCCGATCGCTCCGATTTCCGAGGCCGTCGACACCATTACTGTTACGTCGTCAGCGTAGGCCGACACTGCTTTCCGCAATCCCGGTTCCAACGGGATGCCCTGCAACAACTCCAACTTCCGCAGCAGTGGCTCTAGAGTCATTACATACAGAAGGGAGGAGAGAGGGCACCCTTGTCGGATGGC
>OZ024740.1:379721930-379749430 GCA_964016885.1 Eledone cirrhosa | reverse complement strand
AAACACAACAGACCTGATACTGTGGTTATGCACATAATAGGTGTGAATATCTGATTATTGATGTTACCATAGCAGGAGACCACGACGTAGCCTTGAAAGAAATTGAACAAATAAAAAAATATACTGACTTGATCGAAATTGTTCGAATGTATTTAATACCACCTAACAACAACAAGATACTTCTAACTATCATAGGAGCTTTCAGCTCTATACTACTAAAACTATCACGAACAAATAGATCTTGAATCACAAAATGATCTTCAAAGATTGCCTTGTGGGGCTCCCGTACTCAGTAAAATTCTCTTTCTGCGATCTTTGTTGAGACCTTACAGACAATACTTGGGCATCATATTTACTGTGCAAACTATCAATAGTAATAGAAATTCTTTCTAATTTAGGTACAAAGTCAGCAACTTTCTTTTATGGGGGAGAGTCTATTCAATCAAACTCAGTGAAAGGCAAAGTTGATTTTGGCTGGTGGGATTTGAACTCAGAATATAAAGTGCCATAACTAATACGGCAAGATATTTTTACCGATGCTCTAAAGATTCAGTCAATCGAAATAATTGTTTCTACTTTAGGCACAAGGCCAGCAATTACCCAGTGCATTACTGGTACTTTATTTTATCGACCCCGTAAGGATGAAAGGCAAAGTCAACCTCGGCGGGATTTGAACTCAGATCGTAAAGGGACGTAACTCTGCTGGAAAGCATGGCGTCCGACCCTCTACCGATACTGCCAATCCACCGCCCTTTCGAAATAATAAACATCTTTTTATAGCTACAAGGGTTCGTACACACAAAACATTAAACGTTACAATTAAAGGGATGACGATATTTATGGGGCTGGACAAATTATATAAAACTAATTAAGAGGAAAAGGTTATACAAGAGACGAATTAAGATTTTATATAACACGAAATAAATATAAAATTCTCATTAAAGACGTAATAACTCAAGCAAGATATAATGTTATCCAACCACTAGTTAGGCCGCATCAGAACACTCTGCTCGTCCACCCCATATCATCGGTTTTCCGGGGTTCAATGAAAGCACCCGTAATCATCTCCGCTGTAGATTAACTTACGAAACGCCCCATATTTTCAGGACAAAAGTATATTGTTCTCTCACATTTTTTCTTTTTATAGCTAAGTGATGGAGTGATATCAATAAAGACTTTCTCCTCTACCCGTTCGACCCACACATTGAGTGGATTTGTCACCCTCAAGTCATACAGTAAATTGATGCTAGTTCTGACTATAAGGTATTTATACACTTCAAAAGGTTCCGCCGGCGTTCTTGATATGACTAGTTGTTTAATTTTATATTTTATTGTAACAGTCTGCCAACCTACTGCAAGTTCCATTTAGTCCCCATCTTTATAAATGGATAGAATACTGCTGTTAGTAGTGGGATATCAGCATTGTCTATTTCTCATAATTGTTTCTACTTTAGGCACAAGGCCAGCAATTACCCAGTGCATTACTGGTACTTTATTTTATCGACCCCATAAGGATGAAAGGCAAAGTCAACCTCGGCGGGATTTGAACTCAGATCGTAAAGGGACGTAACTATGCTGGAAAGCATGGCGTCCGACCCTCTACCGATACTGCCAATCCACTATTTCTCATAATGTGATCTCTTATATCTCTGTGTTGGGGGAGAGTGCCTCATCATCGTTCGTACTAGTACAAGTGGTGGTGCTAGTGGAATAGCAGCTTTTAGGACATGCTCGTTCTTTATCCTTTTTTTCGGTCGCTTGAGACAGAAAACCCTCAAATGACATTTGCTACAAGCCTAACAACGGAGCATTCTGCCTTGCACTATCAAACGTATTACCATTGACTCGGCGCCTACAACAGGTACAGCTCTGGAACCTTCTCTTGGCTCATTGAGATGATAAAGATAATTTGCTATCTTCTACCCTATCATCGGACCTAGACACCACACAGCTTCTTACTAACACGCAAGCCACATATCCTCTTTCTAGCCTTGATGGAAATTTCTTACTCCTTATATAAATATTATTTCTGCTGTCCAAGCTACATTTTATACTCAAACTTTACTCTGTCTGCGCATATATAGATTCCACTCTCTTGTCATGTGTCTCCCAAAGGAATATCAGCAACAAATTCTTCCAGTTAGCTTGACTCAAAATCTCCTTGCATCGAGAATATTTCTCTAGCTCCAATCGTATCTGAAATCATCGTCTGGACTCTACACTTATCCCATACCGATGCACCCAGTGTAAAAACTGAAACCGTTCTAAAAACCCAACAGAAATTAGTTTAATTTCTTAAATGTATCATTGACTGACTCCGGATAACTGATATGTCCTTGATTTTCTCAATTTTCTCACCTTGAAACCCAACATATACCAAGCTATATATCAGATCATTCGACCATTGACCTATTGCGACTACCCACCCGATATCTACATATCTCACAAGGTCACGACCTCGTGGCTCTACGACGCTTCAAGTCAACTGACTTGTCGAAGCTCAATCAAATGTATACTAACTATCCATGTCAAAACACGTTCTCCACTCCTGACCCTCCGAACTGCTAGGCAAATTACTTGAAACCATCCTCTTAGGCATCTCCCACCGCATTCTACACACAATCAAAATTCACAGCTCCTGGTTCCCTCGGTGTATACCTGCACAGTGGACGTTCATAAAATGCTTGCAGAAAATTACCCATCATCCAGCAACGAAACTCCAACAAGACTACCAACGAAGCCACGAATAATGTCTCCTGCATCTCAGAGTCCTTTCGCAATCCCGTCTCATGAACTGTAACAAACTCTTTAAGTCCTTTACTAGAAGATTCTAGCAAATTTGCGTAATCCTCATTTACTCCACTTCTCACCCATGTCCGTTCTGTAAGCAGTAAACAAGAAGCAAACGTAGAAAGTAAGTTCGACCAGTATATAATTGTTTCTACTTTGGGCACAAGGCCAGCAATTACCCAGTGCATTACTGGTACTTTATTTTATCGACCCCGTAAGGATGAAAGTCAAAGTTAACCTTGGCAGGATTTGAACTCAGAATGACAAGGGCCGTAACTCTATGCGTCAAAGCATGGCGTCCGACCCTCTACCGATACTGCCAGTCCACCGCCAGTCCATCGACTAGTATATAATGCCTTCACATTTGCTGCCCGCATAGCATCCAACTACCCACTGTACACATTAAGGAAATTTCCTCCAGCACTTCTCTTTTTCACTCCGCCAGATCGACTACCACGCACACACATATGCCTAATGCGAACGCACATTTAGTTGCTTCAACACAACAAAGCCAACCACATTTTCTTTATTTTCCCATAAATTGGATTAGCTGACGTTGATAGAGTTTTCTCCCGTGTTTGTTATTCTTAGATTTGAAAAAGCTCTGTCTTCTAATTGAAAACATAATCTTCGATAATTGGAGTTCAATTCATTATATTAAATATAATAAAAATTAGGTGAATAGACTAGAACATTCATAAGTCTTCCTGTTGTTTATTTTGTATGCATTAAATCGATGAAACCCAAAGCCGTACTTGAATGAAGAAATGTCAAATCAGAAATAAAATTTTCAGTCTGGTTGCCACTGCCAACGTCTCTAGCAGTTAAGTAACTTTCACTTTTTGTCTGACATTTTAATAAATAATATATTGCATTTGGCTTGTAGTGACTCTGGCTATTTTCTAATCTAACACACAGCACACTTGATTAATAAATATGCGTCTACGTAATTAGTTCCTACTACCCTTTTAAACAAGGCGTTGTTTATAAAATATATTTCCGAATGTAGGCAGATTGTGTAGAATATATTTTTAGTAATTAATTGGAAGAGGAGTGGCAACGCTATGACCTTTATTTATTCTCAAAGCTGGTGAGATCGATTTGGTTGATGTTAAGTTTGAACTTCAACAGGTCGACGCCAATAGAGAAAGAAAAGCGAAACATTAACAGGGAAGAAATTTCAGGTGTATACACATTTTCGCGGGGTGGAGGTGCTTAGAGCAGAGTCTAAGGAAGAGACACTAAGAACGGTTAAAAATGAATGAGTGAATGTTTCAAAGTAGCTTTGTGTGGAGGCCATGAATAGCTTGCACGTTGGTATTTTGTGTAGGCTTGTGTGGAGGAAGCGTCTAGCTGACTAATTCAGATAAGCAGAGGTAGAAAGAAGAGAAAGAGCAACTAGTTCATCAAGTCGCCTATTGGTTGTAATATGTTGGTAAAGGAATCTACCAATCAGAGACATGATATTTTTAATGCTGTAAGAAATGCATGTTTGTGTAGCAGAAGTACTGTTCCACATAAACTAATTACTAAAATATGAATCGCATTTGAGAATTGTTGAGGGTTAACAACTAGTCAAGATTGAAGTATCTTCTGTTTGGAGTCTACAGTCTTCATAACGTTGTATATGTGGGGTCGTGAAGGCACGCGAACCAGTGGTTAGAATTTTGGGCGAATATTGTGGGTTCAATTCCTGGAGCGAGTGTTCTTTTGAAAAAACACTTAATTTTCGTGTGAAGTCAGCAGAACATTAGTATTACCTGCAGCAGATGGTCAATCTTGCGATAGAACGGCGTTCTGTTTGTGAAATGAGATGGTAGGACTAAGGTCTTGCACGCTCAGTCGTTAAACGTTAATGAAACTGATATGAGCGCCGGCCAGATGAACCTCTTGGCTTGGGACAGACTAACTTTTTTTATATGTGAGGCTGTAATAGAGATAATCTAAAAACGTAAGACCTAACATTTGTAACAAATTTGATGGATTTTGTTGAACATTGTGCAAGACTATGCAATGTGTAGTAAAATGCTGTTTCTTTGATAAGTGCAATGGCTTTATAATGGGGTAATTAAAGGAGACTAGGTTACCATGTTAGTATTAAATGTTATTTTTGTAGTCACTCTCTGTGACAGGAGGCATTTGGGAGAAGTAGGCAACCTTCATGTATATCTTGATTTGATAAGATGAGGCCGGAGAGAATACCTCAAAAGAGTGTAATGCAGCGAGATTCTGATCGAAGAGACGGGGTTCAAAGGAATAACTTGCCTTAAAGGTTTTCATTTCATATATCGTTGACATTTTTGTTTACATCAAGCTTAATAACATTGTTTTCGGTGAAGCTCACAGGGATAAAATACTACTGGTATTGGATACAAAAGATTGAGTATTCCCTATATTTAGTTATACAAAAAAACTAACGGTAGTCACTCTGAAGAAAGATACACTCAATGTGCAATGGGAGTTGGTAGTTTACAACTATTGTGAGGGTAATATAGTGACAAAGTTAGAAAGAATGCCTTTCTTGATAATGAGACAAAATGTCTCGTGATCCTATAGATTGATACTGAGGAGGGCAAGTTCTGATTCAAATTGCTTTGTTCGGTTTAAGCAGCCAAGGATTATTTGTACGTCCTTATGAGAGAGATAGAGAGGAGAAGAAGGGTTTGGTATGAGGTGGGCTCTGCTTTCAAAGTTTAGAAGCAAATGTAGCAGTTTTATTATGAGGCAAATGTCTTCTCATACACAGCTGCATTGCAACAGCGAATGAAGCCCTTTATAGGTGGATTGTAGAATTTAATAATTGGAGTGATGTAAGAAGAATATCTAAAATGATAGATGTCTTAGATAAGTCAGAATTGAAGCACATTTGTTGACAATGGTAATCAGCATTCGACAGGCGAAGTTCCAAGTAGTTTTCTGTCTTGAAGTTCCAAAGGATACAGAGGACAGAATTTATTGTTTACTAGAAATATATAATTGTTTCTACTTTGGGCAGCAATTACCCCAGTGAATTATTGGTGCTTTATTTTATCGACACCTTAAGGGTGAAAGGCAAAGTTAAACTCGGCGGGATTTTGACTAGGCAATGAGCTGATGTTGGGGTGCAAAGACGGGAGTTGAAACAAGAAAGGTTATAGGAGTGTCTTCGGAGAGTTGGTGTATAAGTCTGAAATGTGACTGGGGAAACAACATGGAGCAAGTAGTTCAAATATAGCAAACGATGTGTCTTTTGCGTTAGTTTGGTGAAGAACAAGGAGTAGAAGAAGTTTTGTTTATTGAAGTTTCCGATGAATGTGACATCAAACAGAAACAAACTTAGAATTTCGAGCACGAATGTACTAATGAATTCACAAGCTGAAAAAGGCTAATTCCGCTTAACTGAATAGCTTACGTGATGGAAATTCTTATGCAATTAATCGGAGTAGGCAATTAACCAAATTCACATATTAGGCAATAAATTCGAAATTTCTATATATTGTCAGTACAAGATCTTGTCGCTTTTACATATTTATGGATTGTATAATATAACAAGATTAAAACGGGTGTGTACATTTTGTATTGTTTTAAATGTAAAGAAATGTCTGAATCAGCAGGGAATACTAATATTTATTTGTTTAAAGTATTGGAAAATGATTGCAGATCGACGTGTTCACCTTCAAATGACATACTTAATCGATTTACAATAATTTTCCTTAACAAGAAACTAATTAATTAATTATTTTTTACGTTTTGTGGAGGTAGAATCAAAGTTGCTTTCGTTTGTTCAAATATCCATGAACAATGCTCAAGTGATAAATTAAAGTGATAAATTTGATGTTTAAGCGATAAATTTTCAGTTTGCACCAGTATTGAATTTTAAATGTCAGTATGGTGTCCAATTGATAAATTACGTTATCATCGACTGTCTACGATCTCTAGCTACTGCGGATTCACAAACGTCATTCTCACTGTTATTCTCTTCTGAGAATCTGCAAACTTTTGACAAAGTGGGCCTAACGACTATTAGCAATGTAGACATGTAGAAGTGTCATCATTAACATTTTATCTTGCATAATAATTCATCAACTTTATCTGTTGAAATGTTGTCACACTCAACCTCATTTTCGTTCACATGCACTTCAAAGTGATCTTCCGCCATCATGATAGAAATGGTTACTATGTATTCTTCCTCTACAAAAGATGCATCTACAACAGTAAAATGAATCTTCTGGGAGCAATTGAAGATCATGGAAGACTTTAGACTGTTCCATGGTTTATTTTCTGATAGCAGAAATAGCATCCAGTAATTTTATTTCCTTGGTAAGAAGATTCGTTTATATTTTTGAAATGCAATCAATGTCAAGAGTCAGCTTTCTGACTAAAGCATTTATATAAGGATTTCTTTTATTCCTTCCTTCGCCACAAGTTAACTTAGTGATGCTGTGTTTGGAGAAAGGAACGTCTGTTTGACTTATTGAAGATTTTCAACTGCTAGGTGGGTAATGTAATTGTCAACAAGCAATCCAATTTTTCTCTTCTTCCGGATCGTTTTTCTGTGAACTCGCTCAGCCATGTGGTAATCTTTTTTCCAGTCATCTAGGCGTCATTCTTGTTTTGTTTATATAGAACACCGTAAATAAGTTACAATGGAAGCACCTCGGTTCTTTACTTTTCCAGATCAAGAATAATTTTCATTTCTCACTTCCTGATATATTGGAAGTCCCAATTCTTTTGCATGGTTTGGTTCCAATTATCTTCTCCACCAAAGGTATCATATGAAAAAGCTCTGTAATACAGTTCAGCTTTGTCTGAATTATAGATCTTATTATTGTTGTAGATCTATATAACATCAGATATCACTGCACGGATTCATTTATCAACCTCGTCCTTCTTCTCATTATGAAGCTCTTGAATCCAATATATGTCTTCTATTTCATTGTAATAACCCTCGACATGTTACTTTGATCAATCTTTAGTCTTCTGTCATATGATAGATACAGATATCGGAATATCTCTGATCCTGTCATCGATGAACTATTGGGATAATGCACATACCACTATACAAGTATCGTTTCCAGATGATTTACATTTTTTTCTATGGATTCACACGAAACCGATAGGTTGCTACATTTTATCTTGAGGCCAGATATAATATTTGGAAATATCAGCATTCCAGCTTCTGGAATATCTGACCTCGTAAAATAGTGGCTTCATACTGGTCATTCTTCTATCTTCTATAAACCACTCATCTTAGAAATAGATATAATTTGAATGCCGAACCATACAGCTCGTGAAGAGCAGATGGTTATACGTGAGTAATGTTAAGTTTATTATTCCATTATACATGTCAATCAAAATAGGACCAAACACTGCTTCTCTTCTTCTTCTTCTTCTTCTTCTTCTTTTTCTTTTTCTTTTTCTTTTTATTTTTCTTCTTCTTCTTCTTCTTCTTCTTCTTCTTCTTCTTCTTCTTCTTCTTCTTCTTCTTCTTCTTTTTCTTCTTCTTCTTCTTCTTCTTCTTCTTCGCCCACTGAGAAGGTCGTGGGTCAGAATCTTCAAACACTCCCTCCAACGGATCCTGTCAGAAACAACCGTCTCCAACTGATGTGGCTGGATCCCCAAGCGTGACCAGCCGAGCTCATGAATGTTATCCAACCATCTTGCACGGGGTCTACCTCTGGGTTTCCTGCCGGTTGGTTCTACCCATAAAATCTGTCCAGCGATTCTTTCCTGTGACATTCTAACCACAAGTTCATAGTATCGGAACTATGATCTCTCAATTCGGAGAAGTAGCGGCACTACCTTGGCTGAGTCTCTGATCTCCAAGCTACACACTTTATCGAGTAACATTACTCCAAAGACCCTTCAGAGGAACCCCATTTCGGCCGCTTGTATTCGCGATTGTATTCTTTTGGTCATTATCCAAGATTCATGACCATAGGTAAGGCTCGGCATGAAAACCGAATTGAAGATAGCAAGTTTGACTTTTACGCCTACCTCCCTTCTTTTGATTACTGAAGGCTGAAGCTGGTGCATTACTGCACCAGCTTTTGCAATTCTTATCAAGAAATAAATCACCATTGTAGACACAAAATTCTTAATATATAGTTTTAAATCAAGCAATGGACCAAACACTGCTTGATTTAAAACTATATTTTGTCTACAATGGTGATTCATTTCTTGACTATTTTCCCTACACATTCAAAACAGCATAAAAATGCCCAGAATCAGAACTTCGATGTTTTTCAGTTCAATAAAATAATGGAATCGGTGTAAGAAGTAAATAACATTAATATCCGTTAATACTACTAAAGTAACGTCTTTTCTTTGACAATTACAAATATACTGTATATTTTAAATAATAAGAACTTGAATTCACTTTCCATATTTAGTTTTGTAAACTTGAAGTATTGAGAGCATCATATTAAATTACCATGAAAATGGAACCTTCCAGAACCTCTTTATTCGTATCAAAACAAATATATTTTCAATTTTATGCTACATTTCACGTTTTTTTCTTTACTTAAAATTGCCAAGATATGCACTTGGCTGAAATTTTATTTTATTTTTATAAGAAATTAACCGCAATATTTACATAGCGATATAATATCAAACAGTTATGCAATTAACTGAATTATAAGGATTGTCCGGTAATTATTCGCCAGACAGTCTTGCAATCGCATGGTAAGCTTTGAAAAATCAGCTGTCAGGTTAGCAAACACTTCATAATTCTTAGCTGTCAGAGACATTAGATTAATAGACTTTATTGTTAAGATATCTCCACGAGATTAAATCAAGAATGATCAGGTTAGCAGATCTTGGAGGCATTTATGAAATGTCTTCGGTGTTCAGTTTAGCTATGTTCTTGTTTGAGGAAAATGAGGCTTGCCTTAATCCTGCTAGAAAATATATGAGTCACTGTCAGATAATATAAGAAAAAATGCTTGAATATGTAAGTTAACATCTGGACACAATTATCAACATTACATGAGCTGGCAATGGGAAAGTTCCACTCACAATGGGACTGCGAATTGCAGCCCCTGAATTTCGTTACAATTTTATATGGTTTATCTGTAACATAAAATATTTGACCAATGTATGCAAACATTACGAAAGTACATGATCATTTCTTTTCAGAATTAGATTCAAGGATCAGAATTGTTTTCATTTAGTGGTTGAACGAGTTTAGAGATAAAGTGACGCGAATTTAAATCGGTCAGAATGCGTCGCACTAAAGATTAGCTGATTTCTATTTAATTGAGATAAACCACATTCCTTCGGTTCTTATTATCATTGGATGAGCAGAACAAAACGAACCATCAAACCAGACAAGAGAGAGGGGTAGATATTAATGTGAGCTCACAATTTTGAGAATATATACTCGTAACAAGTAATTACATCACATATACTGTATCTACTTGCATGTTGAATCATTCAATATAAATCATGTATATATTACTGATTGTTAGAATACTCAATATTATTAAATGCGGCCTATATTTCACATTTACCCTGGACTTATTACACGCAGGCCTGAACATCAATAAACACATTCGTTAGTGCAGTAATGTAAATGATTTATATTTCTGAAATAAAGATGTATGGATATAAACTTTCATTGTATAAAAAGTTAATTCGATTGGCCTTTACAATCCAACTCAATATTTACTTTACATTGTTATCCATTGACGTCATATGATATATCCTTAGGTATACATACATACATGGTGGCTGCAAACTCTGCTAACAATATTGCAATCGCTTGTCAGGTTACAGAAAATAGTGCACTTTTAGGCTACGGGCAGCCACACGAACCTGTAACAGATCCTGAACAAGTAATGCCTGTGCTTTGAAGGTTTTCTAAGTGGGGAAAGGCCTTGCACTCGACCAATCACACTCTCTGAGCATCGAAAACACTACCCGAAAAGGAGAACTTGACAACATCATCGGATGCTTCAGAAGCTGCAGGTTTTTTTTCAGAGTTTCTCTCTCCTAGAAAGGTGTTGTGATAATAACTGGGGGCCTTTCACTCCCAGGTGGGAAAAAAGGTACTATTTGGATGGCCGTTGACTCTGTTGAGTTCCTCCGCCCTTGCTGGGTCTTGTATTTCATCCCGCAGGGTGTCGAAATATTACCCTCCTCACCAAGCAGGCTTGGTGGGGTTGCCGGTTTAGTCGCCGATGACTCGACCATGATACAGGTTGTACTGGGTTACATATTACCAGTAGCACGCGAGAGCGACCTAACATACATACATACATAGTGGAAGGCAACTTGTGTCCGAGTACGGCCACGTCTTAAACAAAAAGAAAGGCATTGGCAAAAACGTGTTATTGATGTTGCTGTCGTTGATGCCGCCTTAGATGGCTCATCCAACCAGGAAGTGACTTACATGTCATACCATACAGTGTGCAGGTAAGTTTCCTGCCTACTTGAGTTTGATTAGCGTAGCATGCTTTGTGATGCTGCATTAGCCCACTTGCAGAGTGACACACTTTGGTACAGATACCACATGTGAAACCAAGGTGTATGAGGGACTCAAAGTTGTTATTTCCATGAATATCATGTCTATTATGGCGTAGTAGCCCAGCCTTTGATATGCATACTCTTCCGGATCCCTCACAAGTAAGAGTCACTTTCTAACCCCGTTCTGTGAGCGGACTAACATCACCCATATATTTAGCTGCTCGTTTCACGTCAGCATAGGCTCTCTGCATCTTTTCAAATTCCTTAATACCGGGAGCCAGCAGATTTAGCCAGATTTGTGCATGTTTCGGTGTTGATGTTGACATTCTTCTGGTTTTTTTCTGATAATATTTAAAGCGCTTGCTATGGGTGTCTGCTGTCCTCTAGACGTACTATGTGACTTGACCACCCGAAACTGTGTCATGATCATAATAGATAGGCCCGCTGCAGCACATCAGTATCTGGAGTATGAGAATTCCATGAGATATTGAGGATGGAATGCAAGCATTGTTGGTGCAAATATTCGAGACACTGGATAATCCCGCAGCATGTTGTCCATGTCTTACATCCATACATCAAGGCTGTAAGCACACATGCTGGATACACTTTAACTTTCGTGTGCACAGCAACATATGACTCTGACCTCAGACGCTTCTCCAACTTATCAAAAGCATCGGAAGATTTAGACAAGCGATAGCTAACTTCTTCATCAGGGGTATTGGTTTGGGAGTGAGTAATACACAGGTAGATGAACTTTTCCAAAACTTCCCATATTTTACTTTTAACAGATTTGTTTGATGGAATATATCACTGTCCGGATGCTTGTTGGTACATCACCACCATATTTGCTTGTTGGTACATCCCACGCTGCCGAGAAGCAGTCCATCAGAAATTGAGGGTCTTCTTTCGTGTGGTTAACAAAATCATAGTCGTCTGCATAAAGATCAGCTATCAGTGCAACATATGCTTTTTATGCACCAAGGAACCGTCGGATGTTCAAGAGCCTTCCTAAGGTTTGATAACGTATATATTCCAGCATCGGTGTTGGTAGATGCTGTTAAGAATACAACTACAAAGCAAATGGAAAAGTGGGAGCTAGCTTGATGAGGTTGGTAGTTTAGTTGCCGATGACTCAACTATGCGAGAGTTTGTACTAGGTTACATGTTACTAGTAACGCTCGAGAATGACCTGATATACATACATACGTGATGGCTGCCCCCTCGTTATCGAGTATGGCCATTGCAGGAGAAAAAAAAAATAAATAAAAAAAATAACTTAAAAATTTTTTTTTTTAATAAATAAATAAATATATATATATATATATATATATATATATATACACACACACAGATACATACATATATACATATAAATACACATACATATACATACACATATATTAATAACAATAATAATAATAAAAATAATAACAACAATAATAATAACGACAATAACAACAATAATAATATACATATACATATATATATACACACACACGCACACACATAAACATATCTATACACACACACACGACAACAACTAACAGCGCTGCGATCGAATGTGGCTTTTTAGCCCAGCCAATGATCTAAAATGTCTTGCAGAGAGTCGGCAACCAAAACATTCACTGGGAATAGCCGGCTGTGGTTGGAGTTCATGTACTTTTGCATGTCGCTTGAGCCCTCCTGCTGATTTACATTCTCTACCACATGTTTGGCAAGCATGATGAGTAGCATCTCCAACAGCAGCCTGGTAGTCAACCACTGGTCTTACTTTATGACTGCGAAGATGACTTTCGAGTCCAGCTTTGCTTAGGCAGTCTCGCACAGACGCTGCATGTCAGCACCATAGGAGGTCCCTCGCCGTCTGGAAGTGCAACGGCAATGTTTTTCCTCACATCCCGCTTTACTTTCTCGTACGCGATTCGAGATGCCTCAAAGGCAACTTTTCCTTCATATACAGTCTTTCTCCATTTATTACGATCAGCAGCAATATTTTCCCATGTATCAGCAGAGATGTTAGCGTCTTTCAAAGAGGATTTCAAGGAATCCTTATACCTCTTTTTTTGGTTTATGTGGCGGTCGTTTTCCTTTAACCAACTCTCCATAAAAGAGTTGTTTTGGTATTCTAGAATCCTTCATCCTGGCAAGGTGACCACTCCAACGGAGTCGTTGCTTAAGCACAAGAGCTTCTATACTGTCTCACACAGAGCTTTCCAAAATCTCGACATCACTGATGTGGTCCCTCCAGTGAACGCTATGGATCCGTCTGAGACACATCTGATGGAAACGCTCCAATTGCTTAAGGTGGTGTCGATATGTGACCCAGGTCTCGCAGGCATAAAGAAGACAAGAGAGCACACATGCCTTGTACACCTTTACCTTTGTCCTCCTGCATATGTCTCGCCGACCCCAGAGTCGCCTTTCTAGCTTTCCGAAAGCATCACTTGCTTTCCTAATCCTAAGTGAGATTTCACTGTCAAGGTTGCTGTATCGATTGACAGTGCTTCGCAAGTAGACAAACTGATCAACCACTCCAAGTCGTTTACCATACACATAGATATTTGGTTCAGTGTACTGCTTACCAGGGGCAGGTTGGTACATGACGACGGTTTTCTTGAGACTGACAGTCAATCCTAGGCCAGTGCAAGCGTCAGAAAATGCATTCAAAATGTGCTGCATATCACTCTCTGTGTGCGCTCATCTGCATACAAGAGGTCTCTTATGATTGATGTAAATACTTTTGTCTTTGCAGCAAAGCGTCTGATATTAAATATGCTGCCTGAGGTTCGATATCGGATGTAAACACCATGCTCGCAATTCCTGAATGCAATACAGAAAACCATTGCAAAGTATATGGCAAACATGGTCGGTGCTGGAATATCCCCCAGTTTCACTCCATATTTTTACTGAGATAGGCTCCGACATGTTACCTCCGACATTAACCCAAGCCTTCATGTCGTCATGGAAAGACCTAACTAAAGCAAGGAACTTATCAAGGCAACCAAGTTTCTGGAGAACCTTCCATAATGCATCTCTGTTAACAGTATCGAAAGCTTTTGTCAGATCGACAAAAACCTGATACAGATCCAAACCTTGTTCCATGTACTTCTCCTGGAGCTGTCTAGCTGAGAAGATCATATCAGTAGTGCCGCGTCCAGCACGAAAACCAGATTGACTTTCAGGAAGAACACAATCTGCAATGTGTGTCAGCAGACGGTCCAGAAGCACCCTACATAAAACTTTCCCTACGACAGAAAGCAATGATATACCTCTGTAGTTCGCACAATCATTCCTGTTACCCTTTCCCTTGTACAAGACCACCATTACTGCATCTCTTCAGTCCTCAGGTACGGATTCATTAGCCCATATCCTGCCAAACAAAGAGTGAAGATGTTGCAGGAGTCTCTCACCACCATATTGTAGGAGCTCAGCATGTATGCCATCCATACCTGGAGGCCTTCCACTGTTCAGTTTCGAGATAGCCACTGCAACCTCCACAAGCGTCGGAGGTTCTGCGAGAGCTATTTTCACGGGACTTTCTGGAATGAGATTGAGGAAATCTTCACTGACGACAGACGGCTGATTCAAAAGATCATCAAAGTGCTCTCGCCACCTTCGTAGAATTCCTTGTGAGTCACGAAGAAGTTCTTTGCCATCCTTGCTGCGAAGCGGTGTCACCAGAGAAGAAGACGGTCCATAAACCTCACGCAAGAGACTGTACAACAGCTTTGTGTTATTGGAATCTGACGCAGTTTGTATCTCACCAGCCTTCTCACTCCACCACTGATCCTTCATCTGAGAAAGACACCGCCTAACACGTGATTTTATATCCTTGAGTTCCTCATGCAACGTATTCCTCTCCTGTGATTTTGCCGTCAAGTAGCGTGACAGAGCACGCCTCTTATCAGCCAACAAGTCTTCTATATGTACATCATTCTCATTAAACCAGTCCTGATGTTTTCTCTGCACCAATCCCAAAACACGCCTGCCTACATCATAAATCGACTTTTTAAGGGTCGGCCAATCCTCACCAAGATCTGCAGCCTGCATCTCTTCTTCCAATGTCCTCTTCACATTTTTATCCTTGAGACGAGCAACATTCAATCTTTTGGGCAGGGCAACACCAGGAGCCCGGATTTTACGTTTAGTGATTAGTTTCACTTTTGCGCGTACCAGTCGGTGGTCCGTCCAGCACTCAGCTCCACGAAGAGCACGAACACACTGCACATCCTGTCTGTCACGCATCCTGACTAGGACGTAGTCCAAAAGATGCCATTCCTTAGATGCAGGATGCATCCATGTGGTCTTGAATTTGTTCTTTTGTTGGAACATGGTGTTGGTAACACACAGATCCAGCTCCTCACACATCTGCAGCAGGAGCATACCATTGTTGTTGAACTTTCCCACCCCATGCCTTCCGATTACATTCCATGTGTTAAAATCCCTACCCACTCTAGCATTAAAGTCACCAAGCACGATGACTTTGTCTGCCTGAGGGATATTTCTTAAAACACCTTTCAACGCATGGTAAAAGGACACTTTTTCTTCATCGACAGAATTCATAGTTGGAGCATACCCACTCACCAGGGTCGCATATCTTCCTTTATCCAGCGGAATTCTCATGGACATAAGACGCTCACTAATCCCTACTGGGAATTCTTCTAATTTATTCACAAGAACAGTCTTAACAGCAAATCCTACCCCAGCCTCTCTTCTGGTTCCTTCATCTCTTCCTTTCCAGAAGAATGTATATTCTCCACAAAATTCTGTAAGATGACCATCTCCAGCTAACCTCGTCTCAGATAAAGCTACGATGTCAAGCCACGATGCCACGACGTCGAAGCTCCTTTGCAAAAAGAGCGGTCCTTCGTTCAGAACGCTCCAAGGAATCCCTGTCAAGGAGCGTCTGTACGTTCCAGCAGCTAAGACTAAATGCCTTGTTTGGCTCTATTACAATGGCACGATGACGAGCGGGCCCAGGCTGTGATAACCTGGGGCCCCTGCCCTTATTGCCAATTATCTTTTTTGTTTCAGAACCTAAATGGCCAATTATCTCTTTTATATTGTTCTGGAACATAATTGAATTGGGAAAAAAAAAGTAATAATAATAGTAACAATAATTAGGATACAGACGGACAAGAAACTGGAACAAAATAGACCTAACCTGGTGGTTGTGGACAAAGAAAAAAGATCGTGCCTGATTGTGGATGTGGCCTGCCCATTCGACACGAGAGTGCAAGAGAAGGAGAGGGAGAAAATTAACCGATACCAGGACTTAAAGTGGAAGGTAAAAAGGATTTGGAACTGCCATGAAGTCAAAGTGGTCCCGATTGTCATAGGCGCACTAGGGACTATCTCAAAAAGTTTCCAGGGATGGTTAAAGAAAATTGGCCCCGCCCCGCTTTTTGGAACGCTTCAAAAGGCATGCTTGCTGGGAACAGCAAGAACCCTCCGATACGTCCTGAATATCTGAGGCTGCAGGTAGTGGCTTGATATTCATTTCAACAAACTTTCCAGTTAACTAACATCAATGACTGAGACTCAAAGAGTAATAACAACAATAATAATAATAATACACTATTAATAATTATTAATGCAATCGTGCAATGCCTGTGCATCACGAATATTTTTTAAGTGAGGAAAGACTTTGCACTGAGTCAATCCCACTCTCTGAGCGACAGTAGCTATAACCCGAAAAGAAGAAATGATCAACATCATCGGTAACTACTGAGCCGCAGGTTTTATGTCGGAGTTAACCCAGTTTCCTGAGATGCCTTCTCCTAGAAGAATGCTCTGACAAGGGCTAGGGGTTCTTCACTCCCAGTGGTTTAACTGCGCGATCGGGCATCCAGCCCGATTATTTCTATGCCCCCGCGCAAAAAAAAACAAAAAAAACTCACTTATTGACACTTATACGTACGACGTACACACACGCGCCCACACACAAATACATACGCGCACACACACACGCATACATACGCGCGCACACAGCAACACTCATACATACAAACAAACACACACACGCTACTCACTTACACACACACATATATATATATATATTACCGTCATTACTGATACAAGATTACACTCTCTACTCTGTGTTGAATGTGTGTGTGTATATATATATGTATATGTATGTATATTGATAAAAAAAAAACCCAACAAACAAACAAAAAAACTCAAAATAACAAAACACACACACACAACACAACAACATCAACTGCCACCACCACCACCACCGCTGCCATCACCATCACCAGCGACCGGACCTTAAGAAAACAACTTTAATAATTGTTTCTACTTTAGGCACAAGGCCAGCAATTACCCAGTGCATTACTGGTACTTTATTTTATCGACCCCGTAAGGATGAAATAAAGTACCAGTAATGCACTGGGTAATTGCTGGCCTTGTGCCTAAAGTAACTTTAAGAAAACAACTTTAATAATAATAATTTTTCTGCTTTTGGCACGGATCCAGCGACTGGCTCAGCGCATTACTGGTACTCTCTTTTGTTGACTCCGTGGGGATGAAAGGCAAGGTTGGCCTCGGCGGGATTTGAGCTCAGAGCGTGGAGAGCCATAGCTCTATGCTGTAAAGCAATTATAATAATACTGGACTGTAGTACGATCGGCTTCAGCATACATACATACATACATGCATACATACACACATACATACATACATACATACATACATACATCTAGAACCATCTGGAACGCACTTCGGAAAACAAAATTAACAACAAACGAGGAAGAATATATTGAGACAGATGGCACTAAGGAATACTGGTGGAACCTGAAAATAAAAACTGCCACCAGATTAAAGCACAACCGGCCTGATATTGTAGTTTGGGACCACACATTGAAAACGTGTTCTGTTGTGGAGATCAGCTGCCCACTTGATGTAAACGTTGTCAGAAAAATACAGGAGAAGGAGGACATCTACGGACCATTGATGAGGAGTTTACAAATCCAGTATCCAAGATACACCTTTAGCTTCATACCCATCATTATTGGTGCTACGGGTTATATACCAACCCGCTTGGACCAAAGTATGACTGAACTTGGATTTGCGGACAAAAAGCGCAGCTCCCTAATTCATAGTCTACAAATGGCTGCGATAGCTGGCACCTTCAAAATTTGCAAAACATTCTTGCGATTCAAGGGATGACAATTTCTTTTCTTTTACAACCTTGCCACCAGGAAGGTGGCCGGTCAAAAAAATATACTCAAAATTAAGAGAAAGAGAAAACATACATACATATGTACGTACGTACGTATGTATGTATGTAAGGATGGATGGATGATTGTATGGATGGATGGATGTGTATATGCGTATTTGTATTAAACATAGAAAGGGTATAAGAAGCAAATAGCATTAATATCCGCATTATTACTAAACTACTAAGTTTTTTTTTGTTTTTTTTGACAATTACAAATATAATGTACATTTTGAATTAATTCTGTTTCTCCTTGGTGTGTGTTTAAAGCAATAAGACTTGCAATCATTCTTCTTCTCAGCCTTTAGTCCACGTGCCAAATTCTTTCTTAACGCCTTCTTTTCTTGCTATGTTGTTACTTCCCACAACTCAATGTCTATATTTAGGCTTTAAATTGAGTCCATCGTCAGAAATATTTAAAAAAAGTATATATAAAGCAATGGCGAGATAAACTTAAATGAGGAAAAACGTGTAAATTCTAAAGATGATTGTTAATCGAAACTTTAAAATATAATGACTTAGTGAAAATATATTCTTCTTGACTAATGTATACTGTGATCATATGCAATCATACATAGCTATATTAATCTGAGCTAGATTAAGATATCTAGAGATCCTAAGTAATAAAACATTATGGTACACCCGTGGAACTTCAATACTGGACAAATACTCTATAGGAACCCTTTTTAACCAAGGGCCTAAGCACATGCTTATTTTGCTTAATGATTTATCCAGAGCTGATATTAGTGTTGATGTCACAGAGTGACTGGATGTCCGCTCCTTGAAATACTTAAATTTGACATTAGATACTCCCTGGTACCAACTGGTATCTCGGTTAAAGTTATCAACAAACTGTTTATCACAGCAGACAACTGCATGTTCATATATGTCCGGCCTCGAAATACCTATTCCTCCAAAATATATAGTTATCGACAACCATATTGTCTCTTAAAATCCTGTAATAATTTAGCGGAAAATGTTAAAAAACTGGTATGTTTATTGTGGATAGATTGTTATGGCAATTTGTAGTATAAACTAAAGATTGTACACTCAATTATGGTAAGAATCGTATTCTGCGTGCATGCTTGTATATATATTACATAGTGGGGTACTTTTCAAAGTTATCTTGTTGGTGTGTTTTACTATGGTCAAGGAACCTTCTTCAAGAACCTCGTCTGATTAAAAATGAAAGGCATGAATATTACACAGACTTATTTCCCAATAATTGTATACTCCATATCTCCCCCCACCCCTCTCTCTCTCTCTCTCTCTCTCTCTCTCTCTCTCTCTCTCTCTCTCTCTCTCTCTCTCTCTCTCTTACTCACTCACTTTCTCTCCCTAATATGCAAATTATGATTTGATCAACTATTTATTCTCAGTTCATAAATATATTCGCTGTGCTCTCAAAATCTGTATCCGATCGAAATTATATGGGAATAGTTCCAAGAATACATTATATTTGACATCTTTCACATATATAATAAACTATTGAATGATCATATTGTTTAAACTACCATGTACCAAACACAAATATACACACAAACATGCACACACGTTTGTATTTGTGTATATATATATATATGAATGAGTCAGGACCTCAGCCGGCGAGGTCCGTACTCATTCATATAACCATACTGTACTACTCCATTTATCGAATACTCTGGTGACTAATAGTCAAACCAGTTTCTTACTGAATCCATCCTGATTTATATATATTTATATATATATATATATATATATATATATATATATATATATATATATGTGTGTGTGTGTGTGTGTGTGTGTGTGTGTGTGTAGATAAATCTACCAACATATACGGTAGTGTCCAATCCGTATGAAGAACTCAATGTAATCCAAATATCATGAAAAGAGAAGATGCATTCAAAGATTTTCGATGAAAATCATAGGAAAACAGAGTTAAGATAAATTAATAAAAACAATGAATAAAAACAAAGAACAAGTTCCTTATATTAAAAAAAATCATCATTTTACGATCGTTTCTAGGATATATATATGTGTTGGTATGTATATCATATAGATCTCTGTAAAAATATTACAAACTATCAGAGGAAATATACATACCTTCACATATTTATGCTTTCTTCAGAAATGATGACAAAAGCATATATATGTGAAGGTATGTATATTTCCTCTGATAGTTTGTAATATTTTTACATAGATCTATATGATATACATACCAACACACACATATAGCCTAGAAACGATCGTAAAATGATGAATTTTTTAATATAAGGAACTTGTTCTTTGTTTTTATTCATTGTTTTTATTAATTTATATATATATATATATATATATACCGTATTTGCCGGCCTATTTGACACCCCTTTGTATAAGACGTGACCTAGTTTACAATGACATTTTGAGAAAAAATGAATTTTAGTACATTTCTACATAAATTCATTTAAAATTATTTCATTGTTTTCTCAGAAACTCTATATAACTTCAACATAATTTTTCTTATATAAATTGTATTGTATTGCTGTATCAGTAATACTATTAGTATTACAGACTAAATTGTTTTAACCATAATTGTCCTCGCCTTCGGTTCAATCTTGCATCTATGATACGGGTGTACTGGACGCAGGGAAGAATTTTTGTTTTTTTTGAAAAAAAGTGCGTCTAATATGCCGGCAAATATGGCAAATAGTAATCAAAGAAGAGCCTTGTTTACCCATTTTCGTCGTTCCTCTATGAACTGGTCACTGATACAATTGCATATATTTTTTATTAGCTCTGTAACTTAGTCATCAATATTCAAATATGTTAAGTCTTTTCCTCGAGAAGTAATGAGTATTTTAGATTGTGAAAAGCCTTGTTCATACAAACAAGCACACTCACACACATACACACACGCACGCATGCACGCCACATACACACACACACACACACACACACACATACACACACACACACACACACACACACACACACACACACACACACACACACACACACACACAGATATATATGTATATATAGATAGATAAATATATAAGCGTGAATCTAATATAACTGTTTAATTTTGCATCCCTGCGTTTGTTTTGTTTCGTTTTTTAACTATATATATTTTTTGGTTTTCAAAATTATTTAAATTTGTTTCCTATTCAACAATGCTTCAAACAACTTATAAAACTCTGTTACATATATATATATATATATATATATATATATATATATATATATATATATATATATATGTGTGTGTGTATATATAGTTTTATATATATATATATAATATTATATATGTATGTATAATTTTATATATATATGTATCATTTTATATATATATATATATATATATATATATATATATATATATATATATATATATATATATATATATATATATATATATAAAGAAATAGTAGAAAGGAAACAGATTTTTCAGTAGAAAATGCTGAAGAGATTCTTTCAGTGTATCGAAACATTTATTTATTTATAAAGAGGATATTTCCGCATTTAATAATGGTACCGGTTTCAGCCTTTTATGCGTTGTCAACTGCGGATATGCATAATATGGTTAAGTTCCATATTTATACAAATAATAATAATAAAATTTGGAAGAAAAATTATTAATTGCTACATGCATATTTTGAAAGGAGAGTTCATATCTCTGTCCGTGTTTGTGCTTACTCTCCTTTCAGGATGCCCTGAAATTACCATACTCTCTTCCTTCGGGTGAAACTCTAGTGGCATCCAACATCAGCAGAGACCTGGGAGTAATTGTGGACAACAACATAAGTGGGCCACTCATATAAGCAGCAAAGTTGACATGGCCCGCAGAATGTGCTCCTGGATTCTCAGAACCTTCCAGTCGAGACATATCCACACTGTTATCCTTCTCTTCTCCACTTTTGCCCGACCCCACCTTGAATACTGTTGTCCACTGCGGTCTCCCCACACGAAACAAAGTATCATGAAAGTTGAAGCACCCCAAATTTCGATTACAAAAAAGATATATGGCATGACAGGCCTTGACTATTGGAGTCGATTAGAAAAGCTCAACCTTTATTCTCTCCAACGTCGCCGTGAGCGCTACATTATCTACATGATGTGGAAAATATTCCATCAGCTTTGCCTAAATGATGTTGGCATCACCTCTAATGTACACCCAAGGCTTGGGCCCCATGCTATCCGCCCACGACAAAAATCTCACTCGCATCTCATAACAACAATACGGCACAATTATTTCACCTCAATTGGCCCTGCTCTCTTTAACATTACACCAAAACACATCAAAACAGAAACAGACCCCATCAAGTTCAAGAAGTCTTTGGACAAATTCCTTCAATAAATCCCGGATAAGCCTCCTACACCCGGATATGCCTCCGTAAACAATAACTCTCTGTTCGAGTGGGCCATGGTGCCCAAACCCTGATTTGTAAGACTTCACCAGGTGTTGCTATTAAGTTAGACATGGCCTGGGCCAATACTGGCCGAAACTTATCAAAGTTATCAAAGTTATATGTATATATATATATGCATATGTACACACACACACACATATATATATATATATATATATATATATATATATATATATATATATATATATACACACACAATTTAGGTATGAAATCGTTAATGAGAAATAACATTCCTAAGTATCACTCAAATTGTCAAAAAAGAAATTAAAAGAAAGAGAGTGTGCGTGTGAGAGAGAAAGTCTGGTACGATAGAGTTAAAAGAATGAAACTTTTAATGATGTTCAGCAATTAGGAACTGACTGCTGCAAAGTTTTAGAAACGCAGACCAATGACTGATTCCATGGATTATTCTTATAATTGAGTATATATTGTTCTTCTGAAACTTACTGAGTGTTAAATTGAATTTGTTTTCGATAGTGGAATTCAAACACATATGTCAAAGGCAGTATTAAGTGTATGATGGCGATGTAGATGTCCATCTTGTCAGTTGGAATCTATTGTCTTAAGGAAATGAAAAGCACATTGGATAATGTAATGTATCTATACATGTGTGGATTCGTGACTCCTGAAAGTGTCGTAGGAATACTGTAGCGCGTAGAGCACTTTTTAAACCTGGTCTGAAGACAACTGATTTCTTCTAGAGAAAGAGAGAGAGAGAAAAAGAGAGAGAGAGAGAGAGAGAGAGAGAGAGAGAGAGAGAGAGAGAGAGAGAGAGAGAGAGAGAGAGTAGGTGATTGAGTGAGAGGAAGTGGGAAAGATGAGAAAGAGATGCAGAGAAAGAATCAACTCCTGTAGAGGACTAGTACATTTTTATCGACCTCGGCGGGTTTTGAACTCAATGCACAGAGACGGAACAAATACCATAAAACATTCTATCCGACGTTTTGACAACTCTGCCAACATTCTACCAATTCCTCCAATCAATCGCCCATCATTGGCACTCATTTATCTACCTCGAAGGGATGAAAAGCAAAGTTGACATCAGAAGACCAGAACAAATTCTGCAAAGCATTCTGTCAGATATGATCCTGCCAATTCACCGCCTTCTATAATTGAAATTATTATTTTTTGGATTGGCAGTATCAGTAGAGGGTCGGACGCCATGCTTTCCAGCATAGTTACGTCCCTTTACGATCTGAGTTCAAATCCCGCCGAGGTTGACTTTGCCTTTCATCCTTACGGGGTCGATAAAATAAAGTACCAGTAATACACTGGGTAATTGTTGGCCTTGTGCCTAACGTAGAAACAATTATTATTTTTTTTAAATGATGGGTTGATCATTGTTAGCTAGCTTCTGATGAAAAAGACTACACTAGGTTTAAACAATGAGTATAAGACTCCATTATACATCCTTCTTCACATTGCACCCTGCCATGTAGCTACTCATTTTGACCTACTAAAAATAGTAGCTACGATTCTCTCAATCCAACACTATGCCCAAATAATTAGATAGGATAACAATTACTTGTACGTTTTTTCACATAGGTCGAATCCATCAAGGATAGCTTGTGTTTTCTATATTTTTAAAAATCTCAGTTAGTGATTTTTATTGGCGTTGTCTCCTTTGCCTGGTATTTTTGGTTTTTAAGAGCCCTTAGAGGTAGTATTTTCTGCTAATGGCATAGAAAAGCTTAGTTACTCGAAGTTTTCTACTTCACTATATTAAGTATGTGAAATCTTACCGTATGTGTATATACATATATTTATTTTGCAAGGATTTTGATATGAAATCGTGCGTTGAAACAGATGTTGTTATATTTGAGGAGGGTTATGCAGTCTTAATGTTGCCAAAAATAGTAAAACACACTCACTGTTTGGTATGGTTTTCGCTTCAGTATATTTTTATATTTTTATCAATAATTTAGCTGGCAATCAATGTTTATTATTAACCAACAGTTAACAATATAGATATAGATATAATTTTTCAAAGTTCTTTCGTCACACATTTTTCTGTAACATCTTCAGTGATTATCGCAATGCATCGCCACCGTTGTGATTCTATGACGTTTTTTTTTGTTGTTGTCTCTGTTTGCGCATGTGTTTGTGTGCGTGTATTCTGTTTGGTGTGTGCTCGTGTGTTCGTGTCTGAGTCTGCGTGTGTTTATGTGTTTATATTCTATCTTTGATCAATAGCGTGTGTTTGTGTATGGTTGTTGCTATTCCACTTATGTTTTCTGTTCAGCCTAGGTCTTCTTGGTTCTATTTCTGTATCCTCCCTAATTTGTCTAATATGGTAACTTAAGTGCATCATCCTCTTTTCCAAAGTGTATTTACTCAAATTTATCCTCGTTTAATAACTTTGTATTTTTTTTTTTTTTTTTTTGGTTTTTGTTTGTTAGATCCGATTGAATGTGTGTCCAGTTTCCTACTTGACATTCTGGAGTTTGGTATCATAGTTCCCTGTGGAAGGCCACTACTGAATTTGGTTGAGCTTGATCGTATTCTTCTGATTATAATATGCTGGGCTCTGTTCATCAGGAAATACTGAATTCACTGTAGTAGCTTTCCACGTATCTATGTATGTATATGTACGAGTATGTATGCATGTAGGTATGTGTATGCGCGTGTATGTGTGTCTATGTGTGTATACGCCACTCCATGCATACACATGTGAATACCTGCAGGTAAAGGCATGGTTATGTGTGTATGCATGCGTTTACATTTGAGTGCATGTGTGTACGTATATGAATTTATGTAATAGGAATCTCGTATATATTCACAAATGAGGGCCTCGATGTGTGTCTGTGTGTTTGTGTAAATAAACATAAATAAACAACCGACCCGAATATCAAGAATTCTTCTAAATTTGAATAATTTCCAAGACTATGTCGTCGTGACAACCTTCAGACTGACTGTTCCATACTTTTGGCAAGAAATCAAGCAATCGCTTCTTTGTAACCTACTCTTCCTGCTCTGAATCAGCGTTTTTTCTTTCTTGCTACCCCTTAATATATCTAAATAGTAACCCCACACCTCTCTTTACCACTCCCAACAAACAGACATATACACACAAACAGAAACAGGGAAAATGGGTAGACGCAGAGATATAAATATACTCATATATACGCACAGCTATATGTGTGTGTGTGTGTGTGTGTGTGTGTGTGTGTGTGTGTGTGTGTGTGTGTGTGTGTGTGTGTGTGTGTGTGTGTGTGTGTGTGTGTGTGTGTGTGTGTGTGTGTGTGTGTGTGTGTGTGTGTGTGTGTGTGTGTGTGTGTGTGTGTGTGTGTGTGTGTGTGTGTGTGAAGGCGCGTGGCTGGGTGGTTAGAGAATTGGATTCGCAATCGTGAGGTCGTGCGTTCACTTCCAGGACCGGGCGATGCGTTTTGTCCTTGAGCAAGACACTTTATTCCACGGTGCTCCTTCTACCTGGAGTTGCGACCGATAGATAATACTACCAATTGGAAAGACCAAACAACATTGTTTCCTCGGTCCGATTTGACCAAAGTCGATCGACTGTTTTATATATATATATATATATATATATATATATATATATATAAGTATGTATACGTACATACATATATGTATACAGACGTACAGTAGTATGTATATATATACATACATGCACACATATATATATGTACGTATGGATTAAAAAAATATATATATATATATTAAAGTATGTATATATATATATATATAAATAAAGTTAGTCCTTCATCAGTGATCTTCCAGCCATCATTGGTATTTCATCGCTTTAAAGACCATATACCTCCGGTTGGTGCGAGCAACGGCTAAAAAAAAGTCGTTGGGACACGTAAATAAAGGGGACACGAGAGTGTAAACAAACAAAGATGGTGAAGCAACGAAAGGTGAGGAAGAAGGAGTCAAGTCCCAAATTTCCATGAATATAAGTTCGGTGAAATCGTGAACGAGAGAGAATAAAGATCATCAAACCTGGTTGGAATGTGAGCAAGGAAGGAATTCCGTACAGGTCTAACAGGAGGAAGAAGGAATCTAGTCTGTGAATTCGGTGAACGTAAGTTCTGTGAAATCGTAGACGAGAGAGAGAAAAAAAGCGACCTGCCTGACCAAGGGTGCGAAAGAAAAGAATTACGCACAGGTCAAACGGGAAGAAGGGGGAGGAGGAGAGGTAGTAACAGAGAGTGAGGGAGTGAAGGGTGAGGAAGAGGCTAACAGAGAGAGTGACTGTTAGAGAGGGTAAAGATACAGATAAAGAGGAGGCAGTAAGAACGAAATAGACGGGTCACAGCGGGAGAAAAAATATGTGTAAATATGAGAATAAACGCCTTTTTTTAGCCGTTGCTCGCACCAACCGGAGGTATATGGTCTTTAAAGCGATGAAATACCAATGATGGTTGGAAGATCACTGATGAAGGACTAACTTTATTCATATGTAACCCATTAGCAACCACGCAGCACGTTTATTCTTATATATATATATATATAAAGAAAAAAAGATGAAATCGAAAATGCAACTGGAGTATTATTTTTTTTTAAATATATATATTTATTTGGTTCCTTTACCGGTTTCGCAGTTCTTCTGCTTTACAAATTAGAGTTGAGATGGAGAGTCTGTGGTTTTTCTCACATATATATATAGGTTTTAGTATATATATATTTTTTTAATT
>OZ024740.1:379646930-379716930 GCA_964016885.1 Eledone cirrhosa | reverse complement strand
TTGTCTACCCACCGGGGTCGTTATGGGGTTTGAGGGCGAGGTAAGTCCTACGCAATCTGTGTTTGCATGCGGTTACCAATTCGTCTTTCTTGTTTAGGAGTTGGTCCGTCGAAAACAATACTTGTAATGTTTCCTCCGAGCATAAGTTACACGGACGGCGTCCTCCCATGTAAGAGTTAGCTCTGGACAGTAAGCTCCAAGTGAGATTGTAGGTTATATTATTATATTGGGGGTCCCAGATGTGGCCCGAAAGTGTAGTGGCATGTCGCTGGACCGGGTTTCGGAAAGTATGTCGGTGTTGGTAGAGCTGGGTCTTGAAGTCACACGCGGTTAATCCTATATAAGCTTTGTTGGAGGTGTCCGTCGTCACGTTGCACTAGTAGATCACGTTACGTTCTCGGCATTTGTTGTCGAGGGGGCACGTAGATATATCAGGGCAGTTACACCTCCTGGTCGGCTCTCCACTGATGTCTAGGTTATTTCTTCCATAAGGGTTGAGTTTTTTGTTGTTTGAGGAGACGATGTTTTGTGCGAAGTTAGGTGTGGTGCTGTAGGAGAGTTTGATGGTGTTTTTGTTGATTATGTTGTGGTAGCAGTGTTGTAGTGGGAAGTCTTTTAAGAAGATTTTCCCGATAGGTGTTGCCACCTCGGCATTATGGGGAGGATTGAACCACGTTACGTTGCGTGAGCGGCGGTGAGGCCTGCTGGTTCCGCTAAGGGAAGCTGGATAAAAGGATATTTCCTCCCGGAAGCCACTCCGCTTGATGGCCTGGTTGTAATGAGGCGCGTGTTCGTCGAATATCTGCTCATTAGTGGACAAACGAGATATGCGGAGGGAGATGTTTTTAACCAGGTTATTGGTGATGTTTCTAGGATGGTTAGAGCGGCGGTGGATGTAGTACAGGTTGTCGTTTGGTTTCCTGTATGGGTAGTACAGATCATTTTCGAGGTTAAGGGTAACGTCCAGGAAATTGACTCGGGTTAGCGACGTTTGTAGGGTGATTTTAAATCCCCAGTCCCGGAAGAAGTTGATTAATTGTTTACGGACCCGGTTTGTACTACTGGGGTTGTACCCTTTGAGGGTGAGGAGCCTCTCACCAGTAACAACAATGGAGCTAAAGGCGAGAGAGGCACTGCCCCCTGGAGCAGATACAAACTATGCAGTGTGGAAATGCCTAAACAGACTATGATCTGGTGTTGGACGTGCAAAAGTCACTCTTGCAAAATGCAAAATGGGGATATTTAAAGGATGGGGACGTTGTTTGTGACTGCGGCATGGAACCAGAGACTACTCAGCACCTCCTGATATGCCCCCCCCCCCCTGCTGGAACACCCTCTGCACAGCATTGGACTTGGCAGAGATTAATGAGAAAGGACAGCAATGTGTTCATCTGTGGCGGAACCACATCTAGCCCGGCTTTGCAACTGACAATCTTGTGGACACGACAAGAAGAACTGAAAGCAGAATGGTTGCTAACGAATTCGTATTACATATTTATCACAAGATACAAGAGTGGCAACAACACGAAGTATGTATCAAAAACAATAACAGAAAATTAATAAGAGCGCCTCTATATGGTCGTGCCACGTAGTAGCAATAGCAGTCGAATCTATCTCAAATCATATCAAACCGTCTTAAAAAAGGAGGATTCAGTGGATATTGTAGTTCTAGATATTCTGTTTGAAAAAAAAACTCCGGAAGAGCCACAACTAGAGAGTCTTTGATCATATCTCTGTTTGATCAACGCCATTCAAGTCATGAAGATATCGCCTGTTTTTTGTTTTGTTTCTGTTTCATTGAGTATATCACGAACTACAATATTCACTGTGCTCAATCTGTTAAACACAATAACAACAACAGTAGCAGCAGTAGGGGTGGTGATAGCAGCAACAGCAATAACAATAACATGATCATCAACAAATGCAGCAGCATAAACAGTGACTACAGCAGTAAGAACTCCACCATCAGCACCAACTGCAGCAGTGTTAACAACTTTGGCAAACAGCAGTAACGACATAAACAACAACAACGAGCTAACGAGAGATCCTTTACCTGGTTGCCTTACCTCTGGGAATGGTAGCTAAGTTTCCCCTCAAATCACAACCCTATTGTCTCAAAATGTTACGAAATGTTACAAAATGTTACGAAATGTGCCCCTACGACACCCTCAGGAGTTACAGAATCAGGCATGTTTGCAAAACATATGATAACCATTCTTACTTTCGGAACATAGCTTAACAATAACTGTAAGAATGGTGTCATCAATAAGCCAATGAAGGATCGTTGTTGTTATAATTATTGTTATTTAAACCCATGTCGGTCCTGACTGAACAAATCCATTATCAAAATATAGGCATAATCATCTCATCTTTTTCTTTTCAGACACTATATTATCCAATGGTGACTGCTTATTTTTCCTTTTTTTTAAGCCGGGTGGTCGTGACTGGCTCGGGTTAGCAATAACACCGAGAGCAAGGGAAGAACAAAAAACTAAAGTGACCATAAATTCTTCTAAAAGCAACAGTAACTGAAAAAAACTAGATAAACAATGGATGTTATTTAAGGAGTGTTTCTAGTAGGTCGAGCGACCTTGTAAAGGGCTTCGTATTTATTTTACCTGCTAGAAATAGAAACCAAATGTCTGTCGAACAACACTGTTGTCTTAACATATACAGCTTGCATGATATAGTCTGGTGTACATTATTCACGAAAATAAGAAAATAAATGATTAAATGAAAATAACATAATTAGGCTTGATTGCCTTTGATTATATGCTTGTTTCATTCAAACTGACTTCTAGCTGAATAAGTTTCCACTAGAAAGACGAGAGTACAATAGAGTAAAACCACTAATAAATACAATAAAAATGACAGTTGAGTCAAAGGTTTTTTTTTTATTTCTTTAAAGATATTGCACCAATCTTGTCATGATAGAATGGGAGAAAATGTATACCATCGGTAGTAGTAAAGAGCAAGCAGAGAGGCCTCCTGAGCACTAATAAGTGTTTCTACTTTTGGCACAAGGCCAGCAATGACTCAGTACATTACTGGTACTTTATTTTATCGACCCCGTAAGAATGAAAAGCAAAGTTAACCTCGACGGGATTTGAAGCGCAGACCGTAAAGGGGCGTGACTATGCTAGAAAGCATGGCGTCCAACCCTCTTAGCCCTAAATTAGGGATATCATCTGCTGCTTAAACAGTTTTCCTTCAACTATGTTTGTGGTAAGATACAGGCAAGTCATGTAATAGTTAGACTGGCAGGTTATAAACAAAAAGATAAGCAGTGACCCCTGAATTTTGAAAGCAGAAGCGAGAATAAATAGGATGAGTGAACGTAATAACTGAAATAGCAACAAGATCCTTTACCTGGTTGCTTTACCTCTGGGAATGGTAGCTAAGTTTCCCCTCAAATCACAACCCTATTGTCTCAAAATGTTACGAAATGTTACAAAATGTTACGAAATGTGCCCCTACGACACCCTCAGGAGTTACAGAACCAGGCATATTTGCAAAACATATGATAACCGATCAGGTTTGACCTTATGTTCCGAAAGATTGGCAACATTTCAGTGTTCGCAGTGAAAGAGTGAAATCTCCCCTTCCCTTTGTTTCTCTGTCTTAATCATTCAAATTTCCTCCAGTGTATGAGGAATATAATATTGTGATAGTAAACATATCCAGGGGGTAAATAGAAAATATGACTTCCCCCCATTCCACCCCACCTATATACACATTCTACAAGAAATGAAAATAGGAAAATATGCAAAGAAATACAAGTCTATCCCAAATGAAAAACAATTATCGAACTCTGCATCTGGATTTGTTTAATATGGGATAAACCAAAGTTCACCTAACAAAACAACAAACATGAAAACTAATAATTGTTTCTACTTTTGGCACAGGGCCAACAAATACCCAGTGCATTACTGGTACTTTATTTTATCGACCCCGTAAGGATGAAAGGCAAAGTTAACCTCGGCGGGATTTGAACTCAGAATGGAAAGGGCCGTAACTCTATGCGTCAAAGTATGGCGTCCGACCTTCTACTGATACTGCCAATCCAAACTAATAATGAAGCTGTTACATAGATACTCAATCCACGAGAAACAGCAGCCAAATCTCTCTAGTTACCCGGTTATCTTGAATAAGAAATGGACATGATGAATAACGTATTTCTACACGCCCTTAAAAGTGCAGGATAGTCATGACTAGAATGTCTGATCGATCAGGTTTGACCTTGTGTTAAACAATACAACGATGACGACGACGGTGACGAGGAAATTAGCGGTGTGTTTTGATTTATGCATTTGTTAGCCTCTGTTTCCAAATATAAGAGTAATAACTGCAGATATGTTGACTTCAAATTCTTAAATACGGTAATTCTCACCCATTTTGAAAGAAGGAAATCCACTTGATTTCAAGAACGAGACGAAGAGATATCGACCGCAATCTTTGACTAGTACTTTATTTATCAACCCTAAAATGATTAAAGGTGAAGTTGGCTTTGGCTAGATTTGAACTCAAAGTACAAAAATCAGAAATTAATACAACAAAACATTCTATCCGATGTCCCAATATTTGCCACCTATAACAATTCTGCTAATCCACCACCTTCTTCTTCTTCTTCTTCTTGCCATATCTATTAGTGAATTCGTTGGGGCGCCCGTGACATACGGCGTTTCTTGGGTAGTTTAAACCTAGAGGACCCCATCTTTCTCCCATGTCTAAACACAGCTGACTTCTTCCAAAGAAGGGGAGAGTGATAGAAAGGAAAACAGAAAGAGATAGAGAGGAAGAATAAACCCAGTACTGAACTGGTACTTTTTTTATCGACCTCGAAAGAATGAAAGGCAAGGTTGACCACAGTGGGATTTGAGCTCAGAGAACCTAGAGAGCCGGAACCAATAAAACAAAGCATTCTATTCGACGTTTCTAATGAATCTTCCAATTCACCACCCACCATCTTTATCAGCTTTAGTGAAATGAACATTTTTACACTCGAGAAATAAAGTTAAAAGCGAAATAGTCAAATATTTGTCTCGTCAGAAGCTCACCTTTAGTAAACGGAGTTCAAGCCTTTTGATGCACTAAGTAAACTTTCGGTAATAGTTTTTTGTTGTTTTTTTCCACTAAAGGTGTTTAGTAAATACGAAATTCATTTAGTACATCATGATTATTATCCTTCTCTCATCAGACTCAACGGTGCCATAATTCTGTAGACTTATCACTGCCAAATGTTTTACAAACAAATACTAAAAACAAAACATGATTTTTAACAAGTACCTTTTCTTATTTTATGTTTGCGACACATCAGTTCGTGAAGGATGTGTGTGCCAGTGTGTGGTGCGTTTTGCGCAATATATGTGTGAATGTGTGTGTGTGTGTGTGTGTGTGTGTGTGTGTGTGTGTGTGTGTGTGTGTGTGTGTGCGTGTGTGTGTGTGTGTGTGCGTGCGTGTGTGCGTGCGTGTGTGTTAGGGTGTTTTTTTGCATTGCTACTACGTTTTTAGATGTTAGGGAAAGATATAAACATTTTTAAGAGGTGCCAAAAATATTTCCGTGTTTGGCAGATTCGCCGCGAGTTATCGACCTGGAATGTTGTAGTTAATAGGAAATCAGGAAGATGGACTTAAAACGAATTTCAGTTTTTTTTTTTTATCGTTGATTTATTTATTTATATCTGTTGGTATTGTTTTCCATTTTCTTTTGAAAATTTACAATTTATTTGTGGCTGGTAAGAGATAGTAATGGGGAAATGAAATGAAACTGAAGAATATCCGACGGAGGAATAAGAAATAAACAGTTTATTTTGATAAAAAGGGAACACAATTGTAATATTTCAAGTGGTGTGAGTAAGCTTTAGAAGAATTTCTGCCTCTTCCGTTCTTTGTTTTATCTTACCTTCCTCCATTCTTCTCACCTTCATCTTACTTTTCTTTATTGCCCGTTAACCATTTCAGGACGCTGGGAAAAGTCTAGAGAATATTCTATACCTATTCATTGTCAGGTAAAGTTTATATTTCACTGTCTTTCTCTTTCTATTTCTCCAACCACCTCTCTCTCTCGCTCTCCCTTTATCTCTCGCCAATCTCTCTCACCAGCCCTCTCTCTATCTCTCTTTTTATCTTTGGCTCTCTTTCCTTTTCTCTTTACACCCTCTCTCCTCTTTCACCATCTCTCTCTCCTATCACCATCCCTCTCATACCCTCTCTCTCTGTTCATCTTTGGTTCTTTTTCCCTTTCTCTTTACAACCCCCTCTCTCTCTCTCCTATCACCATCCCTCTCATACCCTCTCTCTCTCTCTGTTCATCTTTGGTTCTTTTTCCCTTTCTCTTTACAACCCCCTCTCTCTCTCTCCTATCACCATCCCTCTCATACCCTCTCTCTCTCTCTGTTCATCTTTGGTTCTTTTTCCCTTTCTCTTTACAACCCCCTCTCTCTCTCTCCTATCACCATCCCTCTTTCTCTCTTTGGTTCTTTTTCCTTTCTCTTCACATCCTCCCCTCCCCCTCTCTCTCTCTCTCTCTCTCTTTATATATATATATATATATCCTTTTGTCTGTTTCCCACTCGCGCTTTTTCTCTTTTCGGTGGTCTCTACCTTGGCAAAATTCCATCTCACAACAGTAAGAGACGTAACTACTCTACTATTATCGATTTCACTTCCTATGAAAGCTGTGGAGTGGATAATTGTGACATCCATATCCTCTTAAGTTCAACAACTCATTAAGTGAGACTAATACAGCGCCAAATCAAAATAATGAAACGCTGAAGCAAATTTACAGAGATCAATTTCGCCCAAGCCCATATTCGCGTCTATACCAATCATTTTTAAACTGAGACAAGCTTTGAGAGTTAAGTGTCTTATCTCAATATTTACAGTGTCAAGGGCGGTGCATTGGCAGAGTTAGTATAACGTTAGTATAGAGTTCAAATCCTGCTAAAGTCAACTTCGACTTTCATATTTCCGAAGTTGAAAAAACCAGTTAAGTACTTGGTTCGGTGTAATCGAATTTCTACTCCACCCAAATTGTTGGCCTGTACCTAAATTAGAAATCATTATTTACAAGGGCGGTGGATTGGCAGTATCGGTAGAGGGTCGGACGCCATGCTTTGACGCATAGAGTTACGGCCCTTATCATTCTGAGTTCAAATCCCGCCGAGGTTAACTTTGCCTTTCATCCTTACGAGGTCAATAAAATAAAGTACCAGTAATGTACTGCGTAATTGCTGGCCTTGTGCCAAAAGTAGAAACAATTATTTACATTGGCAAGCAATATAGCAATATGGAACAAAAGAAAGGAGCTGATCGTCAGACCAAGGAAATTAAGTTGCTGATATTATCTATCGGTCCGAACTCCAGGCAGAATCGTTACCAGTATTCCGGTGGCAGAGGGTGGGATTTGAACTCACAACGCTCAAGGCCGGAACAGATACTCCAAAGCATCACGTTTGGCTCTTTGTTTATCGACCCCGAAAGGATGAAAGGCAAAGTTTTATTTTTTGACACCTTTGAAACATTCCTAAAGCATTTATTATTATAGAGAGTGCTCCTTCAGTGAGGGTCTGGTAGAATCGTTAGAACGTTGGATAATTTCTTTGTGGATAAATGCATTTGATAAATGCTTGTTGCAGTTGTATACGTTCTGAGTTCAAATCCCACAGAAGTCGACTTTGTCTTTCATCTTTTCGATAAAATAAAATACCAGACAACTACTGGTTAGCATATAATCGACTTCTCCCTGTTCACAAATCGATGGCATTGTGCCTAAAATAGAAACCAATGATGTTTCTATTTTCAATCATCACATTCTCGTTATAGCTATTTCCAAATGTTTATATTTAGATAGTTTTTCCGACCATATATTACTGTCAAAATCAATCAGGAAATAAAATGTGTTTCCTAATCAATGTATGAATTCTAACAGACGACATTAAATCTTTGAAAATGTAGGGATTGAAAAAAAAAGAAATCCCCGTAATGGTTTCTAATTTCCTTTTCGTGTTTGTCACCCATCGAGAAACCTGGTGTCCTCGCTCCCCGAACTATCGTTTTCCTCCGAAAAATTGGGAGGAGTGCATCTCGACCAAAGAAGGAGCCCTATGTAGTGGAGTGGCTGATGCAGCGGATGCCACTCTCTGTTCTCCAGGGCTATACTTTCACCACCTTGTCAGTTAAACCACCAAGACATGGTTGTCGAGCCTGCCACTCCTTCCCCTTTCCCAACTTTCATTATTTAATTATTATTGTATTGGCAGTATCGGTAGAGGGTCGGACGCCATGCTTTCCAGCATAGTTACGTCCCTTTACGATCTAAGTTCAAATCCCGCCGAGGTTGACTTTGCCTTTCATCCTTACGGGGTCGATAAAATAAAGTACCAGTAATGCACTGGATAATTGCTGGCCTTGTGCCTAAAGTAGAAACAATTATTTAATTATTATTTTAAATATTATATAATTTATTTGAAATTTCTTTTTAGTAAAGATTTTCATAAACAAAAAGGTTTAGACACAAGGCCAGCAATTTGGTAAGTAGGTGAAGTCGAATAAACTGACCCTAGTATTTGACTGGTATTTTATTTTATTGACTCGGAAGGATGGAAACCAAAATTGATCTTGACGTCATTTGAAATTAAACTTTTAAAAACCGTAATATATACCGCTAATTATATTTTTTCTGACGTCAAACAATTCCCATAATAATGATTACCTTGTGAATTACAAAAAATAAATAAATGTTGCAGACAAATACATAATGGAAACCACAATATACAGAAAATAGTACAAGGCAAATCACGTACAATACGTCATTCATTACGGTAAACAAAAACAGGTGTGCACAACCTTTATGAGAATTTCTTCTCCCTTTCTTTTTTCTTCTTCATCAACAGAGCAAATACCCAGTTCAGACAGAGCTGCAATAGACTTGTATGAAGCTGTCGAAAACAAGTTGTTGTTATTGTTAATGATGGTGATGATGATGATGATGATGATGCTGAGGACGACGGTGATGACGGTAATATTAACAATAATTGTTTCTACTTTTGGCACAAGGCCAGCAATTACCCAGTACATTACTGGTACTTTATTTTATCGACCCCGTATGGATGAAAGGCAAAGTTAACCTCGGCGGGATTTGAACTCAGATCATAAAGGGACGTAACTATGCTGGAAAGCATGTCTGAGCCTCTACCGATACTGTCAATTCACAACAATAATGGTTTCTAATGTGAGCACAAGGCCAGTAATATGGGGAAGGGTAAAGTCGATTAAATCGATCCCAGTACGTTACTGGTGCTTTATTTTATCGACCCCGTAAGGATGAAAGGAAAAGTTAACCTCGGTGGGATTTGAACTCAGACCCTAAAGGGCCGTAACTCTATGCTGCAAAGCATGGTGTACGACTCTCTACATATACTGCCAATCCACTGCCCTGGTGACCAACCCAATAATAACTACTAAACACACACCCTCTGATTTATGGAAGGGAAATTAGATTATACGGCATTCTAACTAATCTATAGAGACATTCGAGCTAAAAAAAACGTTCTGACTGGATAAGGAAATTTGGTCGCCAAACTTGTTTAGCATCATCCAAAATAATTGTACTCTAGAAAAACTGATTTTGAAAGGGAGGAAATAAGAGGTTGTGATGATAATGCTTTTCTCGAAATAACTAGTGAGATATAAAATATTAAATATTTCCAATTGAAAATCGAAATCATGGTCAGACCCTTTGCCTTAAGTTGCTGAAAACACTATTCCATGGTGTTCCGTATATCAAAGACAAGCATAAAGTGGCGATGTTTCACTGATCACTGACCCTATACGTTCAATGGAATTATAGGGGCGCCATTATGACATGTTAAACCTGGCATCACCAATCCCTCTCCAGATTTGACTACAGTCGATTTCTTCCACATACAGAGAGAGAGAGAGAGAGAGAGAGAGAGAGGGAGAGAGAGAGAGAGAGAGAGAGAGAGGAGAGAGAGAGAGAGAGAGAGAGAGAGAGAGAGAGAGAGAGAGAGAGAGAGAGAGAGAGAAGGATGGTTGAAGAGAGAGGGAAAGAGGCGGAGCGAAAAAGGGAAAGCGAAAGAAAAAAAGAAACGATTCCGATGTTGGACTAGTACTTTATTTATCGATTGCGAAATGAGAAAAGTTGGCATCAACAAGATTGGAACTCAGAGTGCAGAAAGCCGGAGTGAATACCGCAAAGCAGTCTATTGAATGCCTTAACGGATCTGCCATTTAGTCGCCTAATGGTAAGTAAGAAACTCTAAATAGGATTTACAACGTCCATATCTTCCTTCTGCCTGTGTCTTATTAAAAGCCAAAGACCATACTATTCACACTATTCACAGATTTAGAATCTTATTTTTTCTGTCACTGTTTCACAAATATTAAACAGATATTAAACATTACACTTCCTCTCAGTCGCAAATGAATATCTCTTGGAATCATTCTATCTTTAATATTGGCAAAACTATCTTCAAAGGGGTTTCTGTCCGCTAGGATCACGGAGCGGCCGGCCCGTGGGCTCTCATTTGCATATAATAGTGAGATGGGGTGAGCGAGAAAGACGGAGGCAATGAGTGAAAGAGAGAGAACATTAACGCACACGCAACTTACACAACATATATTCTACAAGACTAATACCTACAACACACCTCCCTAGTCACCATCTATACGTTTCTATTGTTCTCATAAGCATTACATAAATCCAAAATAGTTAACAAATTAGGAATCATTAAGGATATAAAACCATTACATTTAACACTGCTGGCTCATTGATATATAGTGTCTTCTCTTCACTCCTTCTACGGCCGTTACTTAATCATATTCAGCTCGTCAGAATTTACTAGATACGTCTTGCCGCGTTCCAACGTTATTAACTTCATTACCTAATTCCAACAGTAGAAAGAAGAGTTCTATGAAACATTATATTTCTTGTAATGTTTCTCTGATTTTCATGTGTTAAAAAACAGTGACAATTTATAAACAATTCGTTAAATTAACAAGCATAATGAACAAGTAAAGGCATTGCAATATATGAAAATAGATAAAATACGAACAATCGCTTTAGTTAATAAAACTATAAAAGATGGACTGTGATCAAACCTCAAAAGATAAAGTCGAGTTTATTCTAAGAAAATAGTATGACTGAGAGTTATCAGCTGTTTCAACATACTTATAGTACATAGAAATGTATGTATGCATTGAGCTAAGTTCAACTCTCGCTGTTGAAGTTGACTTTTACTTCCATTCCACCTTCATAATTATGACAAAATATATAATATTAGTAGCATGTAGTTAGAATAAACATGTACTGATCTTTAAAACAAAGAATAAGAATTTACCGAAATATCAATATAAGCTTGAAGCAATAGATTAGAACGCTTCCAGGTATTTAAGTTATTCCTTAACATATGAAATGAGATAAATTCTATAATGTTAAGTACATCACCCAGAAAAAAAGTAAATTCACAAGAAAAATGTGACAGATCTAAACACTAGAAATCATTTACACACACACATTATATATATATATATATATATATATATATATACACACATTCGTGAGCATATGTTATGCCACACATATTTCATTTGAAGTGATAGGTAATATTTTCAATACTAAACACAAAACAGCGGTTCTTGATTTAGGCATAAGGCCAACAATTTTGTGGATTAAATCGACCCCAGTGCATTACTGGTACTTTATTTTATCAATCCCGTAAGGATGAAAGGCAAGACTAACCTCGGCGGGATTTGAACTCAGAACGTATAGGGCCATAACTCGATGCCGCAAAGGATATTGTCCGACACTCTACCGATAGTACATAAAAGTTAACTCATTAGATTTTGCCAAACTTATAAATTGAAGACGTAATGAACCAACATAAAGGATACCTCTCCATGGTCGCTTCACTTGATACAAATAATAGCGAAATACTCCTCAAATCACTCTCGTATTTCCGGTTGCTCTTTCCTTATCGTGCGCTGAATTGGCAGAGTCGTTAGAAGGTCGAGTAGAATGCTTTGTGGTATTTCTTCCAGTTCTCTGTGCTCTGTGTTCAAATCCCGCTGTTCCCTTTCATCTTTTAGAGGTCTTGCATCTTTTCATCTAACTGAAGTCGATTCTCTCTCTCTCTCTCTCTCTCTCTCTCTCCCTCTCTCTGGAAGAAATTGGCTGTGTTCACACAGATTTAAAATTCCCAAGAAACGCTGTATGTCACTACGGCACCTCAACGACTCCATACATATATTCGTTGTAAAGTTGAAGTATATTTGCAGACAATTCGACATAAAAACAGAAAAGAAGTAATATATATACCAAACATAATGTATAACAACAGCCTGTTTACAATGATCTGAACTCTATCTGTCCAGACTAATTAGAAAATCAAGACAAAGTATCGAGATATAATTATCACTAGCACAGAATAACTAGACTCTGATAGACATTTCGATCCCTTATGACCAAAAGATTTGTCAGATGGAAATGGAAAAGCTGTCAAATTACGAAGATCTGAAATTGAAATAATAATGTGGAACATGATAACAAAATGCGCTCCAACATAATTAGAGCAGTCCAGAAGTTAGCAAATTAGGAATCATTAAGATACTTTTAATTCAATAGTGCGGCTGAAACCATGAAAATAAGTACCATGAAAAAAAGTGCGTCCAAACGGAGAGAAATGAGGCAAAATGGGGAGATTTTACATAATGAAAGCTATACCAATTTTCACAAGAAAAGTCATCTCTCACTCACCCCAAAGTAGGTGGGAGATCTCCCCATCGGGCGGGGAGAGTTGACAGGTCTGACACAAATAATACTCTATAAAATAACGCAACTTCTCTTACTAATCTACACTTGACAATGTAACACTAACAACTCACAGAAGTCACTAAAATACAACAAGCATACATAAAATACTAAAACTACTACAGAAACGACAATGTAAAACGTATATAGCATACAAACACAATTCTATACCCTCCAACAGGTTTACACACTTCAAGAACGTCAGAGTGCATCTGTTTTAACGGTCAATTGTAAATTAATGGAATGTGATTTTTCTAAATATGATCGGAAATGTGCTAATATGTTTCTTTATGTGCAGTTCTGTAACTGTGAAACTGTGTCCACCGCTGGTTAAATCACACTAGTGGCACTCCGTCGGTTACGACGACGAGTATTCCTGTTGATACAATCAACGGAACCTCCTGCCCGTGAAATTAACGTGCAAGTGGCTGAGCATTCCACAAACACGTACCTTTAACGTAGTTCTCGGGGTGATACAGCGTGACATACAATGTGACAAGGCTAGCCTTTCAAATTACAGGCATAACTCGTGTTTGCCAGCTGAGTGGACTGGAACAACGTGAAATAAAGTGTCTTGCTCAGGGACACAACGCACCGCCGGGAATCGAACTCACGACTTTACGATTGCGAGCTGAGTAACCTAACCACAAAGTCACGCACCTTCTAAATCACAATACAACGCCAGTAATTCCTTCGACCACCTATCACAACAAACACCTCTCTTCCCAAGTAACTCATACCCTACATTGCCTCACCCACCAACTACTTTTCTCCCTCACTAGTCAATACTAGTAGGATACCGATAACTATTGTATGATTGTTCTTTTGAAATCAAGCAAGAGCACTGACGCACAATTCAGCAGACATCACTCAATTGTAGTTGGAAGCCCCTAACGACGTACACGACGGCAACATCAATTTAGCATTTAAACCGGCCAGAATTCTCTCACCTCTTTCTGTTCAAATCAGTCGTAACTGACCACTCATACTGATGTTGAGGAATTGTTCTCAAAATAAATAATATCAAGATCTCGTAGATTCCATATTATGTGAGATAATTATGTAAGCTAAAACCTTTACCACAAAAATATAATAGTATATATAGAGTAATGTGAATGCTAAAGGGTTAAAGGGCCATTCGTTAGGGACATACTACAATCTTTAATTAATAACAATGTAACAGTATGAAATAAAAATATAACATCATAGACAATTTAGTTACATACAACTTGATTAGTAACAGGTCTAGACACATCATACTTGATCACTATCTGCTACAATTGCTGTTGTCATTGAAAACAACATTGAAAATTAAACATATTAAACAGCTGTCGTGAATGTTACAAAGCTTTTAAAACTTTTTTGATATCAAACAGCACGAAACACCCCTGTTTCTAAGCTACAAACGTTTGTTTTAAAATATGTATATCTATCTAAAACCTTCCAACATAATTCTATGTAAGAGCTTTTGCTGTGTTCTGAACACCAGATAAATAACGAGAAGTTGGTTATATTATTAAATTCCATCAAATGTTTATTGCGTTTAAAATAATTTAAAAATATAATAACGAAAGTTTTAGCTTGGTAATTCCTCTATTACATCGAGGAAAAGAGAATTTCTCAGTTCACCGCGTAAACTCGAAATATTCATATAAGGAGAATCACTTGTGATATTTTAGAATAAGAAACGGAGTTAGTGCAACACATTAGTAATGATTTCTAATGTAAACACAAGGCCTGAAATGTGTCAAGTTGGTCATCAGTTAGTACAGTGATTCTAAAACGAGGAGCACTTGGTTCCCAGAGAAGGATTTTTAGCCAAAAGAACTGGAGTAAAATTCAAACTGGAAAAGAATAGTGTGTATTATGAATATATCATATAGGATAGTGGATTGGCACTGTCGGTGGGGCGTCGGACACAATGCTTTATGGCCCTTTACGTTCTGAATTCAAATCCCACCGAAGTTAGCTTTGCCTTTTATCCTTACTTAGTGGGTCGATTTAATCGACTTTCCCCTACCCTTCAAATTTCTGGTCTTGTGCCTAAAGTAGAAACAATTATGTATATATCAAATGAAATACCAATATACCCAACTATTAGGGTGATCACGAATTAACAATTCACAAAACATTGTTGTTTCAGATGTAATCCCGTTTGGGACTATTTAATTATTGAGATTTGAAAAGCTATCCCATGTTAATATGGTGCTCGGGTGATATTTGATAATTGTGGCTATTATAAGTTGTTAGAAATTTGCGATCTGGACTTGAAAGCCATTTGACTAAGTGTAGGAATTAATGATTAGTAGTGACTGTTTAAAATACATTATGAAAAAATCGGAAAAATAGGCTTATTTTTTTTTCAACAAAGTCTCGCTGTTGTTGACAGTTGCAGACTAGTTGAAACTATGAAAAACATTGTGAAAACCAATTAACATTTAACAATAATTCAGACAGTGAGTGTAAGTTTGAGTTCCTACTCCCGGTCAAGAATGATGCCAACTTCTACGTGACGATTAGACATTGTACTCTAGTTAGTGGTTGCTCCAGTTTTTTACCTTGTAACACATCAGTTTAATTAAATTAAGTTGCAAACATTTTCAAATATGAATCGAGAACGAGCAAATAAATGTGTATTGAGTAATGTGTTGAATGGTGTTCACAGAAAATAAGGGAAATCGATAATTTTGCATGTGTCTGGCCTGGCTGTTATAATGTTGCTGATGAGATGGGGAAGAGTCGCTGAAGCCAACCACTGAGATATAATATCAAGACAACTGAAAACTTTTATGTAGTTGTGTTGTTTGTACTAAACTGCTATCGCCACTAGTCTGTCATGGTGAGTGGGCTTGCTAGAAATCCAGCATATCAAAAGAACAGATTAATCCAATTTAGAGTCAATGACTATCTAACAATAGCAGAGGGGAACAGTAATACTATAGATGGGGAACCAACATTCTGTAAGATCAGTTTAAGAGCAATAGTTCCATAGATTTGTTTTTATCACTTGAATTGCTCATTCAAGTACGTGATTGCTCCGGCATCCGACAGCTAGTATTATCACTAGCCTCTTTTAACATGTTAAAACCTGTGGCCCTATTGTTAAACCACCCAAGGAACTATAGGTTAAATATACAAGCCAAAGACATTGCTTCCAAGCTGACCCAAAGCCCAAAATATTTCATAGCCCATTCTTAGTGCTGACATACTAGGAGGATAATAAATCCCCGCACCATATATATATATATATATATATATATATATATATATATATATATATATATATATATATATATTTATTTATTTAAATTTAGCGAGAATCGCATTTCGGCGGGTAGAAATTAGCGAAACGCAACTTCCGAAATGTGTAGAGAAGCGCTCCATGGATATGAAGAAGATACCAGAGCTATAAACATAAGTTAAAAAGGTCATACAAACTGAGACGATGGTTAAGAAGCCATTAACCACCAGAGCCAAATAAAAAATAAGATATGATTGAAAAATATATATATATATATATGTTTTGCAAGGTTTTTTATATGAAATCGTGTGACGAAACAAAAATTGTTATACTTGGGGAGGGTCATATTGTTGTAATAATATTGCCAGAAATAATAACAGAACACACTCACTCTTTGGTTGGTTTTCGCTTTTGCATCTTTTATATCTCCATAGTTAATTTATTTGGCAAACAATGTTTATGATTGATTGACCAGCGGTTAAAAATACAGATATAAATATATATATATATATAGTCTATCAAAGTTCTTTCGTTGCACATCTGCAGCATCATCAGTGGTACTATTATGTTTTCTCCTATTGTATTGTACTGTAATGTCTATGCCATGGCGTAGACATTACAGTACAATACAATACAATGGGAGGAAAAATAATAGTACCACTGATGATGCTGCAGATGTGCAACGAAAGAACTTTGATAGACTATATATATTTATATTTGTATTTTTAACCGTTGGTCAATCAATGATAAACATTGATTGCCAAATAAATTAACTATAAATATACAAAAGATGCAGAAGCGAAAACCAACCAAAGAGTGAGTGTGTTCTGTTATTATTTCTGGCAATATTATTACAACAATATGACCCTCCCCAAGTATAACAATATATATATATATATATATATAATTATGGGGTGGGGCATATGTGTAAGTGCCTGAAGACTACGTCACAAATTTGATCCCTTTTATAATCTAGCTATGGTAGCGCTTTTGTTCCGTGTATGAACATAAATAATCGTTTCTACTTTTGGCACAAGGCTAGCAATTAACTTTATTTTATTGACCCCGTAAGGATGAAAGACAAGGTTAACCTCGACGGGATTTGAACTCAGATGGCAAGGGTTCAAATCCCGCCGAGGTTAACTTTGCCTATAATATGGCAAACAACAAAAGAACATTCTGGCAAACAACAAAATAACTTTTATTAGTTAATTGAAAGAGGCACCAATATATCAAGCAAAATGTATGGAAAAAAGAGGTATATAGCGTTTTGGTTGAAACACTTGATCAGGGAAGGATGACAGGCTGATTGTTTGGTTGTCTTGAAGTGTATAATGAAGCAGTAACCTTTATCTTTCTCAATTGATAGCAGAAGTAACCACCAAAACATCCATTATCTTCCTTTCATTCTTGTCTGATAATGTACTCTTTCCGAGACATACATTTCTCCACGTGATATGCGAACAGTCTCTTCTGTTGAATATTGGAGGATTAAGCAGATGGACGGCGATCAGTTTCCCATAAGGTGGTTAAAGTTAAAGTCTGTCTCGAGCCCGGAGGCTCATCAAGCCTGTACTTATCCCGGTTTCCGTAGCGTGAAGTGACTGAGAGTACAAGGCTACCCCCTGGATATGACGCCAGTCCATCCCAGATTTAACACCCCACCCACCTCCGCCAGTTGTTGCTGGCACTCATTTTCAGCTGAGAAAACTGGAGCAATATGAAATGAAGTGTTTTGCTCAAGAACACAACATACAATCCACCCCAGTAATCGAACCCATAGGATGGTGGCGGCTTATATTGTCTACCGCACTCTTTTGTAACATCAGCCACGGGGACCTTAATGTACAGCTCGTTTCCATCACTGATTGAATTATCATATCTTATACTATTCATTTTCCCACGGTGGTATTATAGATTGGCAGAATCAGGAAGAACGTCAGACAAAATATTGTTATATTCTGGGGTTTACCATTCATACTTTCACTGTCGAGAAATAAGAACTAGTCCAGTACTAATCCTCCCACCAAATATGACCTTGTTCCTAAGTCGGAAACTGTAAATATGGATTTCCTAAATATTCTTTCAGTAGGTAAATTTTTACCTGAAATTACCCTCCTGGGAGGGTAATGGGGGAAGAATTCTCAGACACACCTTCCAAAGAGTCCTATCAAAAGCAACCGCTTCTAATTGATCCGGCTGGATCCGCAAACAAGACCAACCGAGTTTATGGATGTTATCCAACCATCTTGCTCGGAGTCTACCCTGTCTTCTGTTAGCTTTGCTCATAAAATCTGTCCGGCGATAATGTCCTTCGACATTCAAACCGTATGTTCTTAGTATCAGAACTGTGATCTCTCAATTCGGAAAAGTAGAGGTTCTACTTGGAGCGACTCTCTGATCTCCGAGCTATGCACTTTATCAAGTAACGCTACTCTAAAGGCCCTTCGGTGAAACTATTTCGGCCGTTGTATTCACGATCCTATTCATTTGGTCATTACCCAAGATTCGTCAGGGTAGGATGCATGAACACCGAATTGTTTGTCAGTAAACAAACGTTTACCTAAAATTGTCTAATTTAAATATTAAAGGTTTAACACCTGTTCAGAAATAAAAGTCCATTCAGTTGATTCCGTTGTAGCAATTATCAGATGAAAAAGATGATGTTTTGATACCAGAGCTTTACGTGTTCGGCAAGAGAATGGTATGAAACTGCGTAGAATGCATTTTTCTCTCCTCCTCTTTTTGGCCGCCTAACAATTTACATCTACTTAAAACCGATTTCGACACCCCTTCCCAAATAACCTATATTCTTCGCCACTGCTGAAAGTTATTATATTTATTGTTTGTTACCTTCAATGTCTATCGCCTTCACATACGTCCTTCGAGGCAGCTGATAAAACAAACAAGCCTTTATCTGTATTATACTTATTACACACTACAAACACACATTCCAATACACATACACACGCACACACACACACACACACGCACACACACACACACACACACACAAATAAACAAAACATATGTATGCTTTTTTAAAAGAAATAGTTTCAATGCTATATCTTTATCTTGTTAGCTGTTTATATTTCGATAAATGGACGATAGCAATAAAAACGAGCCTGAAAGTACAAAAAAAAAAGAAAGTATAAAAGAAAAGACATATATACTCCTTCAGTTACGTTCAAAGAATGCTGGCATTGCCTTCTAAAAATCTTTGTGGTAAGCCCCCAAGACATTACCACGAGTGATAGCGTGGCTGAGGCGCAGAAACAACCAAGCACCCTCACAAACATCACTTGATACTTTTTGCAATAAAACTATAAAACGATCGCTTTTAACAACAGATGCTCTTTCTATCTGTCCTTCTCCTCCTTCCTCACCCGCTCTCTCTAATATATGTCGCAACATATTTCCCGGGAGAGCAGTATCACTGACATTTGTCATCTGATATATGCTATTATTTTAACACTGTCATTACCATATTTCTAGTGAAACACATTGCCTATCATTTTCAAATAATTTGAAAATGACTAAGAAATTTTTTTAGTGGGGGATAGTAATCGGTATTAAACAAATGACTGGTGTGTACCTCAACTAAGATACATAAAATTATAATGGAAAGTTGCTGGGGGTTTTTTAAATAAATAAAAACATTTTGAAATAAATAGCTTTGTACCATAGTACCAGGGACGGTTTCATGTGGTTTGGTATCAAAAGTTCAATCATATCCGGCATGGATTAGCAGTATCAGTAGAGGTTTGGACGCCCTGCTTTGCAGCATAGAGTTACAGCCCTTTATGATCTGAGTTCAAATCGCGCGGAGGTTAACTTTGCCTTTCATCCTTACGGGGTCGATGAAATAAAGTACCAGTAATGCACTGGGTTAATTGCTGGCCTTGTGCCAAAAGTAGAAACAATTATTTTGGTGAGAAAAAGTTCACTTGATGATAGACTTTACTTAGAAGCGAATACAACAGTATTGAACAGCAAAATGCTATTCTATAGAATTCTGTTGTTGTTCATTGTGCTACTCCCTGAAATCAACACTGCTTTTCACGAAAACCTTCGTCTTTTCCTCTTTCCTCTTGCTTGTTGAAGGTCCACGGTCCGAAACATTGAATTCATCTTTTTTCCTCGCAATGTAATTGTAGACACTAGACACTTGTTCGTTGTTCTCTTATTATTAATAAGTTTCTATTTTATTCTCGTGATTCTGCTTGGATATTCTATTACCACAATAATTACATATTTATGTCAAGGTTCACGTGACCGCGTAGTTGTGTCTGTATGTATCTCTATACCTTCCTCTTTCGAAGCCTCACACTACACCACTAATCACAAACTGATGGATGACAATGCCGTCAACATTACTGATTAAATATATTAATTATTCAATTAGCTATCTTATATATATATATATATATAAGTATATATATATAATTATAATAATGAAATATTGTGTACAGTGCTCAGGTGCACTACAACTCATCAAAAAGTGTATGTATAGTACATAGGGTAATGTACAGTATATCCTGCTCTGTCCTCATTTAAGAAATCATCTATTATATTAAACTGCTAATAAGATTGTGTGTAGTGTAAATTGTCGGCCATACAGTGGAAATGGGATGGTAAGAGTGTGTGTGAGAGACAGAAAGATAGAACTAATGTGCCCTGTGAGGTTGGGTGGCTGTTGCAGCGGGTGCCACTGGCCATCGTTCGCGGGAATGTTTTTGCAGTCTTGTCCGCGGGGCGCAGCACTTCATCCCCCTTGCCCTACACCCAAAGCCCAATCACCCTCCTCCTCTCTTCTGCGACACCAGAACTCTTGCCATCCCCTCTCCTTCCGTTCTTTTTTCTTTCTTTTTCTCTTTTTTCTCTATATTTCCCTATTCTTTTTTCCTTTTGTTTCCTTTTCTTTTATTATTGCCGTTATTATAGTTGTCATTGGCAGTATCGGTAGAGCGTCGGACGCCATGCTTTGACGCATAGAGTTACGGATCTTCCCATTCTGAGTTCAAATCCCGCCGAGGTTAACTTTGCCTTTCATCCTTACGGGGGTCGATAAAATAAAGTACCAGTAATGCACTGGGTAATTGCTGGCCTTGTGCCAAAAGTAGAAACAGTTATTACGGTAGAGAGTCGGACTCCATGCTTTGAAGTATAGAGTTACCTCCCTGTATGATCTGAGTTCAAATCCCGCCGAGGTTAACTTTGCCTTTCATCCTTACGGGGTCGATAAAATAAAGTACCAGTAATCCATTGGCTAATTGCTGGCCTTCTGCCAAAAAGTAGAAACAATTATTACTGTAAAAAATTTTATTTATATGATAAATACGAATTACTTTTTAAAACTTCAGTTGCGGTCTGGAAAGGGTGCGGTAAGAGTGTATGTGCGAGAAAGGGAAAGAGTGAACGGTGGTGGGGGGGAATGGCGTCGAATTTTTTTTTTTTTAAACCTACACTGTACGAAAATTATTGTTATCCTCAAATTATAATTGAGTAAAATAGTCTATTTTGGGAGTTTCAGTCATTTGTTAAATGTATTCAATATAGATGTAATTAAGTACTGTATGTATTATTTAGAAACAAAACACAAGGCGGCGGACTGGCTGTGTCGGTAGAGCGTCGGACAAAATAATTTGTGGTATTTGGGTTGGTACTAGAGTCGATATAATCGGCTTTCCTCTTTCCCTAAATTGATGGCTTTCAGTCAATGCTAGAAATAATTATTTATAAACGAAACACTTAAAATCCCATATTGATCTTTAATACATAGTGCTTGTTTCAAATTTAACTGAGGAATTTTCAGGGGGATCAGCTAGTTATTATATCAGTCACAATGCCTTACAGTATTTAGTTAAGATCCTTTACCTTTTAAGATGGAATTCCGCTGGGATCAACTTCACCTTTCACCCTTCCTGGATTGATAAAATGAAGTAACAATCAAGTACTAGGGTCAGTATTATAGATTCCCTTCTTCCCACAAATGCCTGAAGTTGTATTTAAACAAGAAACAATTATTATATAACAGTTTTGATGAATGCGCAGACAAGCAATGTTTCAAAGTTAAATAACTGACGGCATCGAGAAGTAAAACAAGGAGTAAAGATGGAAGTGACTAAACTGACGAAAAGGTGCTCACAAGAAGGGCAGTGGCCAGGGTAATGAAGCAGAGAGTGGTAATAGGAAAATTTGTAAAAAGAATGTGTCTTACACCAACTTAACCTACGTCGTCACTCTGGCCAGTGAACAGCCGATGAACAACCTTTTTCGACTATTTATTCCCTCTGAAGTCGATTGAATCGACAAACCCCTTCCTCTGATACTGCTAGCTTTGTGCCTAAATTACTGAGAAGAATAATCGATGGTGTTTAGCTGAATAGCTAGAGCGACAAATTAGCAAGAGGTATTTAGTTACAACCCATTATGTTCTGATTTCAAATACTGCCAATGTCGTCATTAACTCGTATCGTTCTGGGATCGATAGAATAAGAACGAAGTATTGTGGTTGATTTAGTCAACGCTACCTTCTCCTCCACCCAGAAAATTAGGGTAATGAGTCTGTATTAGAAATGATTATTACATGTAGACCACCTACTTTCCGACACCCTTAATTCTAGAGTGTCAGATTATTTGGATTGCGCGTTTTGGCAGGCTAACAGAGGTCACAGAAATGATTCAGATTATATTTCTTGGAGACTATCAACATACAGCGTTGGTGAACCAATAACTCACCTCAAACAGATTTCATCGAGAAACTCGGCAGTTTTCATTTCTCACCACTTCTACGTTTTTATTCTTTCTATATGGCCTTTGTTTTAACTTTACACGACCACTGATACGTGCATTGTAATTCTCTACAACTCAATCAAAAGTTAAGGGTTCTTTCATCAATAAGATATGTTGTGTACAAATGTGCAAAGCTTAGTTGCGTCCTTAGATTCCTGAGTTCAAATGCCACTTTTGCTTTCATTCTTCCAGCATCGATAAAATATCAATGAGGTACTGGTGTCAATTAACTTGACCTCATGCCTCCCCTAAAATATGTGGCCTTGTGCCTAGGTTAAAAACCCTCATCACCAGTATCGGTAGAGTGTCGGACGCCATGCTTTGAAGCATAGAGTTACCTCCCTGTATGATCTGAGTTCAAATCTCGCCGATGTTAAACTTTGCCTTTCATCCTTACGGGGTCGATAAAATAAAGTACCAGTAATGCACTGGGTAATTGCTGGCCTTGTGCCAAAAGTAGAAACAATTATTAGTAGTAGCAAACGTCAGACGCCATGCTTTGCAGCATAGAGTTACGGCCCTTTATGATCTGAGTTCAAATACCGCCGAGGTTAACTTTGCCTTTCATCCTTACGGGATCGATAAAATAAAGTACCAGTCACACACTGGGCCGATTTAATCGACTTTCCCATCCCCCAAAATTGCTGGCCTTGTGCCTATATAAGAAACCATTATTATTAGTAGTAGTAGTAGTAGTAGTAGCAGCAGCAACAGGAGTAGTAGTAGCAGCTGTCATCATCCTCATCATCGTTTAGTAGTAGTAGTAGCAGCAACAGTAGTAGTAGTAGTAGTAGCAACAGGAGTAGTAGTAGCAGCTGTAGTAGTAGTAGTAGCAGCAACAGGAGTAGTAGTAGCAGCTGTAGTAGTAGTAGTAGTAGTAGTAGCAGCAGCAACAGTAGTAGTAATAGTAGTAGTAGTAGTAGTAGCAGTACTTGTAGTAGTAGCAGCAGTACTTGTACTAGTAGCAGTAATACTTGTAGTAGTAGCAATAGTACTTGTAGTAGTAGTACCATCACAGCATCAAATACTAGGTATTCTTGGAAATAACATGTTATTTCACTTCGTAGTTAAACCCCGAGGACTAAAAACAGTCACTTGACTTTATGCTAGAATATGAAGATATTGCAAGTGAAGAGATGACATCACAATCACTTTAATGATAGAGATTCTTCTCTTCTTTTTCTTTGCCCACTTATTCCTGGGAAGGTCATGGGGATAGAGTCCTTAGATACATTTTCCAAATTGGCAGAGCGCTTAATAAAATAATTGTTTCTACTTTAGGCACAAGGCCAGCAATTACCCAGTGCATTACTGGTACTTTATTTTATCGACCCCGTAAGGATGAAAGGCAAAGTCAACCTCGGCGGGATTTGAACTCAGATCGTAAAGGGACGTAACTATGCTGGAAAGCATGGCGTCCGACCCTCTACCGATACTGCCAATCCAGCGCTTAATAAAATAATGTCTTCAATTTATTGCTTTTAAAATATCCTTTGGTATTTAGTTATGTCCATTACATACTTCCAGTATTACTAAAATAAGAACTAGCCAAGCACCTGAGTAGATTAAAATTGAATATAGCTCCACCTAAAAATATTAACTATGTGTTGGGGTCAATTTAAATTCAAGATGGTTAAAATAAATGCAAATTGTTCTTGTTAGTTAAACCTGGAATAGACTTCCATTAGTTTCGATGAGGAGTGTTCCAGTTGTTCGATCAATGGAACAACCTGCTCATGAAATTAATGTTTAAATGACTAAACATCCCCCTGGTACATGTACCTTTAATTCAGGAAGATTTGGTGTGACTCAGTGTGGCAAGGCTGACCTTTTAAATTACAAATATAGTTCATCCCATCGGCTTCAAAACAGTTTCTGTCTACACAATTTCACTCACAAGGCATGAGTCAACCTGGACTACAGTAAATGACACTTGCCCTTGATGCTATGCACAAGGGTTAAACCCTATGTTAGCTTTCACTGGTAGATTTATGATTATAGCATTTCAGCCATGGCCAACTCATCTTCTTATAGGATCGCATTGTTTAAGGTGTCCTTTCCTTATTTAAGATGACTGAGTGAGATTTGAACAAGTCAATTGACCAGTTTGAGGCTTCTTATCAGTGAAGTCCCAAGCTAGATTAAATCGACTAAATTCGCCCCACGTCTGCTGTTTCTTTATTCAAGATGATAGGGTGTGATTGGAGGGAGATTTACCTGCTATTTCTAGTGAGGGGACCATCCACATAGCTCTTTAGCATGGAAGAACTGAGGTAGATGAAACAGTCTATGTTCCCAGACAATTCCAGAATGTCATTCCTGTGCACAAGGTAAGACTTGAATTCAGTACCATGAGATAACAAAACATTTAATTATATGTACATTCTTCAGGTTTTATCTACTTCATGGGGCTTATATACAGCTTGTTGAACTAGGTCACTGAGGGTTAAACATATTTATCAAGGATAAAATTCAACACCGCTAAGACTAATATTGAATCAAATTTTGATGGAAGTCTCTCTATATGGTCACCTGATATGCGAGAAATAGCAGTTAAATCTCCCTCAAATCATGCCCTACTATCTCTAAAATATATAGGACAGATTAAATAATGAATTCCCATATTTAGAATATAGTTACACCATGGAGTTAAGCTTTTAGGAGTAAAAGCAGTTGATTCCATGCTAGTTATGCAGATAATGCGAGAGAAAGCACAATCTCAACTTACCGATTCCCATTCTATAGCTGAGAAAATCTATATAGGAATTAACCTACTTTCAAATCAATGAAATGACATATCAAAATTTGCAAAACCCATTCAACAAGTTAAAACATGGATACATAATGAAAAATACAGTTAAGTCAGAAAACAAAGAAATTTATTCATAACTCAAGTCAATGAGAGAATATTTATATGAGGATTTTCTAAAGTTTTCACATTATTGACAAACATTTTAACCCATTTGATACCTGAAACTGCCCCAGGTTCTATAATACAAAATTACCCATTTTAAAGTATTCAGACTTATATTAAAACCTTTCAATATAATTTTATTTGAGAACCTTTAAGTAATGTTCCAATCACCAACTTAATAATAAAAAGTTAGTTATCTTGTTAAATTCCTTGAAATTTAATTAGTTTCAAAATTACTTGAAACACATTGCCAGTGTATTTCATAAGAAATGTGATAACAAAGGGTTAAAGATCACATTTTTTTATGTACTTTAATTCAGCTTTGTTAGCAACACAAGATTGGCAAAATTAATTAAAACAATTAAATATCATATGTGCCACCAGTCACATGTCCAATTCTACACAGAACCGTCAGATCTAAAATATAATTGAAAGTATAATCTTCTTCAGGTGAAGTCCTGCTTTGAAGGTTGTTCAATGTGGTTATTTTGATCGTTAGCACTTCACATTGTTATAGACCGATCTATTTTGTGTCCCGTCACTATTCACTTAAAAAATGGACAATTTTTTTCATGTTTCTGCAATAAATCACAGTTGGAAATCCGTTGGGTAAGGTTAACCTCATTCAATTAATGTAGGATCATGTCTGTTAAGGCAACCAGGTTGATGCAGATGGTTTTCAACACTCAATTTAGATATTTGGAAAATATTTGTGACTGCCCTAGTTGTGTAACAGGAGCTGGTATCTAACTCATTCATTTTGTTGCTGTTAATCTCAGTTGGCTGGCCAGAGCAAGGTGTGGCTGGAACTGAAAAGTTTCCCGATTGAATTTTGAAAGCCACTTCTGGCACACATATTCCAGCATCCTCTCCATATACAGCAGATATCTTCTTGCATGATTCTACTGCTTCCTTGTATTTATTAAAATAGCAAAGCATGAGGTGTTGATAATGTTTGCTTTGGTTCTCCATTTTCAGGGTGATCCCAAGCACACAAAATACAACTTGTCTCATTGCAAGTTCGTGTCTAACTTCATTGAAGTGTCAAGCCTCTAACAAATTCACATGGACAAGGGATAGACTTATTAGAGTGCTTAAAGTTCAGTGTTGACTAAAACCGTATGGGCATTTTGGCCAACCCAATACTTCACAGCCAAGTGTTCATAAAAATGAATCAGATTCATGGCATCTAGACATTATCAGTGACACTAAAGCATCACAATACACATTATGGGAACCTCTGGTCTACATGGTCTTTCACTTAGCTAGAAATTTATTTCATAGCGTAATCAAAAGAGAGAGTACCATCATCCATAACTTCAAACACTGGTCAGGATAAAGGTAGAAACATCTTTCTATCTCCAAATTAGAGAATGGGTCTTAATGCTTGCAACAGAGAGGACTCTTGAAGGCAATCAAAGGTCATGTACTGATGTTAAAACATGATGATTAGATCTACCACAAATTTTCCTCAAATTAAGGACACATTAGTTAATGTAGTTCTTCATACACTATATCTGAAATAAGTGGTAGTGCTGGTGCCATGATAAAACATAACTAGTACATGCCATGAAGTGGCTGGTATTAAGAAGGGAATCCAGCCACAGAAACCATGCCCAAATGGAATATATGAGCGAGACATATTTATCTGATATGGGTCAGCTCAGTCAAGGATAAATATCAAGAATTAAAATATAAAGTAGTATATAAATTTATTTTAGAAAAAAATTACATTAAAATATCAAAACAACATTTCTTATAATTTGCAGCATTAATTTTTTTTCCATACAATCATTTTTTCAGTAAAAATCATCATCTGTTGCTTTAGTATTGCTTTTGGTCTGTGTGTTCTTTACTTGTTCTTGGTTCCGATACATGTTAGCCACCTGTTGAATACACGCAACACATATATTGGAAGAATTCATGTAATATTGATTTCTTTTGATTAGATACAAGGCCAGTTATTGTTACAGCAAGTATGCAATGTAGAGTAGAAACAAAATAAATCTTTGCAGTATCTGAACTTACAAGCTAGCAGGATAAAATTAAATACTATAAAGCTTTTCACAATTTTTTTCTGACACAACACTAACATGGTTGGCATTAGGAATGGCATCTAGTCATAGTAAACCAAACCAAAAACGTAAGGTATGAGCAAGACGTGGTCAGTTGATCTGTCTAACCTCATAACATGACAGCTTGGAAAATATGCACAAACAGTGATGATGATGATAAAGTCAACATCTTATTCACACTTGGTCATACATGCTTTGGATCAAGGCACACTCCTTAGAATTGGTGCCATGATAAAAGGCACCCACTACACACTTTAAAGTGGTTATCATTTAACCGTAACCCTTTAGCATTCAAAACGGCCAAAACCGGCCAACAACAGCCACACTAAAATATCGTCATCAAGATCTCGTCAATCCAAGATTACTCCGAGATTAGGCCTTTACCATGAACACTTAATATAGTGAATCAACTTGAAACAAGGGTTGGATGGGCATACATAGACCAATTCAGTACTGAAATGGGTATCTAAGGGCTTTAATGGAAGCAGCAGACAAAGAGTGATACTGGATGGAGCATGGATAAAGTAGGAGTATATAGTTATGGAGAGGATAACTGCTAGAGAGAGCTAGTGGAAGGGACAAGATAAGTCAGGTCACATTGTATGCTGTTGGCCGGGTCTTCACTAGCATAGCATATACCAGCCCTCGCAGTTCTTGTCATTTTATCAACATTAAATAAATGTTACAAAGCCTGAGAAGATCAGGGGCAATTCATCTACCTCCGAACTAAATCAATAATAATAATAATAAAAAGATCTACAAAATTCAATAAACTTTTGATCTGTTTAAATGTGTTACATGTCAGTAGTTTAAAACTTACAGAAATAAATTTCTAAACAAACTCAAACACAGTAACACACAGGGATTGAACCTGCATTTCTAGGGACTGAACTTGCATTACATCTGATAACTTACAGAAAAAGTTGTTTAACACCTTTTGTTATACTATTACAAAAGCAAAAATAAAAACTGGGGAGATACAATAAATACAAAAATGATAAACAACAGTGTGAGATGAGTTAAATAAAATGACAAATAGATAGCCTGGAATGTTTGATGCATAAAAATAGAGATTAGAGCCAGCATGAATAAGAGAATTTTTATTTTTAGCATGAGTTGACTTAAATGGAATTTGAACTGTAGCCTGGCAAGCAACACACAATGTAATCATTTCTATAATTAATCATATGTCCACAACATTATCAGTTATGGTAGTAAACAATTTCATTAATAAACTATAAAACATGTTATTAACCCTTTAGCATTTAAACCAGCATATCAGACCAGAATTCTCTCACCTCTTTCTGTTCAAACTGACTGTAACCAGCCTCTCATACGTTAAGGTATTGTTCTCAAAATAAATAATATTAAAATCTCATAGATTTGATATTATGTAACATAATTATCTGGTGGGCTCTTAGAAAACTAGGTGTTGACGAATGGCTTGTGAGAGCTATACAAGCCATGTATAAAGAAACAGTCAGCAAGGTTAGAATTAACAACGAATATAGTGAAGAGTTTAGCGTAAAAGTTGGCGTCCATAAGGGCTCTGTTCTCAGCCCCCTACTATTTATTATTGTCCTTCAGGCTATAACAGAGGAGTTCAAGACCGGCTGCCCATGGGAACTCCTATACGCAGACGACCTGACACTCATAGCTGAATCAATGGCCGAGCTAGAGAAGAAATTCCAAACATGGAAGCACGGCCTAGAATCAAAAGGACTTAAAATTAACCTGGCTAAGACTAAAGTTCTAGTTTGTAGGAAAGAAAATAAGGCGGCGGTCCCTTCTGGGAAATGGCCATGCTCAGTGTGTAGGAAAGGCGTAGGTAGAAACTCCATTTTATGTCCCAAATGCAAAGTATGGGTGCATAAAAGATGTAGTGGGATCACAGGTAAGCTAACTAAGAACATAGATTTTACATGTGGCCGGTGCTCTGGTGCAATAAGTAGCAGCAAGTGCCCACAAAATACTAGCTCTTTCAATTGCGCAGAGGGTACTATAGAAATAGTGGACAGCTTCCGTTACCTGGGCGACAAAATCAGCAGTGGGGGAGGGTGCTTTGAAAGTACAGTAGCTAGAGTCAGAATTGGTTGGAAAAAGTTCAGAGAGCTTATACCACTATTAGCTGCTAAAGGGTTCTCCCTAAAAATGAAAGGCAGGTTGTATGATGCCTGCATACGAACAGCAATGTTGCATGGCAGTGAGACCTGGGCATTGTGTGCAGAGGATATACGCAGACTAGAGAGGAACGAAGCTTGCATGCTCCGCTGGATGTGTAACAGTAATATACGTGAACGGCAAAGCATAAACGAACTAAGGAAAAAATTAGAAATAAGAGGGATCAGATGTTGTTTACTCGAGAGAAGGCTACGTTGGTATGGACACGTGATGCGCATGAAAGTCGATAGCTGTATAACAAAGTGCAGGGCAATAAAGATAGACGGTAGCCACGGAATAGGCAGACCTAGAAAAACCTGGGACGAGCTGATAAACTCCGACCTCACACACTTACACCTCTCCAAGACAATGTCACTAGACCGAGACCTTTGGCGGTACTCAGTAACAGAGAATATCCGCCTTACCTAAATACATAGTAAAACCTACTACAGCCAGTAGGCATCTCTAACAAAATACACCCCGTCCCACCACCCCCACCCCATCCACACCACCCCCTTCTATGTAAAGTTATGTTGGTGCCACGCCATCCAGGCCGAAACAAATGAGATCGTGTAGGTGTCACGACAAAAAAACACACAGTCCACGCTGTAATGTGGCCGTGTAGGCAACACGGTAAAAACCTCCCAGACCCACACTGTAAATGTGGTTGGTGTTAGGAAGGGCATCCAACTGTAGAAAACCTGCCAGACAGTCCTATGCGAGCAAGACAATCACTCTTGCCTCAAGTGGGAATACCCCCGTCCAAACCCATGCAAGCATGGAACACGGACGTTAAACGTTGATGATGATGATGATGAATTATGTGAGGTAAAGCCTTTACCATGAAAATATAATAGTATATATAGAGTAATGCAAATGTTAAAGGGTTAATTAACTGCTGAGATGTTAATGTAAATATTTGAAACACATTCATCATCATTGTTTAACTTCAATAAATCCATGCGTGCATGGGTTAGACAGGCTAAACAGGTCAGGTGACTATGTCTTTCTCGTACACTCTGGTACTGGCTATACCATAGCCTCAGGTCAGTCTAAGCTTTGTGAGTGAAATTGAGTAAATGGAAATTGTTTGGACAGATTGTACCAATAATTTTAAGAGCTAGCTTAGTGACAAACTATTACATTGAACCTCCCTGAAAATTATATTACGGGAACACAGGCTAAAGCTGAAGCATACATATATATTGTATGCGTCACCCTCCCAGCCAACACTGTAAAGTTGTCATGATGGCAACATGACAAAAAGCGCCCAGCCCACACTGTAAAGTGGTCGTGACAGCGACATAGCAAAAAGCACCCAGCCCACTGTGTAATCTGGGCGAGTAGGTGTCACAACAAAAAGCACCCAGCCTACACTGTAAAGTGGTTGTGTAGGTGTCATGACAAAAAGCACCCAGCACACGCTGTAAATGTGGTTGGCATTAGGAAGGACATCCAGCTGTAGAAACCAAGCAAGTCACGGTCACCGGACTCAACTTGCCTCAAATGGGACAAATGCATGGGAAAATAGACATTTAAATGATGATAATGATATATGCTGCAAAGTGGTTGACATTAGGAAGCACTTCCAGCTATAAAAACCAAGCCAGAAACAGAACATATAAACAAGATGTGACCACCTGACTAGTCTAGCCTCAGTATGTGACAACTCATCTAACGCATGCAAACATAGAAAATTGATGTTAAACTATGATGATGATGATATCTCTGTGGAACACTTTTTCACTGAAACATTCATTAAACATTAACAAGATAAGCTATTCTAACAACTCTTTTGATACTAAACAAACTGAAAGTGTTCCTGATTTTATGAACAAGACTGTTTTTGAATATCTATATGTATCTAAAAATCTTGCATCATAATCTTATCTAAGAACCTTTAGTAATGGTCTAAGCACCAACTAAATAATAAGAAAGTCAGTTTTATTACTAAATCCCTCCATATTCTTAAAGATTTTCAAAATTATTTGAAAATCATAGGCAATGTCTTTCATTAGAAATGTTCAACATAGAGATGTCTCTTAACACATTATCTATATTTGCAAGGTGAATTGGCAGAATTGGTAAAGCATAGGATAAAATGTTAATGCAGTATTTGTTCAGGCTCTTTATATTCTGCATTCAAGTCCCACCTAGAGCAACTTTGCCTTTCACTCTTCTGGGGTTGATAAAATAAAATACTAGTCAACTTTTGCCTTCCCCCAAATTTACTAACATTGAGTCTAAATTAGAAATCAATATTTACAATAGGAAATAACGCTAACGAATCAAGGCATGAATTATAACTTTATATATAATCATTGCCACTTTACAATACTATTAAAATGCAGTTATTTTCTTAAGCTTTTTCTGTTACATCAAATCTCTATGCAATGATTAATGTGTTGACTGTCTTAGACCAGTTGCTTTTACGACAGCATGCCCTGCCTACAATTAACAAACCAATTAGCACACCTTTATATGCTCACATGATCTACTAGAAGTAGCAGCCACATATCTCACAAATTAAATCCTACCATTTTAAAAGTAAAATAGACTGGTTAATGAATTCCTAGATACACTATCTCTGAATAATAGAGGGAATGGTCACAGTTGGAATGCTTTTGAAAATCGGTCTGCTTGATCGAAATTAACCAATATGAACAACAGTCTATGCAAAAAAGGCAAAAGAAGAGTTATGTCCCTTACACCATCACCTGTCTTAAAAACTGAAAGCTAGCTACATAAACTGCTAATTTGTACAGCATTGTGTGTGAGAAAGAGGGAGATGGAAAGAGAAACTGTTTTCTTCCCTAGATTGTAGTAAATTAATTTGAATATAAAAAAATACTAGTGATCGATGAATGTTTTGGTAGTTTGTATCAGACAAAAATTATTTAGTAAAAGTTCATCTAAATTTCTATCTTATTATCCCCCCATGGCATACAAACTTACCAAATATGTCAACTATACTAATTAATACTAAACATCCTGTAATACTTTAGTAGAAAATATCTAAAAACAATTTTGTAAATTCAAATGTTTATAGTCTCTTTACTAGTAGATAGACCACTGTGAAACTTTGCAATATTAGAGTAAATATTTCCCGTTTTAATGAAATGCAGTCACAGTGTTGTTTTTTATGGATGTTTTAAGAATGTTTTGCCAATGCCATTTCAGGTGATGACCGATAAGCTTTGCAGTGTTCTTTACTATGTTAAACATATAAATATTGACTCATATGACATGGTCATTTTAGAAAAGAGAAATACGATCCTATCTACTGTATCTCTTACTCACACACAAAGAAAAAAATTAGTTAGATGGTGATATGAGAAGAGAAAGGAATAAGTAGATACAGAAACAATGTAGGTGTGTGATGAAGAGTGAGTGAGAGACAAAGAAAGAACTTGGAAAGTGGACACGGAAAAAAAAAAGAAAACAATGGGGAAACAAGATATCTTTAAAACATTTGAGGTAAAGACATGGAAGATTATCTCTTGATATACCTGAGTTGCTGTTGTAGCCTCTTCTGGTTTTTTGTCTTCTCGGATCCGGAGAAATCGTGGAAACCGAAGTGAGATGCCTTTCTCAGAATCAGCCTGAAAATAAAATAAACCAAGAAAGTGTAAATACTGTAATCATATCTCATACGTTTGTATACAACATGTTTATGTATTCAAGATATCAGTAGACATCTAATACATTATAAGAATAACCAACCAAGCTGATGGGATATGAACTTACAAGCCAAATAGACAATAGTTTGTGTCTGTAGCCCATATCTGAGAATTGTGCTGTAAATAACATATAAAATGGTATCAAATTGCCCAACCTACCTGTAAACAGATACCAAAGCCAACTACAGTTCACCACAGAAAACTAGCAATGAGTGGGAAAAATTGCCTTGTACTATCGAATACCAGACATTACAAATGATCACTTGGATTGTATAGTGTTAGTCACAAATGACCATGGAATTTGCATCAAGAAAGTTCCCCTCAAGGCTCTCAAGTCCAGGCAAGGTTGTTTGTGGAAGACCAGCAGTTATCCATGCATACCAGTCTCCTCTCTCCATGCCACCGATCTTGTCTAAGGGAAAGGCAAATACTGATACAGCTTGGCACCAGTAACGTTGCAACTAATTTCTATAGCTGAGTGAACTGGGGCAACATGAAATAAAGAACACAATGTGAAGTCTGGTCCAAGAATCGAACTCACAACCTCATGATTGTAAGCCCAATGCTCTAACCAATGCCTTCACATAGCACAGATAATTAGACCAACAACTGTATAACAATCTCTTACTTAGATAAAATATGCAAAATTTCTTAGTGAAAGATAAGAGGACTGTGTAATATGCATGCTTTCCTCAAAGACATTAAAAGCGTTATTAATGGATAACAATGAAGATGGGTAATGGTAAGCAGCAGTTGATTCATAGTCAAAAATGTTCCAGTAACAGAAAAGAGACTTCACTTTAAGTACAAATCCAATGCAGAATCAATTAACCTTTTTGATACCAAACTGCCTGAAACTAATCCTTGTTCTACAATAGATAGGTGTATATTTTGAAGTGTTTATATTCATCTAAAAACCTTCCATCATAACTTTATGCAAGAACCTTTCTTCAGTTATGTTCAGAACATCAGCTTAATAATGAGAAATCTTCCAAATTCTTGATTATTTTGAAAATAATTTGAAAATGATATGCAGAGTCTTTCATTAGAAATTTGGTAACAAAATGTTTAAGACATTTTGATTTGCTCAATGTAAACACTGAGGTCTTTGAAAAACTTTCTGCTGGTTCCATCTTCCTATTTGGTATATACGAATCCTGCCTTTCAGAATTGCATGTGATTAGATTCTTTGGAATCACCAACAGGAAGAGTGGATATTATGTGATAACAATAATGTGAATTAATAAAAGTAAAAATGGATAGCTTACTTGACCAGAAGCTGCTTGATGGACAGGAGAAATTGACAGGTCAGCAGCTTTTATTTCCCACACTTGCACTGATTCAAACCAATGGTCTGGTTGTAAGCTAGAATCCCACCTGTAATAAGGTTTCGCTGTTTCAATCAGATGATCTTTGAAGAAATTTGTATGCTTTTCCAGGTCGTCATCTTTGAAGCCAGTACCCAGCTATAAAAGATAATGCTCAACGTTACATTCTTTTGCTATTGGCAATTGAACAAGAGTTATGTCCCTTCATAAAAAAAATCTTCCGTGTTAGTCAAAATAAGTCAAAATAAGTGAACATTAAGCTTGGATGAATTTCATGATAATTCAATTCTTAATTGTTATCGAAAATATTTTGTTAAATACATAGGATGAACAGAGCAAGATGATGCACATGTGGAAAAAAAAAAGAGAAAGTTATATTCAATAAAAACACGAAGAGCAATTTGGTTTTGGTTCAAATCAATGCACTTACTAAGCACATGGCAGATAACTACATCTATAGCCATGATTCTTGTGAAGGCATGTGACTTAGTGGTTAGAGTGTTGGACAATTTTGAAGTTGTGAGTTCAGTTTATTGATCAAGTGGTGCATTGTATCCTTGAGAAAGATACTTTATTTCACATTACTCTAGTTCACTCAGATAGAAAAAAATTAGTCGTAATCTTTGCCTTTCCCTTGGACAACATTGGTTGCATGGAAAACAAACTTGTGTGCATGGATGACCACTGGTCTTCAACAAAAATTGCAGCACAGCCTCCCACCATTCATAACATACATTACTATATGTTGTATTAGTTATGCTTTGGCTGTATTTTTCTGGCTAAATGCTTTTCCTATCACCAACCACTGTTTTCATAAAGTGTTAAGTGGCAGAGTATAAGACAGGATGTCAGTTCATCACAAGGTTAACTCTTAGCTGATGTTGGTCCCAAGTGGACTGAAGCAATGACTGTTGGTACCAAGTGGACTGAAGCAAGGACACAATGTACAGCCCAGTTTAGGGATTGATCTTATGACTATATGATCATGAATCCAACAAGCTAACTAATAGGCTATGCACATATGGTATAGAAGGCCAGGCAAACTTTAGCCAGCAAAATAAAATGTACATTAGAAATTGTGATAAGATTGATGATAATGACAATACCTTAGAGAAAAATAAAATATTTTCATAATTTATTTACTCTATGAATAATCCAGATGAACTATTCACAGATGGAAAATCATTTAGAACAAAACCCAATGTCCACACAGAATAATGTTTCATCAATAACATAAAAATACATTTAGAGTATACAAAAAGTAAAGAAGGTAATGTTGCTCCACATCCATACAATATGTAATTGAGTTTAGATTAAACAATTCAACAGACATAGAAACATTTTAACCTTGCAAATAGTTTGAAATTCTTCATTCTCATCATCATAACAAGCTAATAAAAAGCCACCATAGCGTCCAGTTCGTTTTCCAGTGCCCAAATAGCCTCCAATGGCCACTAAATCTAAAGTATCACCAACACCATCAAGATAGTCTTTCTTTAGCTGTAAGTAAAAGTAAAAGAAAATAGACTGTGATTAGCATTTCTGACATGAAGAGACAATGATGCTATATAGTAAATTTATAAGAACAACAAATTCTGCATCAACTTTTTAGTAAATTCCATTTATATCATCATTGAATTTCTTAACCCTTTAGCATTTACATTACTCTATATATATATTATTGTATTTTTGTGGTAAAGGCTTTATTTTACATAACGAATCTACAAGATTTTGATGATATTTATTTTGAGAACAATACCTTAACGTAAGTATGAGCAGCCAATTACAGCTGGTTTGAACAGAAAGAGGTGAGAGAATTCTGGCCAGATATGGCTGGTTTAAATGCTAAAGGATTAAGGTAGATGCACACATACACCCATACATACACACCTGGCTGTGTGGTTCAGTAGTTCGTTTTGCAGCCATGTGATTTTGGATTCTTATGCAAAGATCTACTACCTTGGTGTAATTGAAACTGGTAGATGGAAACTATACAACTATATGAAGCATGTGTGCATTTTATTGTCACTGTTTCTTTGCTTCAGGACTCACACTGTTAGCAGTAAAATTCCTTTATGTCCTGCATAAAAAAGGAGCCTGTGGTTAGGCAGTTTTGCATGCATAATAATAGCTGATATCAGAATGAGCATCCAGTCGTAGAATACTGCCTCAAAAAACGCTTGTCCAGCTCATAACAGCATGGGAAAATGGAGATAAAAACGATAGATTTTTGCTAAACAATCATGAAGAAATATTTCATCAACATCATCATCAGCATTTAACCTTTTAATATTTAAACCAGCCGTATCCGGCCAGAATTGTCTCACCTCTTTTTGTTCAAACTAGCAGTAACTGGCCGCTCATACTGATATTAAGGTATTGCTCTCTTAATAAATAATATCAAAATCTTATAGATTCCATATTATGTGAGATAATTATGTGAGATAAAGCCTTTCCTCTGAAAATATAATAGTATATATAGAGTTATGTAAATGCTAAAGGGTTCAATTTCCATTTTCCTTGCTAGCAAGGGTTGTTATACTAAAGAATTATTTATTACTAATAAGATTATATATATTTATACACACTTATCATCATCATCATCATCATCACCGTTTTACGTCCGTTCTTCCACGCTAGCATGGGTTAGACGGGTTGTCCTGTTGTGGGCAGTGTCTGGTCGGCTGACCATGCCTTGCTCATACAGGAACTGATCTGGCTTGATTTCTACAGCTGGATGCCCTTCCTAACACCAACCTCATTTACAGTGAGTGCTGGGTGCTTTTTCGTGGCGCCTACACGTCCACTTTACAGTGTGGGCTGGGTGCTTTTTTACCGTGGCACCTCCACGGCCACCTTGCGGTGGGGGGGGGGGGGGGGGGGGGGGCATATTGTTTATATGCTTCAGCATGTACCCATGGGAGGTCGGGTACCCTGTATTACTGCGTGACGCCAGAAGTCACGGTCGTGTGTCATTGACTTTGAGAGGTGTAGTTGGGTAAGGTCGGCTTTTATCACCTCATCCCAAGTCATCTTGGGTCTCCCCACTCCGCGGTTTCCATCAACTTCTAGTGCTCTGCACCTTTTTATGCAGCTGTCATCCTTCATACGCATCACATGTCCATACCAGCGTAACCGCCTCTCCTGCACGCAGCATTTGATTCCTCTTATGCTCAGTCTCTCTCTCAATTCCTTTATGCTTTGTCGTTCACGTATATTACTGTTACACATCCATCGGAGCATGCAGGCTTCGTTTCTCTCTAATCTACGTAAGTCTTCCACCTTCAGCGCCCAGGTCTCACTACCATGTAACATTGCTGTTCGGATACACGCATCATACAGTCTGCCTTTCATTCTGAGGGAGAAGCCTTTTGCAGCTAGCAGTGGTAGTAGTTCCCTAAACTTCTTCCATCCCGTTCTTACCCTAGTTATTGTACTTTCTGAGCACCCACCTCCGTTGCTAATTCGGTCACCTAGGTAGCAGAAGCTGTCTACTGTTTCTACAGGGCCCTCCCAGAGATTGGTGGTACTTGTTTCATGTGGCTGTTTGCTTGCTGTTTCAGCATATATATATATATATATATATTTACACATATATGCACCATACACATGGTGTTGCAACACACACGCGTGTTTCCCAGCCTCATATAAGGCTGCATCTCAGAGGATGTTTAAGTGACATAACATATCTTATAAAATAATAATATATAATAATGAAATTATTGTGTACAGTGCTCAGGTGAGTGTATGTGTATTTATGGATGTATTTGTGCTGGATGAAGGAGCTCATAATAGAGAACCCATTACTAGATGTGTGCATCTACCTTAATCCTTTAGCATTTAAACCAGCCATATCTGGCCAGAATTCTCTCACCTTTTTCTGTTCAAACCAGCTGTAATTGGCTGCTCATACTTACGTTAAGGTATTGTTCTCAAAATAAATATCATCAAGACCTCTCTATTTGTATTCAGATCAAGATTGCTGTTCATTCCAATCACTCCTTTCCATGTCAAGTGGTCAGTGCCAACATGTGTATTGAAGTCTCTCATTAGGATACATAACTCAGTCTTTACATCTAATACTGCAGTGAATTCAAGGAAGGATCTGTATTCAGACTCTCTGTTTGACACATAAACTTGCACCACCTACAGAGACCTAAGCTTCAAGAAGCAAATCCTTCCTCCCAATGGGATCCAATCCATAGCACATTCTGACAGCTTGGACTTGTGAGTATCCTCATTCCTACCTGTGCAGTCATTTCTCATTCAACACCTGAATTGTTTCTCTATCTATGGTAGAGGTAGGGAGCTAAGTGTGAAGGCCTTTCATTGACCATTATAGTATCAGGCAGAACAGTAGCAGTGGTAGTGGATTAAACATAGTTTGTTTCATCTATTGATACAGACACAACAAAAGCTATATCCCTATTCAGGGGGGGGGGGGGGTAATAAAATAGATCTGCAATCAAACAGGATTTATATTAAATTATTTGCCTCACTATTCACTTTATTTATCTGTGTGTGTGTGTGTACACATATATCATCCTCATCACTCTTTTATGTCCATTTACCATATTGGATTGGGTTGATTGAATCATCACATTCTATAAATAGACAGGCCAGATGACTACATTTTGATGATATGCTCCAGTCTGGCATGGTTCTGATGGCTGTATGCTCTTCCTAACATGTACTGGATGCATTTTATTGTGACACTCGCACTACAATATTACAGAAAGGACTGGGTGCATTTTATCATGGCACCAGTACTACCACTTTACACTATCTCACTTCCACTTCATTAGACTGAAAGTTCAAACAGAATGGAAGTGAGACAGTTGAGAAATAGTGTTTTTTTTACTCTGAAATAAATCAGCCATTAATTTCCTTCAATTTCTTTCTAAACTCTCTCCAATACTTCAGTTCTTTGTCACGTTCTCCCTCACAATGCATTACGTGTTTCTATGTGGATATGTGTGCATGCGTATAAACATAGATATGCTTTAAATGTTTGCATATGTACATGTGTGTAGGTATGTGCATTTGGAGGTCTATAAATTCATATATACACACGTAGGCCTTAGTTTGTTTGAGTGAGTGTGTGTGTATATGTCGAACTCGGACATGAGCTGGTATCCTCTATGTATATCATTTCATTCATTTCATTTTACGTCCGCTTTTCCCTGCTTGCAAGGGTGGGACGGGAACTGATTCTAGCTTGATTTCTACAGCTGCATGCCCTTCCTGACACCAACCTCATTTACAGTGAGTGCTGGGTGCTTTTTTGCTGTGGCACCTACACGACCACTTTGCAGTGGAATGATAGGGACTGGGGTCCTTATCATCTCATTTCTACAGCTGAGTTAACTGGAGCAATGTGAAATAATGTTTCTTGCTCAAGGAAACAACACACCACCCGGTCTGAGAATTGAACTCACAACCTTTCGATTGCAAGGCCAATGCTCTAACCACTAAGCCATGTGCCTCCATGTATATATATATGTATATATATATATATGTGGGTAGTGATGTGTAGTGTACAGGCGAATTAACATGTATCAATGTATGTAGGTATATGTGTAGGGTATATATATATTGGTTCCAATCAGTTCCGGGCTCCAAAAATGTGGTTCCACCATGAGATGGTTCGCCGTGGCCAACTGGCCTGTCCCTCCTAACGGTGCTATCCAGTTACATACTGAATATGTGGTTAGTGTTAGGAAGGGCATCTAGCTGTAAAATCACCAGCCAAATTTACAGTCCTCGTCAGAGCAAGGTAGGGCGTGGCCAACTCTGGTCAGACTTGTCTCCCAACGTGGACGACCCATCTAACCCATGCAAGCATGGAAACTAGGCGATAAATGATGATGATGGAGGATGACCGATGGGTGAAGAACTGCCAAGAAATGCCAGTTGAAGGAAGATGTAGTAGAGGAAGACCATATAAAACATGGGCGGAGGTCGTGAGAGCAGACCTCAGATTGTAGAAGCTCATGGTGGAGATGACAAAGGACCATGACAAGTGGAGAGATGCTGTGCAGGGAAAAGTGGACGTAAAATGATGATTATTATATATATATATAATGAACATATCTGTAATTGCAAGCCAGAATGTTGTGTGTCACCAAGATTGTAAGTGTGTGTAAAGAAATTCATAAAATTTATAATTTGTTATTTAACTAAAAAGAGGAAAAAACCTTTTGACACCCAAGCAACATAATGTAGCACTGGTAGTATATAATATACAAATCCATATTTAAGTTATACCTTCAACCAATTGTGCGATCTTTTGGCAATTTCATATGTAGCATCAACATCAAGAGTCTTGACAATCAGACCTTCACAGTTACCTGTAAGAATAAAATATATATATTTCTCACCACACTTTCTTTGTTATATATATATATATTATATAAATATATATATAGTTTAAGATAAACAAGACAAACACAGGGATTCAATAACACAAAGTCTTATTAGTTTCACACTTGTTGGGAAAGAAAAATGAATGTTTCAACATATCAGATGTTAATCCATCATCAGGAAAAAGTAAAGTTCTGAGAAAGAGGAGGTTGGAATATATGCATATATATGTGTGTGCGTGTGTGTGTTGATTGCTAATTCTTGTCAGGAGAGTGCCATCTCTTCATTGAACATTGCACAATCATGTGCACGCAGGTGACTTTTCAGACCAGCTCTTGTTTTGTTCACAGATGTAATACTTGAATTGTCTGTTTCCTGGCATTACCAGTTGGAGTATCATCATCATCATCATCATCATCATCATCATCACCGTTTTACGTCCGTTCTTCCACGCTAGCATGGGTTAGACGGCTTGTCTTGTTGTGGGCAGTGCCTGGTCGGCTGACCATGCCTTGCTCATACAGGAACTGATTTGGCTTGATTTCTACAGCTGGATGCCCTTCCTAACACCAACCTCATTTACAGTGAGTGCTGGGTGCTTTTTCGTGGCGCCTACACGTCCACTTTACAGTGTGGGCTGGGTGCTTTTTTGCCGTGGCACCTCCACGACCACCTTGCGGTGGGGGTCTTTATGCATTCTACCAAGTCTGGTTAGTCTGCCAACTAACTTGCAAATTAATACTCATTCCAAATGCATCACAGAGAGCATGGCGGTAGTATCATCTCACAAGTGACTTGATTTCTCTCTGGCTTCTGGGGCTTCAGATATCTCAATCTTATGAGACTCACTTCTCAAGTTTCCCAAAGGCATAACTCGCTTTTGCAATCCTGTGATTTTTTTCAGCATCGAGTGTACCATCACCACTAAGTGTACTTCTGAGATACACAAATCTGTCCACCACTTCAAGTCTTTTTCATCTCATAAAAATATCTGGTTCCACATTCACTTCCCCAACTGGTGGAGCATACATGGCCTTTCTTTTTTTTTATGCTAACATTTATCCCTAATGCAGTTCATGCATTGGAGATGGTGTCCAATATCAACTACATGTCCTCTACAGTGTGTGCCACAAAATATGCATCATCAGCATACAGAAACTCCCTGAGAAGAGTGCCACAAAATATGCATCATCAGCATACAGGAACTCCCTGAGAAGAGTGCCACAAGTTTTGGACTTGGTGTTAAAATATCTGAGATTAAAGATTTTGCCAGAGGTTCTAAATCGCAAGTAGACACCAATTTCGAAGTCTTGGAAGACATATGTTAGCAGCACAGTAAAATAGATGGAGACCAGAGTGGGTGCAAGTATGTTGCCTTGCTTGACACCATTTTCCACTGAAATTGGCTCTAAAAGTGTCCAATTGAGGTTCATTTTGCCTTCAAAGTTTGGAGTTTTTTTTAATGTTCCAACAAATTCAAGAGGGTATCCAAGTTCACACAATATGACCCACAATGCACTACGATTAACAGTATCAAAGGCTTTAGTAAAGTTCACAAATAGTAGGTACAGTGGCATTTGGTGCTCAGCACACTTCTCCATAAGCTGGTGGGCTGAGAATATCATGTTCATAGTAGCCCGCCCAGACTGATTCCTTGCTAATTAAAAAAACAAACAATATCACCTAAGTCTCACAACCAGATGTACTCCATATGCTCCACAAACACCTGTAAGTGTTTAAATCCATGCCAGCATGGAAATCATGTGCAAACATTGAGAGAAGTTAAATTCAGTTACCTTTAATTGATTCTTCTAAAAACTCTCCAATTACTTCAGGATTTGATGCTGTAAGGGACTTGGCAAAAACAAATTCTCCTTCTACTTCAATGAAATTGTCCCAGAGCAATTGCCGTCTCTTACGAAATGGTTCACGTACCAGTGATTCACCATTGAGGTAAAGTAAGTCAAATACATGAACACACACCTGAACTTTGATATCTTCAGTTGAAGCATCCTGTTGCCAAGTAGGGAGAGAAAATCAGTTTAAAATATTTTAGAACGCCAAATGCAAAATATGCTTTTTCTTCGGATTAATCATAATGTTTTTTTTTCACATTTGTACAAAACTACAATTTAAACAGATTGAAAATATATATATATATGATGTGGGCTCCATAAGCTGTAGTGAAGGCAGCCCATCTAGGAAAACTAGCTGTTACTCTGATTAAAGACTCCTACAGGGCAGAGAGGCATCTTAAGTCCTCTCAGATAACCTCCTTGTGCTGCTGGCACAATAAAATGCACCCTGTCCCCACAGTAAAATGGTTGATGATAGAAAGGGCATCCAGCCAGAAAGATCCTTCGAAAAATTATAGAAAACACAACTTATACATAGTGCAACCCACAATCCATCATTCTAGGGTTGATAAAATAAAGTACCTGTAAAGTATTAGAGTTAATATTGACTTTTCCGTCTCATGAACTGCTGGCCTTATGCCTAAATTAGGAATTATTATTTAATTATCATCATCCTTCAAACACTGATTCAACTAAACTGTGTGTCACCTTATATGAGGGACCTGATACTCTTGTCTGATCTAAGTCAATCACAAATGTTCGTTGTATCATCATGGACATTTTCTACAAAGAAACTCACATTTTCTCCCCAGAACACATCGTCATGATAGCACAGTTATCATGAACACATAAAATGACCAACATTCTTACTGTGCTATCATCTGTTTCAACTTTGTTTTTGTTTGTTTTTTTTGTAACCTGTAACTCCTATAATGGAGTTGAAGGGATACCATAGTGACATACTGTGTTTCTTGGGAATCTTAAACCCTCAGGAGTCCATCCCTCCCCAGGTCTGAACACAGTCGATTTCTTCCAGAGAAGGAGAAAGAAAGTGAAAAAGAAATAAAGGAAGAGTCAACCCCAGTATTAGACTTTTTTTACTGACCTCAAAAAGATGAAAGCAAACTTGGCTGTGGTGGGCTTTGAACTCCAAGTACAGAGAGCCGGAATTAATGCAACAACACATTCTATCTGATGTTCTAACGGCTTTTCCAATTCAGCACCTCTTTTTTCAAGCCAAAAGGTACTTAACCTGTTAACATTAAACATCTAACAGGCCATACACCAATCAGCCACTTCTATTACACTACTTCCCCATCACACTGCACATCAACAAATTAATTCTAATCACAGCAGTATTTATATTATTTACAAGCTTGCATCAAGTTATGAACTTGAAACTCTGGCTTTTTGTCACTATAGGTATCAGTTAGTGTCATTGAAAGACTAGCCTTCCCAGGAGTATAGGAAAAGAAGAATTGAATTGGGATCAGAGAGCTATTGAGAGATATACAGAGCATGTACTTTCAGATGCACAAAATCAACAAGATCTTCCACTAACAACTGTACATGAACTATGAAGTAGTCCCTAGTTCAACTGTCATCCACTGATCTAGATTAGTAGAGAACAGGACAAGAGTGTCCACTGAGTTAACATAGCTCTTCAAATATCAAAGCGAACATGTACTGAATGTTAGCCTTTTTGATACCACCCCACCCAAAATTTATTTACATTAAAATCTTTCACCATAATTTTATATAAGAACCTTTGTTATGTTACAAATACGATCTTAATAATGAAATATTTAATCATTTTAGTTAATCCCTTGAAATTCTTCATTAAATAATTAAAATACAATGAATTTCATGAGAAATATAGTAAGATGTAGGTATAGGTGTAATAAAGATGTAGATATAGGTGTAGTTAAGATGTAGGTTATAGGTGTAATAAAGACATTGATCTGAAAGTATTCATGCACTATTATGTTGTTTCACTGACTTAAGATATCCCCCGAGCTTTGAAATAAACAATGTAATCAAATAATCCATAGCATATTGATGATCTTGAAGTCTACTGACTGGAGTGTTACTACAGCAAATACATAGTTGAGATAACATGGTAATCTTGCATGTCATTGTCATCAACAACACATTCACTGACACCATCTCAAGAATGCTGCAATAATGGCCAAGGAAGGCAGGTGGCACAAGATACATATTTTAAACAACTGACGCTGCTGTAAAATCAACTAGGTTTTTCCTCAACACCATAGAGACAAATATAGTTGAAACAACAGGTGAAATAGCCTCTACTCCATAGCTGTGAGAACAAATTGAGCCAGCAATTGTTAATGGCAGTAATGTTTAGTGTGTCAGAGACCTGATTAAATATCAAAAACCCCAAAACTCTGCCTATCATTATCATCATCATTAAACATCTGCTTTCCTGTCAGCAACAGTTGGACAGGTCTTCAGAGACCAAATCAGTATTGAAGCAGGTCTATTGACTTCCCAACACTAGGATTATTATGTCCTTGAATCAACTGAAAGCTTCTCCAAACTCTTTCTTTGGCAAGCTTTCTGCAGATGATCACCAACCTATTTACAGTGTGTACTGGGTTATCATGTAGATCATTAACACTAAGATCTTTGTATATATCTAAGTAAATAAATAACAATAAAAAACCTTTTTGAAAAACTAGAAACTTTCAAAAAGTTTTACACCTCTATAACATATATAAAATTAATGTTTGAGGGTTCATTTTTTTAAATGTTCTGATTTACTTCAATACAAGACTTTTTTTTTAATGTACTCTTATATTTTCCATCCCTTCAGACACTAAAATTGTAAATACTGCATAAAACTTCTTTCCCAACTCACTTGCAATCAGTCTATCACTCAGTTTCACATTGCACATTAGGAAGGTCACTGACACAAAACTCATTTCTCTTCAGTTACTGCAGAGTCTCTAATTGCCTATAAATCAAGATCAAGCTAGGCTTGGCCTGGCACAAGCGAGATCGGCAGACAGAAATACATATAGCGGGGATGCTAAGGAGCGCTGTCAGGCTAGACCCACCCCTACATAGGGATAAATTGTGTTCTGCATAATCCAAAACTGAACGATGATGATGATGATGAAAACACACAACTGTAGATCAGAGAAAGAAGTTTTACTTGCCTTTCTTTTACGAGTACTGAGAACTTGAAATGGTAAAATGTATTGGTTTTCTTTATCCCAAGCAACAGCTTCCGAATCAAGGACAAAGGATGTGACATCTTTACCAACTGACTTTGATATTCTTTCAATGATGTCAGGATATTTGGTTGTGTTGTCTTCTGAGTTGCGGCTGTAGATCTCAACTTTACCATCTTCTTTCATGTGAATCTGCCAAAAAAACAAGAAATTTGTCAAAATAAATTCTGCTCTCAAAGTCTACAAGAATCTTTGAAACACTCACACACGCAGACAATACATGTAATACACACACACACAATCATAAGCATGCTTTGAATTGAACAAAGCTTTTATCAGAAAGATGGTGAGGGAAAAATTGTAGAAAGGATTAGTGGTCAGTAACTCTGGATTATTACATTGCTATATTGTTCAAATCCTGCCGAGGTTTGATAAAATAAAGTACCACTAATGCACTGGGTAATTACTGGCCTTGTGCCAAAAGTAGAAACAATTATATTGCTATATTGTAGTAATGTCTCTGCCAACAATGTTATATGACATCATGTAATAATATCTCTGCCAACAATGTTATATTGCTATACTGTAGTAATGTCTCTGCCAACACTGTTATATTACATCATGTAGTAATGTCTCTGCCAACAATGTTATATTACATCATGTAGTAATGTCTCTGCCAACAATATTATATTACATCATGTAGTAATGTCTCTGCCAACAATGTTATATTACATCATGTAGTAATGTCTCTGCCAACAATATTATATTACATCATGTAGTAATGTCTCTGCCAACAATGTTATATTACATCATGTAGTAATGTCTCTGCCAACAATATTATATTACATCATGTAGTAATGTCTCTGCCAACAATGTTATATTACATCATGTAGTAATGTCTCTGCCAACAATGTTATATTACATCATGTAGTAATGTCTCTGCCAACAATATTATATTACATCATGTAGTAATGTCTCTGCCAACAATGTTATATTACATCATGTAGTAATGTCTCTGCCAACAATATTATATTACATCATGTAGTAATGTCTCTGCCAACAATGTTATATTACATCATGTAGTAATGTCTCTGCCAACAATATTATATTACATCATGTAGTAATGTCTCTGCCAACAATGTTATATTACATCATGTAGTAATGTCTCTGTTAACAATGTTATATTACATCATGTAGTAATGTCTCTGCCAACAATATTATATTACATCATGTAGTAATGTCTCTGCCAACAATGTTATATTACATCATGTAGTAATGTCTCTGTCAACAATGTTATATTACATCATGTAGTAATGTCTCTGCCAACAATGTTATATTACATCATGTAGTAATGTCTCTGCCAACAATGTTATATTACATCATGTAGTAATGTCTCTGCCAACAATGTTATATTACATCATGTAGTAATGTCTCTGTCAACAATGTTATATTACATCATGTAGTAATGTCTCTGCCAACAATGTTATATTACATCATGTAGTAATGTCTCTGCCAACAATGTTATATTACATCATGTAGTAATGTCTCTGCCAACAATGTTATATTACATCACGTAGTAATGTCTCTGCCAACAATATTATATTACATCATGTAGTAATGTCTCTGCCAACAATGTTATATTACATCATGTAGTAATGTCTCTGTCAACAATGTTATATTACATCATGTAGTAATGTCTCTGTCAACAATGTTATATTACATCATGTAGTAATGTATCTGCCAACAATATTATATTACATCATGTAGTAATGTCTCTGCCAACAATGTTATATTACATCATGTAGTAATGTCTCTGCCAACAATGTTATATTGCTTTCGAATCTTTTCTCCAATAGTGGAGAATACGTAGTACTCAAAAATACAGGTAAGACGAGTGGGTGAAATTAAAAACACATTTTGTCTGAAAACTTCTATGACATATAAACAATACTGCTACCTAGTTAAAGGACAAGAATGAATATCCAGTAATGGAGAAGAATGACAATAATATCTCAAACACCATAAACATTACACTTATCAGTCAAGCACCTTAACCTATTGGCCATTTAGCCTCATTAAAAAGAAAACAAAATATAAAAAAAAAAAAAAAAAAAAAAAAAAATGTAACAGCAACAAAAATAAACAAAAACAATAAAATATTCAATCACAAGAAAAAAAAAAGAGAAATGAAGAAGCAGCAAAAACAAATATAATAGAAAAAAAAAAACAACAAAACAAAAAAATGTACCTGAGCTCTTTCTCCATCATATTTATATTCACAGGTAAATTCTGCCTCATCAAATTTTGCCAACACCTCACTAATGCCTTTCGTGGGGTTAGCTAACATTGGTTTTAGGGGAATTCCTGGGTGAAATTACAAAATGATTTTAGAAAATTTCCAATTGCAATCAATTTTATTTCATTTCATTTAAAATTGTTCTTGTATGGTGGGATAAGTAAGAGTAATGAAAAGTGGATATCCGCTAACTTTTAATGAATTAATGCCTGTCTCTAATGCAGTGAAATTCTGTTATAACGAAATTCACGGGGTACAAAAAAAAGTTGTGGTAATGAAAAATTCTTTATAACAAGATCAACCTAACACATCGAGTGGGTGGCTGGGGATTGAAAATTTCATTATAATGATATTCATTATAATGGAATTTTACCTGTATTTACAGTTCAAGTCAGTCTGAAGTAGTAAACTTGACACCAACAACAACAACAGTAGCAGACTCCACTAATGTTATTGCCATCATTATCAACACAAAACTAATTATTTAACTATATTAGATTTGTTTATTACAGAATGCCATCAATGATATAGATGGATTTTGAACATTTACTCCTTTGCAAATTGTTTGAACAAGTGCTTTTACAGCTGGATATTTCCCTACTCCTAAATGACTACTTCAAGGTAAAAGTGGAACTGGTTTGTTAAGTAAACAGTCTAAGACAAACAGAACTATATACCGTGCTCAAAAGCACTCATAACCATTTGATCAATAGTTTAGAGTCTATCACCGTAACTTGAGTCTCTATTTGCTTTCTATGTGAAGCAATAGTGATAATAATCAAATCTGTTTCTAGAAGAGTAGAGTTAGATGTGGATGGCTGATTCCAATCGATAAGGTAATGGGAGACCACTGGCATTGCCAATACTACAACTATTATCATTATATATGTAGCAACATCATTCTCTTCAGTTCATTATCATTTGGTGGACAAGCAGAATATTGCTCACAGAGAGAAAGACAAACAATGAATTTCAGAGAATGATCGGAATAGTACCAGTGATGAATATTGTAAAATGAAATGGAACGAGATGGCTGGGTCATGTGTTGAGGAAATATGAAAATGACTGGGTAAAAGGAATGATGAAAACTAATATGGAAGGAAGTCGAGGAAAGCAGAGGATGAACAGGACTTTATAAAGCCAGTGCTTTATGTCTGGATGCCTTTTATGACATGCAGAGATACAACGTACCTATTCTAAAAAGCAGGATACAGTAAATCTTAAATTATCCAGTATACCAAGTTGTAAATCAATACTGCAGTGTAGGTAGGACACACTACTATTAAATTCCCAATAGCTGTTACACTGAAGTTACAAGATCAATTTACAAACCCTTTTGATACCAAACTGCCTGAAACTGCCCCTTATTCTATGATATCAAGTTTTAAAGTGTTTATAATTATCTAAAAATCATCTGTCATAATTTTATAAGAAACTTTGTTAAGTTATGTTCCAAACACCAGTTTAATAATGAGATAGTTACATTACTAAATTTCTCTCAATTGTGGATTATTTTCAAAATTATTTAAAAACCATATGCAGTGTCTTTCAAGGCCTCTTTACTTGCTGGAGTAGGAGTTACCCTTGCAGGCTGCATGACAAGTCCCTTCATTTAGCCCTATTCAGTGTATCCTCAATCACCAATCCCTTGACTTTCAACTCTTCCTCTATTATCTTAACTCATATTTTTTGAGGGCGTTCCCTTCTACTTATATCTGCATTAATTCATGAGTGATAATCATCATGTTGAAAATAACAGGTGATGGAAATGATTAATGATAGTGATGATAATAAAAAAACAAATAAAGAATGTAACAGTTTACCTGGAGTTAATTTACACTTATTTGGCAACTCATCAATACCATCTGAGAGAATAACCTTGATTATGGCATCATAATTTGGACATTCACTATAATTAACAAACACAGACATAAGCAAAGAAGGCCAAAGACAGGCATAACACAGCAATATAACAAATGAAGGGACAAATACAATTGTTAGCATTCTAGGAGTTTTGCAGTAATCATTAACCCTTTTGATACCAAACTGCCTCAGGTTCAAATATAGAAAATGTTTATCATCATCATTGTTTTTACATTGACTTTTTCATGCTGGTATGGGTTGGACAGGACTTTTTCAGGCAAAGTTTTACAACTGGATGCCCTTCCTGACACCAACCCCTTTATTTTCTTCTTATGACATGCAGGGATATGGTGTACCTATTCTAAACCAGATACACACAACCTTTATTTAAAAAACCTCCATCATAATCGTATGTAAGAACCTTTGTTAAGTATGTTGGAAACACCAACATAATAATAAGAAAGTTAGTTATATTACTAAATCCCTCCAACTTCTTTATGCTGTGTTTATGAGTCATAAAGAAGGAAGTTCACTTTATTGCTGTTAATCTACAAAACTTGTGAAAAAAATAAGCAGAAGAAAGTATGTAGTGCTGTGTTTAATTTGTTTCTAACAAAGATAAGAAAAAGAGAGATATGAAAGAAGAGAGAGAAAAAGCTGTTGAGAAGTAGAAATGGATGCTAGAAAGATTAGAGTAATAAAGGCTGTTAAAGGAAAAGATAAAAAGGAGACACAGCATGTAGTGAAGAAATATTAATCATTGAAGCATACAGCTTTCTTTTAGAATAGAGTCTCAAAATATTGGTGTTGAAAGGAGACTTTATAATCCCTTGAGCAATGGCATCAATTGTTCAGAGATTAAGTATATTTAGCTTTATAAACTGATCAAGTATAGAGTATTTGCTTTAGAAAAGATTATGTTTAAAACCTTTAACTTATAGCATGCAGTGATGAGGTTGGATACACAATTCAAATTGTCTCAGTCAATTCAACAATAGAAGCTGTTAACATTAGAATAAGCTTTTACAAAGTCAGCCAATATAATTATTTTATGAACCAACCTGACTATATCTCTATGCAGAATAACAACTGATTAACTAAATAGCAACTTCACTTATACTTGAAATAAAATAAAATATAAAATCTCTGTATTTTCCATTCAATTATTCATAATCATTAGAATCCACAAAAAGTTAATTGGTCATATTAAAGGAAAAGGGGATTTGTAACATTCATGATTTACAATAGATATCACAGTTATAAATGAAGTGAAATTTTTACGATCAGGAATTGAAACTGGGCTGCAGTGAAAGCTATCTGACCAATCACTTTTGTAAATGCATGCATGTGTATGACATATTCATAATGATAAAAATTATAAGTGAATGTACCAATATGTTGTTTTAATGGTGAGTGTTGATTCTTCTATCTTTTTCTTCAGGCTATCAGCTGATAAATTTTTCCCAGCATTAATGATTTTTGGTGGATAAGCTAAAATTATAAAAACCAATTACATAATAATGTTTTTCTTCTACAAAGAAGAGGAAGACACGAACAACAACAAAAAATAATGTACATATGCGTAGTTGTACATCAACAAAATAATTTTACATTCATTAATCATCAGTAATGCACTAGGGTTGAATTAAACGACTTTCCCTTCTCCCAAAATTGTTGGCCTTGTGCCTAAAATCAGAAACCATTATTTCATGCTTGTATAGGTGGGACAGATCTTCAGCAAATCATTTCATTTCATTACTTGGTGCAATCCTGTTATCTCCTTTGTAAAATTCAGTCTCTTGAGAACAGTTTTTCCCATGTCATCTTCTATCTTTTTCTCTCATAGATTCCGACCATCCTATCATGATAACAAGTGGGACTCAAAGAAACTGTCTTTTTGCTCATTTTTTAGTCCTGACTGTGTTATATATGCAGATATCACTGTTACTGTAGTGTTGCCAATGGTTAGTCTCAGCTTAATTACTGTCACATACTCTGACTACCTCAATTACTTCATCTACTCGTTTTTCTACCAACAATATGCCTACTCCACCAACTCCAGTGCTGTTACTCACCCAGAAGAATTTCACTAGCACACTAGCTTTTTATCAATAAATGAGGGGAGAGAGAGAGAGAGAGAGAGAGAGAGGAGACAGAGAGGAGAGAGAGAGAGAGAGAGAGGGGGAGAGAGGAGAGAGAGAGAGGAGACAAAGAGAGAGAGAGAGAGAGGAGACAAAGAGAGAAAGAGAGAGAGAAAGAGGAGACAAAGAGAGAGAGAGAGAGAGAGGAGACAAAGAGAGAGAGAGAGAGAGAGAGAGAGAGAGGAGACAAAGAGAGAAGAGAGAGAGAGAGAGAGAGAGAGAGAGAGAGAGAGAGAGAGAGAGAGAGAGAGAGAGAGAGAGAGAGAGAGAGAGAGAGAGAGAGAGAGAGAGAGAGAGAGAGAGAGTCAGCCACATGGGGTAAAAAGTACCCTAGTATAAGCAATAGAAATAAACCTTACCTTGACAAGGAGGTGACAAAAATATAGCACTACCCAAAGCTGACAGAACAGATTGTTCAGCTAGACCAATGCGTAGTTTACCACCAAGGGACCTTATGAGAAAACGAGCTTCTGAGGAACGACATGCAACAAACATGACTTTAATTCTGTCTATCTTCTTGGACATTACCTGTGAAGAGATTAAAGAAAAAATCAGTAACAAAAGGTTACTTGCAATGTAATAAGAGAAACCAGATATACTGCATTGGTATGGACATGTGATGTGCATGGACAATGATCACAGGGTGAAAAAGTGCCAAGAAATCCCAATGGAAGGAAGTTGCAGTAGAGGTAGACCAAGAAAGACTTGGGCAGAGGTTGTGAGAGCTGACAAAGAAAAGCAATGAGTGGAGAGATGCTGTGCTGAGGACCTACCCAACCGATCCAATCCTATAAAAACGAACATAAAAATGATGGTGGTGAGGATGAACTGTGTTTGGTTTGTGCTACTCTATGGCAGAACTAAAAGACTTAGATTTATTTTATTTTTATTTTACATATATATATATTTTAGAGGTGAGATATTACAATAGCAGTAAAGATTTTAAAACCAACAAATTCCCTAATGTTGGTGTCATGATAAAATCCACCCAGTACTCCATGTAAAGTTGTTAACAATCAAACAAAGGCAATGTAGGGTAGAGTGAGCTTTTTAGCTTTGTCAAGAACATGTCATTCTCTAGAGCTGGCCCACAATAAAACACACCCAGTACAATGTTAAATGGATGATGTTATGAAAGGTATCTAGCCATAGAAATCATGCTAAAAATGGGACCATACAAATGAGAAGTGGTCCTTCAATCCAAATAGGAAGGTAGTAAATCCAAATAAGATGTCACTCAGACTATGCCAACATAGAAACTAGACCAAAAAATGATGATAATGATGACCATATCTTTGAGGTTTGTATTTCATATGGATTCGAAATCTTAAACTATTGAAGTTTTTTTCTCTACTTTTCATTTTATTCACTAATTAAGAACATGTAGATCATAATTAGTTTAACACTTTTGATACCAACCTACCTGAAATTGCCCCTGGTTCTATGATACTAACCTATTTATTTGAAAGTGTTTAGACTTATCTAAAAAACCTTCCATCATAATTTTATGCAAGAACCTTCGCTATGTTCTAAACACCAACTTAATAATGAAAATACTAATTACACTACTAAATCTCTCCAAATTCTTACTTATTTCTAAAAGGTTTTGTACATCATAGGTAGTGTCTTTCATGAGAAATACAGAAATGAAAGGGTTAAATAATGTTTTGCATTGAAGTTATCCATAATAGAAGTCCTATACAAACACACACACAATTAGCATGTGAGTTAACATAGCAGTACAACTAACAAAAAAAACATGTAATCAATAAAAGAAATACTCACAGAGTTCCCAGTTATAAGTGCTATTTCTTTCAGTTTAGAGAAGACACCAGCAATAGTCAGCTTTGGAGGAGCAAACATGGTGCGTTGGTTACTACGACTTGACTATGAAAACAAAACAAATATATACAAGATGATGAAGATATACATATACTAAAAAGCAAAGATACAAGAAGCATGGAACAAACTGCCTGCGTCAATTGTTAGCTGCCGAGACACTGCATCCTTTAAGACACTCATGCTTCCCGAAATACGCCAAAACTACACCTGATGTACCCCTTCCATACACATGCACACGTGTGTATCATGACTCGTGCACTGTTCATTTTACTGATGTTTGTGCATTGCCCTATGTACTGTACATGCACTTTTTTGATGAGTTGTGGTGCACCTGGGCACTGTACACAATATTTCATGTTATTGTTATTATATCATGACTCATACACTGTTCATTTTCCTGACATTTGTACATTATTCTATGTACTATACATGCACCTTTGATGAGTTGTAGTGCACCTGAGCACTGTACACAATAATTTCATTATTATATTATTATTATTATTATTATATAAAGAAAGCAACACTATTATAGTCTTTATATGAATTATCAGTAATATATGGATATACAAGAAGAAAAGAATCATAGTCAGAAAGCTTCTAATCAGGGGTTTAGTGAAATTACTGATCTAGAACTACAACAACACAAAAGGCTGGGGTTTTCTAACAGCAACAACCATAAGAGTTGATAGTGATATTGCAAAGCAGCTTGTCCAATAGTTTAAAAATTCCAACCATCCACTGCCATGGATTGGTCACAGTGGGATTTGAATTCAGAGCATAGAGATCTAATTCTGCACCTTTGCCACTTTCTGTCTTAAAACGATACAAGCTAGTCCTGGCTTGTATGCCTTTGGTGATATCTCTGCTCAGTGAGGTGTGACCCATGGCTAAACAAGAGCAATGAACAGATACAACAAGAGCATCAAGCCATGACAACACAAGAAATGAACTCCAAGGCCAACATATGCATGAAAATGTAGGGCAGGTTTTACATATAAACAGAGAAAAAAGCTGAAATTTTATGTCAATGTACACCAGAGAGGTGGCTACAGAGGTATAGACATGTGGTGTGAAGTGAAGACAACTGCTGAGTGAAAGGAAATGCTATCTGCTAACTTGGATTATTGGTTTTAGCCCCAGGTCACCCTAATTGAGCAGATGTATGACTATTCAATCATTTTTTTTCTGACACTATCTCTAGGATTACATTATCCACTGCATCCTTCTATTTTTAAAAGAATTTAGAGTGGTTTGATGATTTGGCTGCTATTTCCAGCAAGTAGAGACACTGTAATTAGCTCATGTGCTGGCAGATGTCAGGACAAAAACTTCACAGTTGAGAGGATGCAGAGTTGAAGAAATGGGTTCCATATGGTAGATCCATTCAATGTATACCAATACAGAAAAAATCATATATTAAATCAATGATGATGATGATAGAAATAATAACTGTGTAATAAACTTAAGCACCTATATTTGGCATGGTATCAATTGTCCAGCTACACAGACCAAAGTGATTTGGCACAAGAATATGATGAAAATGGCTTTGTAGCTGAATTTGAACTCAACACACAATCTATTGAACTGTATTAACTTAGTTACTACAACTTAGCCCTAGCGACTTAATATATTGTTACTGGGAAATGAAAGTAAATAGGATATAATTTTCATCTAACCTCTGCAACCAATCCAAGGTCTCCTTTTTCTTGGACATCATTCTTTATCTTGTCCACACTGCGACCTAAATAAAAGAAGAAACCATCAGGGTAAAGCAGTAACATTGGTGGTGATTGAAAGGAGGAGGAGGAGGAGGAGGAGGAGGACTATTACTATGATTATTATATGGAAAAACTGGATGAGAATGATGGTGATGATGGTGATGATGATCATGACTGTTTTTATATGCAAAAACAAACAATGAACACTGACTGAATAAATGAGTGAAAAGGAAGACAGGCAACAGGACTTAAGTAGCTACAATATTGGAATAGCAGAAGAAATTGGTTGAAATAGGAAGGGGTTAGAATTGAGGAAGATGATAGTAATAATGATATACAGTGGTCATTATTGAATTTGAGATGAAAGTGTGTGTAGGGGATGGATGTAATGTTAAAAGGAGATATGGTGGTTAGAAGGGAGGTAGGTTGAGAGATATCCAATAGGAGTTTGGGAGGTAACAGAGTAAGGGTAGCTAAAACTGCCAACCTTATTTCAAGATAATAAAAGGAAAGATGTATTTAAAAACATATATACACAAGCACATATAATGTACATTATTCGGGGACCCAAGAGTAGAGGATTAATTCTCTTATCACTTAAAAAACACTCTCTGTTCTCTGAAGTAGCTGTATATCCTCTCCACTCAGGCCCACCTTACTATTGGTCTCTCTCTCTGATCACTTTCACTGTATAGTACCCCAATACCTCGAGCTAAACATAGTTTTTATGCCCCCAGGACTGCAATACTCCTGCCCATGGCTTTCCTACAAACATTGACCAAAAAATGTTCAAGGAGAATATCAACTACATCAATCTCACCAGTCAGGGAGGAGACCTGTATCAGTCAATGACACTGCCTCACCTCTCTCATACTTTTAACCCTTTTCATACCAGCCAACCCCAAATCACTGCTGGTTCTATGAAACAGAGCCTCTCATTTTAAAAGGTTCTTATTCAACCTTTTAGCATTTAAACCGTCTATATCTCACCTCTTTCTGTTCAAACCAGTTCTAACTGGCCACTAATACTGATATTAAGGTATTGTTCTCAAATTAAATAATATCAAAATTTCATAGATTCGATATTATGTGATATAATTACGTGAGATAAAGCCTTTACCATGAAAATACAATAGTAGATATAGAGTAATGTGAATGCTAAAGGGTTAAATTATATCTTCCAACATAACTTTATATTACGTTTTTTTAATTATGTTATAAACACTATCGTAATAATGAAATAATTGATAATTTTAGTAACCTCCCCCTCCCCCAACCTTGCAAATTATTCATCAATTAATTCAAATACAGTGTATTTCGTGAGAAATATGGTAATGAAAGGGTTAGAAGTAAAACAAAGAAAAACAAATTAATGGAGAATCACAGAGTTTACCTGTGGCTTGTCCTATTGCCTTCATCAAAACCATTTCGCCAATACCGAGTTCAATCCCTTCATAGGCTGGAGCCAGTTTATTTAAACAAAGATATACACAGTGAAGGAGATCATCAGGTGACAGCAAAATCACAGAACGGAAAAAGTTACACAATATTTCAATCATCTTTAACCTAAGGAGTAAAATAAACAGATGATTATGTGAAATATATGTAACCATATTCAAACTATATTCAAGTAATATTATAAAGCACCAGTAATGCACTGGGATAATTGCTGGCCTTGTGCCAAAAGTAGAAACAATTATTTATTAGAAAATATTTTTAGAAAAGCAAGTACATTTGGGATAATAACTGACAACCTCTTTAGTGATGGTGCCAAGAAAATATACCCAGTAAACCTTGTAAGGTGGTTGGTGTAAGGAAGGACACCCCGCTGTTGAAACCATGCCAAAAAAGGTCAAGAGGACCCTTCAGTTGTATTAATGGACAATCACCTTGCTAATGCTGGTGATCTACACAATAATGCACCCATTACATATTCTCACTCTAAACTATTCCATCTAAACTTATAATTAGAAAATAATGTAAAAAAAAAATAAAAACACTAATTAGAAAAGTGACCTAACTGAATAGGTGTATATTAGAAAGACTTTCTTACCTTGCTGATACATTTTCAATTTCTTCAAATGTTTTTGCCAGAGCCAAGTAAGGAACTCTAAATAAATAATGTATTTCATTAAACTAGAATAACTATAAGAAACAAATTAGCTATTTAAAAAATACTGTTATATTTGCTTTTCAAGTTGTGGTGTCAAAATCTTCATTGTACTCTCTGTAAAATTTTAGTGTGGTGGTATTATGTTAGTAATCAGGTTATAGAAGAGTGCAGCAGAAAGTTCAACAACATGAAATAAAAAATGAATAACAATGTTTGTGCATGGCTAAAATAACTCTTCCATAATGTAATTTTTTCAAATTGCAACTCTGAATTAGAAAAAAAAAATTATTAAAAAAAGAAGTTGATTAAGCTTCTTGTCTAAGATGATGGATTCAGATTTTGTTAATATAAAAAAAGACTGCATAACCAAGATACATAAAGAGCCATGTGTAACACACTCCCAGAAATGTGACTTTGCAAGCAAGTTATTCTGTCGTTTTATTTTTATAAGAAAGATGTAATAAAGTAATATGCTCTGTGTTTCAAATTCACACAATTAGAAATGACTTAACCCTTTCGCATTTAAACCGGCTGTATCTGGCCAGAATTCTCTCACCTCTTTCTGTTCAAACCGGTCATAACTGGCTGCTCATACTTATATTAAGGTATTGTTCACAAAATAAATAATATAAAAAATTTCATAGATTCAATATTATGTCAGATAATTATGTGACGCAAAATGTTTACTGAGAAAATACAATAGTAAATATAAAGTAATGTAAATGCTAAAGGGTTAAGCTGTCCAATAGCATAACAAACTAGAATCATATCAGTTGATATGCCATTGTATACATAGCCAGAAATACATTTTCTCTGCAATTAATGTTTCTCTGACTATTCTGGTATCCTCGAAATTCTTATCAAATACAATTAGTAATTAGTCTTGTATTTAAATAGAAAAAAACCTCCATTGAAATATGTAACTAAGTCTATTCTATTAAAAATCTTAACTGTTAACTAGGATGAAGTGAAACTCAAAACACGATACTTTAGCAATGAACAATACTTTTTTTCATTATGGTGTATATAAGATCTAGTTCTTTATCTGAATGTAAAGGGGGAAAGGACATTCTTAAATAACTTAGAATATTACTATGAAATAAATAAAAAGAATGTGGTTGTTTTAGCTATAGTCAAGATAAAAAATTGCAGCTTTGTTGAATCAATTAGATTCAGAATATCAGTGAGATGCCCTTTCACACTTACTATAAAATGGCCATACACAATTACATTGAATGAAAATGATGTACATTGGCAAAGAAAACAAAAGAAATCTTGGAGAATGTGAAATAAAGTAGATGATATTTGCCAATGTAGACAATCACAAATTTCCCCCCATACTCTACTGTTTATGCTGTTGACCCTTTTAATACAATGATCTTTTTGATTATACAGTGAAAAAACATTTTAGTACTTTTGATACCAACCCACCCAAAACCACATTCATTTCTATGAAACAAAACCACCCATTGAAAGGGTTCCTACTTAAAATCTTTCAACATAATTTTACATAGAAATATTTTGTTATGTTACAAGTATCATATCAAAGAAATTATAATTTTAGTATATCATTTTCAAATTCTTCATTAATTATTTAAAATACAAAGTATTTCATTAGAAATATGGTAATGGAAAGGTTAAGCTAGTTGTTAAAAAAAAAAGAGAACAGTATGACTCAACATTTAATAACTAACCAATTATCACACAGAATTGTAAGTATTATCTTCATAAAACTTACAAATGAGGCAACACACTGCAACTACTAAAACTAGCTAAAATTTAGTAAAGTTAATTAAATGAACATTTGACCTATTGTAGGGAGTACCATACACCAGAATCACCCAAAATATCAAAACTGCCCAAATTCTGGCAAATAATTATGAGCCAACTAACTAGAATTATCAATATCATAATTAGTACTTTTGTAGTCATCTTTGTCACTCACTAGGAATTGCTAGAAAAATGTGAAATAAACCAAAACATGGCCAGGAACTTTCAAAAGCAATGGTTGCTAACTGTAAGATGTGATCCACAACATTGTTGGTTCATTTGGAAGTTACATCAGAAGAAGAGTGCTACACTTTCAGATTCAGATATAAAGGCATGTAGTGTTTTTGCCTACATAATCAGAATCAGTATTTTGGCTTTGGAACACTGTAAAGGTTATGGGTAACATACTTTGCATGTGATGTACCAAATCACTTAAAAATTCCCAAAGGAAAACATACCTGAACCAAATTCCTATTAGAACTAACAATAAGAGAACATGGTATTTAACTCTTGATACCAAACTCCTTGAAACCACCCTGGGCCTATATGAAATTGCTTCCTAATTTTCTTTTAGAAAATTTTTTTAAGTGATGTTCTAAATATTTGCTTACTAATGAAAAATTTATTTATTTCATTTAATTCTTCCAAATATTTGGTTATTTTCAAAATTAATTGGAACACATAGGCAGTGTATTTCATTAGAAATATGATAATGAAAGGGTTAAAGTTGTTCTAACAAGTAGTTTGATGGCTTCTCATGCCATGTTAACATTTTTAATGGTTATATAATTCTTCTGATTCCCAAACTTTGGAGTAAATGATATATGATTAACTTTTAATGTCTTGCACTGCATGAAAACATTACCAAGACATTCTTGAAAAGTACAAAACAGAACTATATCAGCATCATATTAAAAACTAAACCTTTTACCCTAGTACAGCAAATATTCACAACAATCAGTCCACTTATATAAAGATACTATAAACATTTGAATGAACAAGCCTGGTTTTAGATATTGTATAATAGGGACACATGGAATAAATATTTAAATTCATGAGTGAATAGCAAGTTAAAAGTAGCATATGCACATTAGGCATATTCCTAAAGTACACTTTTGTTAAAAAAATAAATGAGCATGCCATTTTCAGATGAACTTTTACTAGAAAATATTTGTGAGCATGTTAAAAAATATTAGAATTTTAAAAAAATCTTGCACAAGGTAGAGTCTTTAACATTGATTAACTAATATAGAATTGCATATACAATATACGTGTGTATGTAATAAAAATATAGTGTGCAATTTAACAGTTTATAAAATATAGTATTTTTCTTCAAATTGTTTAATGGATCAACTTTATTGCTTGTTCATCACTTATTTGTCAGTTTAATCTGTTCATAAAATTCATAAAATACATAAATAGAATAAATTAAAATTTGCGAGGTATATTTATTAATATATTTTAATATTTATAATTATCTTATATTAATATTATAAATTTCAGATGTATAAAAATCCAGTTGCTAAAGAGGAAAGTAAAAAGATTTGGGCACAAAATATTTGTCACTTTGAAAAGAGTAAGAAATCTAGGAAAACGAAAATTCAAAGTTCATTAATCGAATTATGCAAGCTAACTACTGAGCAACAGATCGTTGATAGATATATCATTCTTGCTGCTGAAGAGAAAAATATCAAAAAAAAAATTAAGATAATTACTGGAGAATGTGAAAGTTTATGGGAAAAGTTCAGCTTTCCAACTATCAACAAACTTTCAATACCGCGAAAAATTGAAAAAATAATTTAAAAAAAAGAAAAAGGAAAAAAAAGTGAAAAGACCTGGCTCTGCAAATTTCAATAATCTGAATTAAAAACAAAAAACAAGAACTAGATCACGATAAGCCACCCTGCTCATACATTCATCTGGACTCAAATGAAAGTTACAGTGACACCGATACAAATACTAGCGATTACAAACCTTCACCTTCACCAGAAAAAAAATGAAAAAGAGACAACACAGCTCATGCTGTTAACCTAGTAAGAAATACTAAATTACCTAGTAGAAAAGCAGCAGCAGTTTTCAACGAATTTAAAAGTGGTGGTATTAAGGTGAGCACCCCGAGTCAGTCGGCAGTGCACAAAGCTGTTATCAGAGAAGATGAGAAACTCATGGAAAAGTGGAAAAATGAACTCAAAGGGGAAAAATGGAGCCTTCATTTTGATGGAAAACGAATGAGAGACGTAGGATATCAGGTTATAGTGATAAAAAATGATGAGAAAGAAATACGCCTGAGTCCGATGGCATTAACCGATGGAAAGGCTCTTACTATATTTAATGGATTGAAAGAAGTTATTGACAAATATGAACTGTAGGAATCTATCGTGATGATAGTCTCCGACACAACTAGTGTCAATACCAGCAAAAAGGCAGGAGTTGTTGCCATGCTCAACAGTGAGTTCGCGCGTTGCAGTTACAGCAAGCCATTATATGTTGGATGCCAGCACCACATTTTAGACCGTGCATTGAAAGTAACAAAACAACTTCGCCATATATCAATTATTACTTTGTTGAAGCCATTTTAAAGAACTGTGACGAACTGGAGCAGAACTTTTCAAATGGAACGACAGAAATTAATGAAACCCCGACGCGCTGGAGAAGTGACATGGATTTCCTTCAGCATCTCATGATAGCCGTGCAACATTTCTTTGAAAACGGTGCGTTTCCTAAAATACATTTTAAGAAATTACCTAATTTGCACAATGCTCGTTGGAATAGCCGAGCAATTTATTTGTTGCTTGGGTTTATTTTGATGCCTGATGAACGAGCGAAGCTGCACGCTGGTGCCGAATACATCTGCGGAATGTGGGGAAAAATGTGATTCTCAAGTCAACTGTATAGAGCTGACAGCAAGCAGAAACTCATTGACCAACTAATTAAGGCCAAGTGTGTAAAGGCTGCAAACACCGTCAGAAAATTTTGGTCTAATGAAGAATCTCCAATTGTGATGCAGCGCTCGAACATTTGTGCTGAGCGAGCTGTAAAAGTTGTGCAGGAACTTTTGCCATTTTGTAAAAGTAGTAGAACCTTAGAGATTAAGTTTTGTTTAACTAATAATTAAAATAAATTGTTTATTGTCATAATTTATTGTTTTAGGTATTTATTTTATGGGACTGGCTAATTACCAAAAAATTAAAAATACAATTTAGTATGTGCAAGAATTTTTTTCAAAATTTACAAAAAAACTACTGTAAATCTTTCTTTATGACAAAAACGTCATTAGAAAATAGCATGCTCATATGGGGTTGTAAAAAAGTCATATGCCTAATGCACATACATCCACATTTTCAGATGTATCAACATAAACAACTCTCACATATTTATAAATGCATCTGGCTTAGTGGTTAGAGCATTGGCCTTGCAATCGAAAGGTTGTGAGTTTAATTCTCAGACCGGGTGATGTGTTGTTTCCTTGAGCAAGACACTTTATTTCACATTGCTCCAGTTTCCTCAGCTGTAGAAATGAGATGATAGGTACTGGGGTCCCTATCATTCCACTGCAAAGTGGTCGTGGAGGTGCCACGGCAAAAAAGCATCCAGCACTCATTGTAAATGAGGTTGGTGTTAAGAAGGGCATCCAGCTGTAGAAATCAAGCCAGAATCTGTTCCCGTCCCACCCCTGCAAGCAGGGAAAAAGCGGACGTAAAATGAAATGATGATGATGATGATGATGATGATCTGTGCATGTGTATGTATATATGTGTGTGTTTGAGAGAGAGATTAAGTATAAACCAAAACAACCAAACACATACACAAAAGTAAGTAGTTAATACACACATGTATGTATCTATATTCAATTGGATATTCAGAGAAACATATACACATACACACAAACAAAGAAATATTTATATATTTGTCTGTATGAATGTATGTGTAAATGCACAAATATACACATGGCAATTTTCAAATATCAACCAAATACTTTCCAAAGAACCAGACAAACAATCACATTTACACAATAGATATTTAAGTTACAATAGTAAAGAACAGTCAGGTGTTTATGATTTCTATAGGTCTTTTTCGACACAGAGATAAATGACAAGGTGAAAGGGAAAACGAAGAAATTGCCAGTATCTTATAGATGATAAATGAACTGCCGGCTGAATATGGTGGTAATATATATCATCATCATCATCATTTTACGTCTGCTTTTCCCTGCTTGCAAGGGTGGGATGGGTCTTATTCAGCACAGCATCTCTCCACTTGTCACGGTACTTCGTCATCTCCACCGTGAGCTTCAGCGATCTGGGGTCTGTTCTCACCACCTCCACCCATGTTTTTCATGGTCTACCTCTACCTTCAACTGGCATTTCCTGACACTTCTTCACCCATCGGTCATCCTCCATGCGCATCACATGTCCATACCACCCCAGTCTCCTCTGTCGCACACTACATTCTATCCCTCTCAACACATTCATGCTGGGTCGTTCACGCACATTGGCATTGCACATCCAACGGAGCATGCTTTCCTCATTTCTCTCCAGCTGTCGCATATCCTCTGCAGTTGCTGCCCATGTCTCACTACCATCCAGCATCGCGCTCCTCACACAGGCATCATATAACCGGCCTTTCGTACGCAGGGAGAAACCCTTCTTCGTCACATATATATATATAATAATAATAATAATAATAATGAAATATTGTGTACAGTGCTCAGGTGCACTACAACTCATCAAAAAGTGTATGTATAGTACATAGGGTAATGTACAAACATCAGGAAAATGAACAGTGCATGAGTCATGATATACACATAATAATGAAATTATTGTGTAAAGTGCTCAGGTGCACTACAACTCGTCAAAGGTGTATGTATAGTACATAGAATAATACAAAAATGTCAGGGAAGTACATGTGTGTATGTGTTAGCTGTAGTGTTGGCGGATCTCGGGAAGCATAGAGGCCTTAAAGGATGCAGTGTCTCGACAGCCAACAACTGATGCAGGCAGTTTGTTCCATGCTTCAGCAACTCTGAGCATGAAAAAATGTTTCCGAAAGTCATGGGAACTGTGCTCTTTTCTTACTTTGTGGGCATGTCCACGTGTGTTAGACACATGGAAATCAAAAAGGTACTCAGGGTTGTTGTTGGCAACATGGTTAACAATTTTGTGGGTGTTTACCAAGTCAGTTGCCAGGCGTCGGAGCTTCAATGAATCCATGCCCAGGGAAGCAAGGCGTTCAGAGCATGGTAGATGCCTGATGGAGGGTATTCGCTTGGTTGCACATCTCTGAACAGTTTCCAGGCGGTCAATGTTCTGAGCAAGATAGGGGTTCCAGACTGGTGATGCAAATTCTAAGTGTGGTCGCACCATAGCTGTATACAGCCTTAAATAGATATCTGGAGAGCGGCTGACAAAGGTCTTGCTGAGTGATGCTAAGACACCCTCAGCCCTCTTGACAATTTTAGAGATGTGCCTCGTCCAACGCAAATCGCTGCTGACCGTAATGCCCAGGTCATGTTCACAGGAAGACTTCTTGATATTAGTGCTGTGGAGGGAGTATGTAGATGCTGGGTTTTTACTCCCAAAATGCATGGTGGTGCACTTATCCACAGCTAGCTTGAGTTGCCAGTCTGAGATCGATTGTTGCATTGTGTCCAGGTCAGACTGCAAGCAAGATCTATAGTGTTCAGGATCTGTCCTTTTTATCTCAAGGTACAGCTTGATGTCGTCTGCGTACTTTAGTACTGTGGCATTCCTTAAGTTGGCATCTATGTCATTAATATATGCCACAAACAAAAGGGGGCCAAGAACAGATCCCTGTGGTACACCAGATGACATCTCATATGGTGAGGAATGCTGTCCCAGAACCGTGACTAACTCTCTTCAACTGAGAATGAAGGACTTCAACCAGTTAAAAAGATCATCCTTCACACCCATTGCAGAGAGTTTTGCCATAAGCCTTTTGTGTGGCACAGAATTGAAGGCCTTCGCAAAGTCAAGGTAAACAACATCCACCCATGAGCCGCCATCAGTGATCCGGGTGATGTCCTCAAGAAACTCTATAAGTTGATCACAGCAGCTGGAGTTGGGGATAAATCCAAATTGCGAGGGCCGGATAAGACTATGAGAGCTCCAGAAGTTCCAAAGTGTTTCTCTGACACAGGATTCCATCAGTTTGGCGATGCACCTAGTAAGACTGACTGGACGATAGTTCACAGGTGATGTGCGGTCACCCTTTTTGAACAGAGGAATGACACTGGCAGTTTTCCACTGTTCTGGAGTAGCACTGTTGTTCAGACAGAATTGGAAGAAGCGTGATAACTGGTGCAGAAGGAAGTACCCACCACGTTTAAGAAGCAGGTACGTAACACCATCAAGACCAGGAGAGGCATGGTTGCGTTTATTTTTTAGGTGACGTCGCAGCATTGCAGGTGTAAATTCCATGATTGTAATAGAGTCCGGTGTCATAGATGGTACACTCTGGTCTTCAATAGTGAAAATGCCTGCATAGCATTCAGCAATGAGCTCTGCGCATTCCTTGGGGTCGTCAGTAACCTGGCTTGTGTGGGGATTGCGAAGAGGACCAACTGGAGAGTGAGGCCTCTGCTTTGAGTGAACATACTTCCAGAACACCTTACTGTCAGGGCTGGTTGCTATGCGCTGCTCAAATTGAAGCACTGCCTTTTTTGTCACCTGTTTGAGGTGGTTGGACGATCTATTTCGCCTCTTCCTATTAATGTCTGATTTGTGAAGTTTGTACTCACGTTCAGCATTGCGCCGTTCTTTTCTGGCAAGACGGACTGCTGCAGTCTCCCAAATTGCGCTTTTGGGATGTTTTTTTCGCTTACGTGGCACCGATGCTGCATATGCTGTCCATATTGAGCTCAGGATGTTCTGGAGTACAGTGTTGACATCTCCAGAGTCGTAGAACTCAAGCCAGTTTGGCCGTTGCAACTCGGTGCAGTAACAGTTCCAGTCTGCTTTATTCCAGTCAAAGTGAGCAGTTTGGAGATGGTTGTGGTTCTTGTTACTGCCCATGAGGGATAGATTGGCAATGATCATAGTATGATCAGAGTCACCTAAAGGTTCCTCAGCAGTAACACTAATGACCGTTTCAGGAGTAGTGGTGAAGAGTAGGTCCAAAGTGTTGTCACCTCTCGTTGGGGAGGTGACCACCTGGGACCAACTCGAGTCCAGCACTAGCTCAAGGAAGTCATTTGCACTTGGCGGCCAACGAAAGGTTTCCCAGTCAATCTCAGGGTGATTGAAGTCACCTAAAATGAAAACATAAGTGGCTGTCTTCCTGGCAGCAGCTCTGAGGATATCACAAAGTTGAGTGTCCTGATGGTAATTTGGGGGACGGTATACGACTCCAAGTAGCAGTGTTGACTGCTTATATATATATATATGAAAAGAACGATCGACTTTCGTCAAATCGGACCGACGAAACAATGTTTCCGTTGGTCTTTCCAATTGCTAATACTATCTATCGGTCGCAACTCCAGGTAGAAGGAGCAACGTGAAATAAAGTGTCTTGCTCAAGGACATAACACATCGCGCTGTCCAGGAATCGAACTCACAACCTTACGATTGCGTATCCAATTCTCTAATCACTCAGCCACACACCTTCACATATATATATATATATAAGGGATAACAAAATATCGTTATATATATATATATATATATATATTTAAAAGTTAAACAAGGTTCAATGAATAAATCAAAGAATGAGTTTTACAATAGATTGTGAGCACTCAACAGAAATGGTTTTCCAGAGTTATTAATATTAATTCAAAATATTAACAAAATAGATATTCTTGTGATCAAGTATATTTTATTATACATATTTCATAGGTACTGAGCTAACTTCAACAGTACGTCCTCATCAGATAAAATAAGATGATGCATGACATACCTTGACATAGTAGGTGGTTAAGATTCAGTCATGGTAGTGAGTAATATATGACAAAACTCAATATTTATATACCTTAATATTGAGAACATGAGAAAAATATATAATACATATAATAGAGAGACAGCTTAAAAAATACTTGCCATCAATATAACTGTTAAAAAATTTAAATTACTGAAGAAAGAGGAAAGAAAGGAAAGCATAGAGGAAGAAACAGCTGATGGGATAATATAGTTAGTAGGGGCCTCGAAAAACAAAAGAGAGTTGATTACAGAGAGAGAGACAAAGAGGAATAACTTAAGTTCAAGTTTTTAGACAATTGTCCATATATAAAATATATATCTAAACTTATTTGGTTGACCGTTAATATTCAAAATATTTAATTTACGTTAGTTCAGAGTAATGAATAATATTTTAGGTTTTACAAGTTAATAGGTATCTGTATTAATATTAAAATATATATATAATATATAAATATAAAATATATATATAATCATCAGCATTATATATATATATACACATACAATGATGATGATACATATATATGTATTGATATATACATTGTCTGACTGTCTCTCTCTATCATCATCATCATCATCATCATCATCGTTTAACGTCTATCTTCCAGACGGGAATTTTCCCACTTGAGGCAAAATTGGTTTGTCTTGCTCGTATAGGACTGTCTGGCAGGTTTTCTACGGCTGGATGCCCTTCCTAACACCAACCACGTTTACAGTGTGGACTGGGAGGTTTTTACCGTGTTACCTACACAGCCACATTACAGCATGGACTGTGTGTTTTTTTGTTGTACACCTACACGACCTCATTTATTTAGGACTGGATGTTGTGGTACCAACATAACTTTACAGAGAAAGGGGTGATGTAGATGGGGGTAGGGGTAGTAGGATGGGGTGTATTTTTGGTTAGGAGGTGCCTACTGACTGTAGGTTTCACTTTGTACTTAGGCAAGGCGGGTCTTCTGTATTACTGCATAGCACCAAAGATCTCGGACCAGTGACATTGTCTTGGAGGGGTGTAAGTGTGTAAGGTCGGAATTTATCAAATCGTCCCAAGTTTTTCTGGGTCTGCCTACTCCGTAGCTTCCATCAATTTTGATCGCCCTGCACTTTTTTATACAGCTGTCGTCTTTCATGCGCATCACGTGACCATACCAACATAGTTTTCTCTCGAGTAAACAGCATCTGATCCCTCTTATTCCTAATTTCTCACTTAGTTCATTTATGCTTTGTCATTCACGTATATTACTATTACACATCCAACGGAACATGCAAGTTTCGTTCCTCTCCAGTCTGTGCAGATCCTCTGCACACAATGCCCATGTCTCACTGCCATGTAACATTGCTGTTCGTATGCAGGCATCATACAGTCTGCCTTTCATTTTTAGAGAGAAACCTTTAGTGGCCAATAGTGGTATAAGCCCTCTGCACTTTTTCAATCCCGTTCTGACTCTGGCTACTGTACTTTCAGAGCACCCTCCACCACTGCTGATTTTGTCACCCAGGTAACAGAAGGTGTCCACTATTTCTATAGAACCATCTGGGCAATGGACGGAGCTAGTATCCTGTGGGCACTTGCTACTTATTGCATCTGAGCACCGACCACATATAAAATCTACGTTCTTAGTTAGCTTACCTGTGATCCCACTACATCTTTTATGCACCCATACTTTGCATTTGGGACATAAAATGGAGTTTCTGCCTACTCCTTTCCTACACACTGAGCATGGCTATTTCCCAGAGGGGATCAGTGCCCTATTTTCCTTCCTACATACTAGAACTTTAGTCTTAGACAAGTTAACTTTAAGGCCTTTTGATTCCAGGCCATGCTTCCATGTTTGCAATTTCTTCTCTAATTCAGCCATCGATTCAGCTATGAGCGTTAGATCATCTG